>CALNXI010000021.1:567261-582731 GCA_942486025.1 Porites evermanni | reverse complement strand
TTAGCTGTCCGATATCCCAGCTTTTATCCACAGGAAACTGGTGCACTATGAAGCCGTCGTTCTCCAAGGTTATACGAGTCCGATGAGTGGGAACAGTTTTACAATCAGGAGCAGGAATTAAGACAATATCTTTATGCACAATATTCACTGAAGACTTTCCCTTCTTAGACTTTGAGCGAGAAGCTGATGAACTTCGTCGTTTGCTTGAGCCTCGCGCCGCCAATGATGGAAATGATCGCAGTAGTGCCTGAGTTACACTTTCCGATGAACCTGACGAACGCAAGGTGGCCGACGAGTTTGTGTTCGCTGACCTCGAGGCCATTTGAGCTGTAGGTGAAGGTGTCGTCAACTGATTTTCAACTTCGCTAGATGTACCGCTGTCATATTGATTTAGTATTCTGTTTGCTTGCCTTGCGATATTGGCCAAAGCTTCTAGAGCTTTGGTCCTCTCTCCCGCCATATTGAACACGAGTGCCTGAGTGAGATTCTTCAGGCCTCGTGTAATTGACATGATGTGTCCAACTCGAGGCGCGCGATGCATCATACCATACGAAATGAAGTTTAGCACGCGAAATAAAGTTTAGCACACGGAATGCAGTTTAGAATGTCTTGGTGGCAAAAAGGTAACGGAGTTGTGAGTTCGGAATGAATTTTCGGAGTTTGCTATGGTTCCAACAAACTTACCATATGAAATAAAAAGTTTGGCATGTATTTTTGACGTTTAGCATATGAAATAAAAAGTTTGGCATGTACTTTTGACGTTTAGCATTTTATTTGACACATCGCAATAATGTCCAATACGGCGCCCCATACTTTTCCATAAACAAACAAGGAAGGTCTTATATCCGTGGTAAACACTCTATAATTTATTCCTTACGATTCGCATGAGATCATCGAAGGTAGACATCTCATTTTCGTCCACTGTAATTAGTTCGCATCGATCTTCCGGAAAAATATTATAGAACACTTTTAGCTGGATCATGTTGTATTTAATACTAAACGAAAGCGGATAAACGACGATAGACAGCCAAAGCGCGAGCAAAAAATGCGAAGGAATGTTATCACGTGCGTTTGGCTTTGGAGATACTATCTCTATAGACACGTGACCAAAAACGATCACCTTTGTCACTAACGGCAACTGTTACGTACGTCTACGAAAAAACAGTCTACCTATTTCATGTTAATGCTCGCGTGATTTGATTTTTCTCATTTTTGAAGTCTTTTGCTATAATCTCAATGCCCTCCAAAGTGAAAAGGAGTTTATGTTCTCGTGGGCATAAATATGTTCCGGGCCCTTCTCAGAGCTCATTTTAACCCTCGTCTAGCGGCTCGGGCTGAAGTGTGCATGAGTCTGATTCATAGTTTCGTACCCTAAACAGATTTACTTGCGAACTAGACTCTATTGTTTTATTAGCCCCCTGGCTAGTTCTTAGTTAGGTTTGTCGTTCTCGCGCATAAACTTAGGTAGCCTGTGGTGGACGTCGAATTTAATGTACTATTTACTGAAATGTTGTATACTTAATTACTTAATTATACTTAATTTCCCGGTACATATTTTCGTGATTTTGGCGAGGCAGTATTTCACGGGGTTTTGTTTTCGCGATTTCAATAGCAGCTAATAGCCAAGTACGAAACAAGGGATTAAATTTCGCGATTCAAGTGTTCTCCGCTTATTAATTTTATTTATCAAAACGTCTGAACTTTCAAAATAATCTGTATAGATAAAATGGAACAAAGAAAACGATTCAGATCAGGGGCGTAGCCAGGATTTTTCAAAGGGGGGGTCACAGAGGCTACTCACCAGATCACCATCCGGGGATCGCCGACTATATATGGTTTACACCGTTGCTCTCCCTCGTGTATCAGCGGGCTCAGTCGCATTATCGGGGCATGAAGGCCCATTTTAACTAAAGACAAGAGCCGTTGCCGAAAATACTTTACAAAAAAACAATTTTAAAAAAGTGGGCTTTACAACAATGGCTTTTACGGCCAAGATATTGTCATGGCGTTTTCGCCAGCTGAATATTGTAGGTTGTTTGCTCAAAAGAAGGCCTACCAAGGGGGGGTCACGGGCACCCCAGGACCCCCCCTAGCTACGCCCCTGCAGATGAAGATTATAGCTAGACTCTATAATTCATCTGAAATCTTTACAAATTATTATCATTACAGAATGAAACTTACCACGAAAATCACGTAATAATTTGTGAATTTGTTGATACATATCATGGTGTTGTTGTTACATGTAAATCTTTTTTCTTTTTCTGTGATTTGAATTTTCTATATGGGTATTAAATTTCGGGGGGATTTTTAATTCCGATTCTTTGATTTCGCGATTTTTTTACAATGAAAAAATAAATGCTAAGAAGATCATCACAATTAAATACGCAAATCCGACACGCTGTTGCAAAAAGAAAGCCTGAAAAAAATTGATGCATGCTGGGGTTCTTATGTTTATCACCGTTTGGCCAAGTTCCAAGGGTTCCTCATACTCGCCACCCTCATCCCCAACCCCTCACCCCTCACCCCTCCACCCGTCACTTCTCACTCGCAGCCCTCACCCCTCACCCCTCACTCCTTACTCACAGCTCTACAAGAAAGGAAATGGAACGGCCGGCTCTTTTTCTATTGCCGAACAGCAACAGTTCCCTGGTTCTGTACTTCCATAAAGCTTGTGACAGATCGTTCGTCTGATTTCCTGTGTCTGCTGCCGCGTGAGACCCCCTGTTCGAGTAAGGCCAATAACCATACGGTTCCATATCCACCCAAAGCAGTACTGTGGGCTGTTGGGACCGTGTCGGCTGAAAACGTTTTTGATGTAGAGATGAATAAAGTCGTCAAGTTTATTGTTTTCCATCGCCTCAACAATAATCTTTTTCGATGCACCAATCGAACTGAATACGAGACGGCTCTCACCCGGCGTTTCAAGACACACCACGTCCCTCCTTATGAACTGGTACAGGCCGATTAATATATTTTCCGCCAAACATGGTGTAGACGAAATGCCCCACAACACATCTCCGTGGTTTACACGTACAATATCGAATCCGTAATCGCGTGCAACTGTCGACCCAGGATCAGGCAGAAAATCGCTGGAACAGAAGTCGAAAAGTCCATGTATTGAATGGTCTGACCTGACACAGTTTGGCTTGTGCTTACTCCAGTGTTTCTTTTGGCAATCTTTGGAACAGTAGACTGCATGTCGACAATTCGCACATTGCTTGGTTGTGGTCATCTCCTTGTCACAGAAATAACACCTAGGCATGTTTGCAGATTCCTAAGTAATGAAGTAGTCAAGTGAAGCTGAGAAAAGCTTTTTACTTTGGAGAATAAAACTATTTTGGTTAATGCCGTCCAGCAGTAACTACCGATGTTTTCCCGGAATACACCAAAAATTCGGAGAAAATGATTCATGATAAATAAACAACAACAAGTGACGCGTGACTACCCAATCAGCGAGTAGCCGTATGTATAAGCTGTCGGCAAGAATGACAATTAGAACGCAGTCTCAGAAATCATATAATATTAAAAGTAATAATAATGACATTTATTATATGGAGGAGAGTGTTTTACTGGGAACTAAACCACTCGTAGATTCCATACGCCACTTCATCCGGGACCCGAGTGGCGTATTTTCCGTATGTCACCTTTGTGAGTGTCGTATCGTTCAATGACGTCACGATTCCCGCCTTTTGCTTTTGTTGAATTGGTTTCTCCATATAATAAAAAGAACATTACACGTTGGCTCGAAGATATGAATCTTATGTTCTCGTGGCAAGAACAATATCTCACTCGTTCGCTTCGCTCACTCGTGAGATATTGTTCTTGCCACTCGAACATAAAATTCATATCTTCTCGCCACCGTGTAATATCCTCTATTTATTTCTGTAGCGCCATTTCCATTGCTGTCCGATGGCGCTTTACAAAAACAATTACTCTAAAAAAAATAATTAAGCTATGCGTTAAAATTTACAATGTTATTAAAATGAATAAAGATATAAATAAAATCAAATAAAAACGTAAGTAAGATGTTGCTTAGATTATCATAAATTAAAAGCCTTCCGATGAAAAGATAAGTTTTAACTAGGTTTAATACCAAATGAGTCATTCTTGGGATGCAAAAGATGATTCCTCTTCATTTGAATTTCTAATTTTTGTTCACGATGGTAACAGCTAATTTAAGTACCAGTTGTTTCACGAGAGGACCTAGTAACTGTGCCGTCATTGCACTGCATCTTTTATCCTAGACTGTAATAGACTGTAAGCCAGACTTGAATCAGGTTTAATCTTAGGTTTCTTATTACCAGTTTTCATTAATTTACGGTAGTTGTATGTGACCCAAGCGTTTCTTTCTTGAATTCAGTTGACTCAGGCGGTGCAAATCTTCCACGACAAGCAGAGGTTTTTCCAGATAAGCTGCATTTTGGAAGAATATTTTATAACCAAGCGAACATGTCTTCCAAAGGAATCACTCAGGTAATGATGATTTGTTTTCCATATTTCTCTTTTACGCAATATTTTACCACTCGTACTTTCTAACGTGCTAGCAAGCTTTCATTTGGAGGATATTCATGAGAAGTCACGCGCGAGCGGCACTCCAAAGGAGGCACCAGAGCAAAGGGTCGCTCATTCGCGGCTCTTTCCGCGGCTCAATCGAAATGGAGAGCTCGGTTGCAGGCTAATTACTTTCTTGTGACTTTTGAAAGTGATCTGCGTGAAGACTTCATTGATGTAGACTGCTTGCAGTCAGTCCGCCATTTCTGGAAGGTCTGTCGAGTCAAAAAAGCTTACGCCTTCGTTTCTCGCGGCTCGCGCGTGCTAGCCTAGTGACTTAGCCTAGTGAAAATAAGAGACTGCTCGTAGTCTATCATTGACCTTAATCAAGCTAAACAATCAGCGTATTAGGAATGCCGGATTTATCGTAATATTAATTTTATTGTTCTTACCCCTAACGCTAATAGCTGATATCGTTTTTCGACCTGCTGTTTCTTTACTGATTCACAGATTGCAGTTGTCCTGGGTTCTTGTACTGCTGGTGGAGCTTACGTACCAGCTATGGCTGATGAAAGCATTATTGTGAAACAACAAGGAACTATTTTCTTAGGGGGGCCACCTTTAGTAAGTATATGCTTTTTGTAAAATAGCTGGAAATGTTTCTTCTACAGCTCATGCTCTCATTGGCTACTTTGAGTTTACGTGACATCTACCAATAAAACTAGTTCCCGCCAAAAGTCTCTGAGTGGGCAACATTACAAAAATCTATGAAATCAGAGGGAAGCAGGGGAATTGTAGCTTGTTGTTTCACCCCGTTTTTTGCCCATCTTTTCCCCACCATGGAGCCTGGTTCCAGGGAAGTAAAATTGTTATCCGTGAATGTTGAACCTCGATGAGAATTATTTTCATTATATTGCACACGTTAATCAGTTTTTCCTCTTGGAGTCTGATCCGCCTTGGAAAAACTTTGAGTTTTCCCTCAGTTTTCCTGGACAATATTAATGCATTTTATTTTTAATGCGATTGTCAATGTGGCTTTCACAACATCATATCTTATAAAATAACTTCCGTAAAAGTATCCCTGAAAAGGTAATTCTTCATCTATAGTCATTAGAAAACGATGCTTGAACCCTCGGATTTTTCAAACTTCCCTTACCCGGACAAACACTGGGGGTATTTGAATCCTTTTCCTTCTCTCCTCCTTCTCCCTAGGAGACTGAAGAAATCAGTAATCCTCGGTACTAGTTTGATTAAGATTCGTAGTTAATTGTTAACAATACCTATGCCAAGCCAGACAAACTCACGAGCACCTCTATACGGTCCATTTAAGAGAGGTGTACACACACTTCATGATGGTTCAGGGAAGTTTAGTCTAGAGCTGTCCATTTCTAGATGTCCATTTCCAACGGAGTGCTTTTGTGAAATCCGTATACTTCTTTAGTTATCAAGATAAAAGCACTGTCTCGGTCATTAGAGCGTTAAAAAAATATATCGTGTTGAAGTCAGGGAATTGATTTCTTCGTTAGGTTAAAGCTGCCACTGGTGAAGAGGTGTCTGCTGAGGAATTGGGTGGAGCCGATCTACACTGCAAGTGAGTAAAACATAAGCTGTTTGTTTTCCATTTACCACTGTTGGCTTTTTACCCCAGAATTAAACCTTAAGTTTAAGTTTAAACACTTAGATGGTAAATCTTCCCCAACAGTAATGAATGTGACCATTTAAATGAAACCTCTTCACTCGGTGATAATTTTGTATGGTACTTTTAGTAACTTTTGAGTCTGTGGGTGAAACCCTAAAGTGTGTCCATTCAAATGAAAGCTACTGAGCTTTGCTTCCCGTGACTGATGCCTGAGATCAAGAGAGGTGATGACCTCACCATACTGAAAAAAGCACGGAAATTCAATCATGTCACCCACATTAAAACGATTCTTGGGAGACGGGGTAGGGTTGACTTGGAGTAAAATAATTCCTAGCTACTCCCTGCTTTCTTTCGAAGCTGTTTATAAGTTTATAAGTTTTAACTTTCGAGTTAGGGTAGAAAATCGAGAAAAAGAGAAAGTTGTCAGAAAACATGTTTCTTTTGGCAAAGTTGTCATAGGAGTTTGCAAGCTTTTCTTTGGAAGTTTTTAAAACTTTGTGTTATTTCACAGAACATCAGGAGTGACGGATTATTGTGCTGTGGATGATTTTCATGCCCTACATCAAGCCAGACAATGTGTGAAAAACCTCAACTACAAAAAAACTTTACCCGTGAGTTTCTAATAATATCGTAAATCATGTTTAGTGTGGTAATATCCATTATGCTGTTAGTGTACCTGAAAGTGCCGAAATGATACCCAATGTTAGCCTGAGAAAACAGCCGACATTTCGCGACGCCACTACTGATTTCTTCCGCGGAATCACGTCTGAGCAACGACTGCAGAATACTAGGGACCTTAGGATCCGACAACAGCGACTCCATGAAAACGTCGCTGAAAAATGGCCCGAAAAATAGGCTTCGCATCCTTTCAGACCATTTCGCGATTAATCCAAGCCGCCCAATTACTTTTGAAAAAAAACTCAAAACAAACTTAAAATTTGGTCATTTTACATCTTAGTCGTGCAGGGACGGCAAATAAATGTACAAAAAGCGTGATGCACGTGCAAAGTTGTTTTTTTTTTCCAACTAAACATATTGCTTTTTGACGCTTCCGTTGCAGTCGCCGTCGTAGTTTCGTAAGGTCCCTACTGCTGACGTGTCACTACCCAGATCTGGGTAGTCCCTCTGATTGGCTGAAGATTTGTTTTAACCAATCAGAGGCACTACCCAGACCTGGGTAGTGACGTGTCATCAGTTTGGGATTTCTGCACTCGTTTCTCAGACGTCAATACGCGTGGAAACCAATAGTGGTGTCACGAAATGTCGGCTGTTTTCTGTTTTTTGTCAACCACCAATAGACCCAGATTGGACCGCAAATGTTCCGGAATATATATGTGGAATAGCATGGACTGTTCAGATAAGAACCAAGAAATGGGGACACGGGACGCCTTTGTACTTGATGTATAAGAACTTAATTGTGATTTTTTTTCCTTGTTTTGTTCAGGTAACAGTCGAGCCTTCAGAAGACCCTCTCTACCCTGCAGATGATCTGTACGGCATTGTGGGGGATAACCTCAAAAAGTCATTTGATGTTAAAGAAGTAAGGAAACCGAATAGAGCTTTATTTCATTTCTCCATAGACAGTTAGATCTTTTAAGTACGATTATGACCTCTGTCGCGTAGGAGGAGGGAATCAAATGTGGTATGAAAGCCATCTTGAGAGTGATTTTACTGCTCTTGGCAAGTTTGGAAGACATTCGCCAATTCTCCTTTTGGCAGTTGAGTACGTCCACAGTAGCTTTTTCAGTTCTGTCAAATGCTCCTACACCAGAAATCGAAGCCAAAGGTCACCCATCTGCACAAAAAGGCATTTGCTACAATGGTGGTACACTTGTTCAGAACTCGTTTTATAGAATAGCAATGGCCTACACCTTATATACATGGGGTAGACTCGGAACTTCACTAATATGGATTTAATCTTGACAAAAGGTTTCACGTTCACTGATCACTCTAATATATAGTGCCGTGGAGGCTATGAGCGCCCGGGGTACTCCCAGTGATGGCCTATTACCGGGGTACTATAATGGCCTACAATGTATGGGGAGGCACCGCCCGAAAGGGTTGCCTTTTTCAGTCTTCAGATCAGGTACATGAAAGGGTAGGGATTTCACTTGTTGAAGTATAATTATGAAAGGTGAGGGAAATCTGTCATTTCGGTCGGTAAAATGGCTCAAAAGGGCTAACAGATATATTTTATGGCTGAGAAAACGTCCTGGTTTTGGGAGATAGTGCATTGACAGCAGTTGAGAGGGGTGCAAAGTTCTAAACTAGGTATGTGAAAGACTTTCACATACCGCTGAAAGGGGTACCATTTGTCAAGAGAAGTTATACGAAAGGGCTACCTTTTCTGTCAATAATGGCATGTAAAGGGGTAAGGGGTCGGACCTTGGGGCGGAGCCTCCCCGTATTAAACGTTTTTAAGCGCCCCTTCCCCCCCCCCCTCCCCGGGCATTGAGCGAGGCTTCTTCTTTCTTCCATACGTGGTGGAGCGACTGTCACAGCCTGACTCTAGTCTTCCATTAATGACGTAATCCTCTTTCAGGTTATTGCCAGAATCGTAGATGGGAGTAAATTTGATGAGTTCAAGGCGATGTACGGAGATACTCTTGTCACAGGTTAGGTCAATGTCCCATGGTAGCCCTTATGGGTGCTTTTTGTGGTCTATCGCGGGTAAAGGGAATCCGGATTCTGGAATTCGGGAAATTTTGCTTGTGGAATCCGGATCCGAGAAATTTCTCTTGTAAAATCAGGAATCCTGGGCTTTGGAATCTGGAATCTAAGTTCCACTGACAAAGACTCTGGAATCCAGAATCCATGCAATAGTGTCTTGGATTCTTTTACATGGAGTAAGTCCCAGTCAAGAACAGTTTCAGGCATGGTAGAAGGGTTAATCACCACATTTACGGCAAATGGCAAACTATTGCTTCCCTTTTGTCGTTTTTGGTCTTGTGTGTAAATTCAGTCTTCCATGCCATCCGTCGAAGGCGTGAAACATTCATCGCTACAGCGTACACAGACAGTCGGCTTTCTGTGAGCTGAAATTACTTCTGGCTCACCTCCTTAGTGGAGGCGTGTGTGGCCGAGTGGTTAACGCCTCGAACTACGGATCAGGAGGTCCGGGGTTCAAGCCTCGCCCGTCGCGTTGTTTCTTTAGACAAGGAACTTTACTCCAATTTGTCTCTCTTCACCCAGGGCCGAGTTGTTCAAAGCTGGGTTAAGATAACCGAGGGTTAGTGCGAGATTTGAATTCAGATTTGAAAGCTTAAAAAGAATTTCAGTTTCAATTCTTTTTGTCTACAAGTTGATGATTGGAAGCTCTAAAAATAGCAGGGAAAATTATCCGAGAAAAGGCTTTTGAACACAACAAAAAGAAAACCCGTGTTAAATGTAACCCCGGGTTAAGCGCTAATCGGCTTTCGAACAGTTGGGCCCAGGGCCGAGTTGTTCAAAGCCGGGTTAAGATAACCCAGGGTTAATGCGATATTTGAATTCAGATATGAAAGCTTAGAAAGCATTTCAGTTTTAATGCTTTTTGTCTACAAGTTGATGATTGGAAGCTCTAAAAATAGCACAGAGAATTATCCGAGAAAATGCTTTTGAACACAAGAAAGAGAAACCTGGGTTAAATTTAAGCCCGGGTTAAGCGCTAATCGGCCTTCGAACAACTGGGCCCAGGTGTATAAATGGGCACAGGCGATATAAATCCCGTCCAGGGGGGAGTAGCAATACTCATAGGCTTGCTTCATGGTACGGAAACCGGAAATAAGCTCCTGCCGTGTGGGCCTTTGGCTCGTTTGCGCCTTTACCTCACCTCCATCGATTGTTTCATGTCTAGCATAATAGAAACCGTCATACTGAAGCATACGATCCCTAACGTATTTGACCGCGTTAGAAAAGAGTCAGTTTTTATTCACGTCACGGGAAAAGGCAAACGTGAAATGGCCGGAAAAGTTGATCACGAGGCCATTCTCTTCCTTTTGCCTTTTGCTTTTTGCCGTAAACGCATTTACAGTACTGTCAGTTTTTTCCCTTTCTTTTCCTTTCTTCCAAAGGTTTTGCTCGCATTCATGGCTATCCCGTGGGAATCATTGGCAACAACGGGGTTTTATTTTCTGAATCAGCCCTGAAGGGAACACATTTTATACAGCTTTGCTGTCAACGTAAAATACCACTTTTATTTTTGCAGAATATCACAGGTAAATATGACTTCCTTGATCATGCTTAAATTCAAGCAGTATCTAGGTTTTCGCGGCCGGACGCATTTGCTAGTCCGGTTAACCAGTAGCGTTGCGTGCGATGTACATTTTTCATAATAAAATGTCGAGGAAGAAGGAAAAAACCTTTGCAATAATACTGATGAGGCCAAGAAATTGTTACAGACACTTCACTTAACAGTGTCGATGATCATATTTCGAGCTTGGGCACCTGTGATTTACTTTTTCAGGTTTTATGGTTGGTAAAGATTACGAGGCTGGTGGCATTGCTAAAAATGGCGCCAAAATGGTGACGGCCGTGTCATGCGCACAAGTTCCTAAGATTACTGTTATTATTGGCGGAAGCTTCGGCGCGGGAAATTATGGGATGAACGGCCGAGCGTACGGGTAAGAACACAAACGAGACACAAAGAAAATGGTGCTTTGTAGTGTATTAAATGCAATGTATGTACAACCTCGTCCCCAGGCTTTCCCCTTAGAAAATGGAAGGGGTGGTGTTACAGTGATATGGGCATCCCCTTCTCATATTACGTTAGCGATTTGGGTTAGGGTTAGGGTTAGGGTTACAGGGGATGCCCATATCACTAGAGTTTTGGGAATGGGGATGCCCATTATCACTGTGACAGCGCCCTCCTATTTACTATTGGAAAAGCCCTGGATGCGAGGTTGAATGTATGAGTAAAGGAAATTCAAAATTGTAATGGTATAGAGTTGGTTTTGAGTGAAATTGGCCTCGTTGTTCTCATGGAAGTCAGCACATTTGCGGTTGATTTAGTTTATCTGTTTTGTTTGATTCCTCGATCTTTGTAACCTACAAGACGTATATTATAAGGTTATCTCGTTGGTTGAAGCCCCACTAGAGTCAAAACGCGACTTTTTAATCGAAAAGCCTAAGCTATAACCAATTGAAAGTACTTACTCAAACCAATGAAAAAGACGAAGACAATAAAACAAACAAATAAAATTGCGAACCAAGTTCCTGTCGCGGGCACCGAGAGCGGGAAACTGGGAAAACGCGTGCGACCTTCGCCTAGTCACAATTCATTGCCGATTGATTGCCATTTGAGTAGTAATTTCTTCAGTGAAAGGGACTTTTTTTGTTTCCTTTTAGACCTCGGTTTCTATATATGTGGCCTAACGCTCGCATTTCAGTGATGGGTGGAGAGCAAGCCGGTACAGTGCTGGCAACTATCACCAGAGATCAGAGAGCAAGGGAAGGAAAAGAGGTCTGTATATTGAGTATACATTAAATCAGCCAGTTCCTCTTTTCATGAGAAAAAAAAAGAAAAATCACTAGAAGATATTTATCTTTAGTGGCTTTATCCAGTATTTCATCCTCAGACTCAGCAGTGAGGACCACCTTGTACAGCACAATAAACAGTACCACAAGAAAGTACTGCTCAGTAGCTTTAGAATTTCACCCACAGAATAATCTTGTTCAGCATTGTACACTGCACCAAAATAGACTATTCTCGAGGTCCTCTTTATAATTACTTGATCAACTGACGTGCCTCACTTTCGTTATATTTCATTTATTATGTTTATATGAAAAGACGAGCCCACTGGGCTTATAAAGGTTTTTAGTAACTTTAAAAATCACGCTTCAGGATTTCAAGAGGGAAACAACGTTTCTATATGAGGAAGTAATCGTCAAACAGAAGAAAGTATTCCCCTCTAGCTTCGACTACAAGGTTTTTTACCTCTCAACTAGCTATTACAGTGTGCATGTCTTGTTTCATTTTATAGCTTACTGTGGAAGAAGAAAATCAAATCAAAGAACCTATAATAAAGAGATTTGAAAAAGAAGGTCATCCCTATTTTTCATCCGCAAGGTAGGCTGCCAACTACAAGAGTAGGTTAAGCGAAATTAGAGTCCTGCGATACATATTTTTTACATTTCAGTTACGCACATCAGGATCAAAGTGAAATAAATTGAGGATATTAAATGGCTGTGCGGAGATACGGAATTTCTTTTTGATTGTTATCATGAGTGAGCACAGCAAACGAGTAAACCCATTTTCAACACAAGAAGGGAAATTTTGTCTCTCCTAGCGGCCATGTAATGTTCTATTTATTATATAGACACCAATCGAATACCAAACTACCGTATTTATTCGAAAAAGCGCCCAACCTCGAATTAGCGCCCACCTCGAATAAGCGCCCATCCTAAAGGCAGAAAAAGTTAATAAGCGCCCACCCCCTCCTCCTCCCAATCAAACTCAAATAAGCGCTCACCCCCACCCCACCCGCTTGAGTGAATAAATTTTATTAAATAAGAGACTTTTCAGAGGACGGAGTTTTCTTCAGAGTATTTTACAGAAACCTTGCTTTGTTACTTCTTTGCGTTTTGTTATTAGCATTTATTGTTTTGTTGCAAAATAAACATACTTCACTTGCTGAAAATGGTGAAAATTTAATAAGCGCCCAGGGCGGTTAATCGAATAAATACGGTATTTCACTTTATTTTTTACTGCGAAAGACGCGATTTATTATGTGGCGATAGCAGCGGTGATCTTTTCATGTGTAAAAAAAAAAAAAAAAAAAAAAAAAAAAAAAATATATATATATATATATATATATATATATTGTTTTCACGTATGAAGATAATCATGTTTTCGCGCGAAAGTTCACTTGGTATTTCATTGGTGTTTATATGTAATGATATCGTTTTTAAATATTAGAGAATGAAATAACTTTCGGTTTAGAAAAAAAGGGGTGAGTTCTTCTTTACTTTTGTTTCCCAAGTTAACAAAAATACATTTTTTACAGGTTATGGGATGATGGTGTTATCGATCCAGCGGACACTCGTACAGTCCTGGGTCTGAGTTTAAGCGCGGCACTCAATGCTCCAATAGAAGATACCAAATTTGGTGTGTTTAGAATGTAACCTTGGCAACTGATAAAAGGTGTAATGGTTTGTGACGAGTGGTGCCATAATCAGAAGGTTAGCATTAGGTAACATCGGCTGAAGCCAGATTGTTTCTGCCAGTAAAATTACATGAAGAGGGACTTAAGTACAACTTTACTGTGTAATATAAAATAAGACAGATAAACAGAACTGGAATGCTTTTGACCCGAGTCATTTGCTTCGTAACCTACATCCATATCCACTATACCATCGAGAACTAGCAGTCAGATCCTCTAATTTTAAAAATATGCATGTACTTATGCCGTATCCCACTGAAAGCTTACCGTTTTCAATTCATTGCTTAATCCTAATCACTGCAGATCAGTGTTAAACTCTCTAGTATGTAGTCTCCATAACTGGCCCTCGGCAGTTTTGTTTTGTTTTGTTTTGTTTTTTGGGGGGGGGGAGGAGGGGGGAATTCTATAAGGTTATTGGGGTTCTGTTTCAGAATAAGTCGTTGTGTAAACCTCATAAGGTGTCCAAACTGGCTTCACCCGATGTTATCTGATGCTAACCTAATCAGAAATCTTCCTCCAAGACGATGAAATTGAATTGGGTTTATCCATTTTCGCCACCTTAGAAACGGCGAGGAAACTGGTTCGAGGTAACTTTAGCAATGACTTCTGGGACTGTTACTGGGACGAGGAAGAAAAAATGGCCAATAGCTGGCCAGCGGGTCCCCAGTAAAGATCCCAGAAGTCATGGCGAGAGTTAACTCTGTCCAGGTTCCTTCTCGTTTGTTATGTGGCGAATGGGTACTCGGCACGAAAATAGTAAATTTAAAAACTCTTGTCTTTGGACCTGGTAAAATCTGAAAAGGCAAAGCGCCTGATTATAGGTTAAGTTTTCAAGCGTTACCATCCCTCTTCAAAAGTGAACTTACTAATAGTGATCATTCGGCGGAAGAAAGAAGACGGCAAACCTTGTGTGCAAGCGCGGTATTAATTAGGTTTAAAAACAAATTTGCGTCATAAAACGTCACCCTCTTTTAACAAAACTTTTTGTAAAAGACCAGACAGAACACATTGTTAGGTAAGGATCATGACCAAACTCGCAAGTAACATCCCTGTCATGTTAGTCACACACAGGCGTTTTACCGTCTTGTTGCTTGAGCTCACTAATTTTTGGCATACAACTCGCAACTTAGGACTTTACAGGGATGTCATGCTTAACTCAGAACGGAGAGAGACTGGGCATAGTAGACGCTGGCTCTTGTACAGATATCAATGTCATGCGCTTGGTACTAAGAATTGTTTTGTGGCTTCTTTGTACCCTTCCTTTATTAAATACCGTAAAATTCCGAAAATAAGCCCCTCCAAACCGGTAACGGAAAAAGCCCTCCGTTAAATCGTTCCTCTAAATATAAGCCCCCGGGGGCTTGTACTTGGACAATTGCCCTCAAATACAAAGTAAAACAAAGCTAAAACAGTAAATTTACTTCCAACTATAAGGCTAGCCCAATCTGTTTTGAAACGCAAATTTCCCTCCGTAGATAAGACCCTCCGAATATAAGCTCCTCTAAAAATAAGCCCCTCAAAAAGGGCCAGTGGAGAATATGAGCCCCAGGATTTATTTTCGGAATTTTACGGTATCATCGCGAGACAGGAATTGAATCTTAAAGATATAACATATTTATTTAATTTCCTTTGTTTGTCCTAAACCTCACTATATAGGTGAATTTTTCTAAATCGAAACCAGCTTTACTGGAATCTAAAAATTTGTTACAAATAACGTATTATATCTGAAATACTTGACTAACACGTCATTTTTCAATAGGAATTAAACAATTGTGATGGTACTGAGTATCGTAAACTTCCGTTTATAACCCCCGCTCTTATAACTGATCACCCCAGTTATAGGCCCATCTACCTCTAAACAAAGAAAATAAATCCGGTTGTAAGTCCTCCCCGGATGTAAGTCCCTTTCTAGCTTGTATTGAAATGAGGATTCGATTTTCACGATGTCTGGCAGCTTAAAAAGGCGAGTAAATCCAGAAAGTGTTTTGATCAGTACTGCCATGCAGCTTGTTTTGAAATGCTATTTACCCCTGTTATAAGCCCCCTCCAACCCCCCCCCCCCCCCCCCCCCACCCTTTTTCACCCCCGCGTTCTACCAGCGAGGGGGCGAACATTTTGTTTATATTCTTTTTTTTCCAATAGTATGTAAAAAGAGGAGATTATGTGGTAGCTATATATAACATCAACAAAAACCAAAAAAA
>CALNXI010000021.1:482511-566457 GCA_942486025.1 Porites evermanni | reverse complement strand
AAAGCCCCCCCCCACCCCCCCCCCCCCCCTTACGAAGTGTTGTGATCCCAGGGTTCATAAAGGGAAGTTGACGGTATTTTGTAATACATCTTTTCCATCTGAAAGGTCAGAAATGAGAGTTGAATTCGGGGATATATAAGTTAAACGACTAACACAATGAACAGCTTATTAAGGTAAACCTTTTATTGCTTTCAATGAGGAATAAAAGCCTGTATACAAGGAGTTGTCTGTTCATTTCATATCAGATTTATATGTGGGTTACTCTAGTATACTGATTGTGACCAATTTCAAACGCAGTTAAATCCAATTCGATTAATTTTTTTTATAAGCAGTCTTAAAAAATTTTCCCGCGCATTATTTTTCCTGCAAAGGACATACAGGGACTACGTTGTAATTGGAAGCAACAGCGTCAATGATATTTCTGATTTACATTGGTATCATGAACAAACCAGGTTTTATGCCCAAAAAAGCTTGCCAGCGGATTCTGACTTTAGTTTGAATATTCGACTTATAAATCCTGCACTTTTAGAAACTTACAAAACTGCCCCAACACTGACACTTGCGGCTAAAGCGCAAAAATTCCTTTTTTCTTTATTTTATTTGCGTACTTGAATGGCGGTTTCATGGCACAAATCCTGTACCCGTTTAGCGTGTTCAGTTGATGGAAGCCCAGCGGGAATCAAAGTCGCTATGTGCCAAGTATTCGCGACAGAAAAAAAAAGGAAAACTGACTAATTCGCGTAAACAAAATCCACTTTAATCCTTGTTGAGAGTGGTTCAATTCCAGTCAGTTGCAGAAATTATGGTAGAGCTTTCGCCGACTGACCTATGAAGAACAAAACAAAGCTTAGGCTTCGGCCAAACGTTGAACTTTTCATGAGACGAACGAAACTGTTAATTGGATCGTCTGTTTGGTCAGACGTCAAACTTAGAACTCCTCGAACCAATCAACTAAATCAGATCAGTGATGAATTTCTCTCGAACGAGGCTAAATGTGTTATCATACAAATTTTTAATTTATTATTTTAGTTGTCGCAGGTGAAGATCGACGTTCATCCCGTAGATGATCTTCAGACGTTCTCTCCGTCTGAAGTAGTGGGGAGAGAATTGATAAATGATTCATTCCCGTGGGGAGGGGGGGGGGGGGGGGGAATCCCTTTTGGTCCCCTGGGGGTGGTCGGGGAAAAGCCCCAAATTTTTAAGCCCCCAAGGGCTCGGTTGGGGTTCCCGGGAAAAAACAAGAATCCCCCCAAGAAAAAAGAAGGGAAAATTTTTTTTTTAATTTTTTTTTTTCTATCTTTTTAATTTTAAAACTCATTTCTTTGACATGTTTAGAGTTTTACTTGTGGTCTATTATTTAAATCAGGTGTACATATCGTGTGACGTGTAGTGATGTGAGGATTTCGAGTAAGGGATGATGATGGTTTGGGTAGGTTGGGTAAGTAGGGTGATGTGGGTATGAAGTGTTGTATTGGGGGATAGGGGTATGGGTATGGGGAAATCCCTTTGGTCTCGCTTAGGGTGTTCCGGGCAAAGCGCCAATATTTTAAGCCGCCAAGGTCTCGTTTAGGGTTCCGCGAAGAAACACAGAATTCCGCGAAGAGAAACAGAAGTCAAATTTTCTTTTTAACTTTGTTTGTTATGTCTTTATATCATTAAAACTCATTGCATGTCGTATTTGTGTGTTTTTAAGCGGTCTCTTTTAGGGGTCAAAATTTGCTTAAGCCACGTCCAGATTGGTCTTCTTTAGGGGTCATAAAAAGCTTGAGCCACGCCCAGATGGTCTCCGTTAGGGGTTAAATTCAAAATTTCCGACGAGCATCCCCGTCTGTTTCATATGGGAGTACCCCCCCCCCCCGGGATTCATTCCTTACGAGCGCGGATTTTAGTGTCCAGAAGCAGTCAATCCTCTTATAGAAATAAGCCAATGAAAACAAGATAACTTTGATGGATTCTCAGGTTGACCAGAAATACTTATGATAGTCTTTTATATCGGCTGCATTGTAACTTTTTGATTATACTGACTGAAAAATAGCTTATAACGTACGCTGTTGGCGTTGTTACTTTGTATGTTTGTTTTTAACGCAAACAATTACGGATAGAAGGTAGCCCGCGAGCAAGCTCTCCGGGGCGCTCTGGCGGCGAGGCGGGTGAAGGAAGGAGAGCTTGTAACTATGTCTCTGGGATTTGAATTGCACCTCCAATTCCCCTGTGGCTCCCCGTCGACTGAGCTGTCAGATTTCCGCCAATCAGCGAGAGGCGGAAACGTGCGGGAATGTAAACAAACATTGGAAAACACATGTTCATGGTTATGACGTCATTATTAATGTCATCTCCGCCAGTCAACATTTTGCATCGACTTTTTCGACACAGATATTCAAATTTCAGAGACCTACAAATTGTAAGCTCTCCTTCCTTTTCCCGACCCCGCCGTCAGAGCGTACGCCCCGGAGAGCTTGCTCGCAGGCTAGATAGAAGACATCCGTTCCCACACGCTACGAGTCCAGTCTCCTTTTGCCTTCATCAAGGAAGAGAAAAGGAAGCTCTACCTGAATCGCGTTAAAACTTTGAAGTAGCCACAACCCGAACTTCTGGACTAGTCAATCTTGTTTTCTCTCGTCAAACTGGGTTTTTGAGTGCGAGCATCCGTTATTGATAAACCGATGTTGATAATTGAGCCCGCTGAGCCAATCGCACATATATTAGGTCTGGGTTCGGAGCTCTATTCCAGCAACATGCCGCGCATGCTCAATAAAGATCTTACTCGATTCATACAGTCTTCCTCGAGTAAACCACAATAGAGTAAGCAAAAGAAAGGCTGTGCTGGCAGGGTGCCGTTACCAATAATAACGTGAAACATTAACCGCCGAATGAAAGTTTCCCAGGCCGGGCCCTTTGTGTTCTTTCTTTTTGTGGACTATGCGTTTACGGAGTATTAGCACAGTAAAGCACCTTGGCTACATGTTGTTTATCATAGACAGACCTATCAACAAGCCAAGAACACTCGACCGGACATCACAGTCAGAATCATCGGCTTGACATTCCCCACCCAGAACAGTACAGACTCTAGAGAAGATTTCCCGGTTGGCCGGACTTTAATAAGGATAACCTTGTACCTTTAAAACATGAAAGTTTAGTCTCCCGTTTCTTCATTTTCTTCCAGAAGATCTCTGCAATCAACGTTATAAATGCTACAACTATCCCACAGCTCATGACGACGTACACGCCCAACATATTCAGAAAACCCATCCGCTGTTGAGACAACGCTGCCAAAAAGAAAAAAAAGGAAGGGAGGAAGAAGACGGAAAGAAAATAAATAAGAGCTTTTGACCAAAAGTGAAGTCAAGATCGCTGGACATTGGCCAAGGTCCTTTTTTTTGCAATTGTTTGGACCGAAACGAAGTCAAGGTGAAGAGTCGTCTGCTGTTCACGTCGTCGAAGAAACGTGAAATTAGGCACTTTCACGTTTTAGTCGTGCAGCGTCGGCAAAGAAATGTACAAAAAAGGGTGATGCACGCGCAAAGTTGTTGTTTTGCTAATCTAAACCTCTTGCTTTTTTCTCCCTCTCGTTGCCATTGCGGTCGCCGTCATCGTTGTTTAAGCTCGCTAATATCCATCAATCTTGAGTTTGTAACGAAATAAAAACTCTGAAACTCTAAATTTAATCGCTCTGAGTTAGAAATTTCTTTACATAACATGGCTTTGTCACAGCAAGAAAAAGAAACTCTTAGCTTTCAGCAAAAGCATTTAGTATACGATGATTGTCAACTGACTTTATAGAGTCAATTTAACACCTAGCCTGCTAGTATACAACCGTCTCTCCTCCTCGCTTCTTGCTGCGCTATGGACGTCTCTTGCGCAAAATATCCACAGCGGGGCAAGAAAGGAGGAGAAACAGCTGCATTCGCAGAAAATTTGCCGCCATAAAATGATTACAAACTGCTACGTTTGATTGATTAGAGGGCTAAAGACTCTCAAGGGTTTCGTGTATAAACAAATTTGTGCAATTTCTTTTGTAACTCACTTGTTTCTTGTTCTTCGGGACATTCATTAGCCATGTCCCACCACTTTCGCTTCAGCTTATCCAGGAAGTCATTTTCATGAAGACGCAAAATGGCCAGAGTAAAATCCATAGTATGTGGATCATAAGCTGGAAAACCGAACGCCAGTCCCTTAGCTCTTCTGAGACCTGGAACTGGATGGAAAATAAAGCTTATTTGTCATATTGTTCTGGAAATTCTCTCAACCATAGGATTCAGATCAAGCAATAACGACGGTTTGAGCGTATAACTAAGGGCGCGTTCCATTATTGTCGACCAGCTAGACCATTTCGTCGTAATGAAAATTTCACCTTTAATCAAAACGATCCAGCCAGATTAGTCAAATCCTGAGTTCTAGTAAGCAAGAAAGAGATGATTTTTTTTCATCAAAAACTCTTGTAAAAAGCCTATTTCATTTTCAAAATCACTGGTAAGGCCTTGGTCCGACCGGCAGGCCTGAGTTTTGGAAAGCGCTATCTAGAGAATGGAGATACAACTCTTCAAATGAAGCGCAAAAAATCCCTGATTGGCTGTTTGCCCGGCCTTTTTGGCTGTATCAGTTGACGATGATCTTACCTCACCTATGTAAAACTTCAGTGTATCCTTCTTGAGAGAGGATTAACCTGGTTAACCGGGTTTTTTCTCGGCTTCTGAAGCCCAGATGCCGGAGTTTTCCCAAATGAACATTTCATCCCCTTCAAAGGGCTATATCAACCCTATTTGCTATCTTTTCAAAAAAGCTAAAAGGTGTCTTCGCTTCAATTTAATTTCAAAAATAATGGTCCAGTTTTGTTTTTTAAGGCTATATTTAGCCATTGAAACTGTCTCCTGTTGTCTGTTGCAACGGATGGCAAGGATGGACATGGATTGAAACTTGAAAAAATTGGCTCAACATCTTCACTGAGTTTTAACTATGCTTGCAAACATCACCAAAAAAATATTATACTGGTTATTGCTCCCTGATGGAATCTGTTTGATTATCATATCTTCTTCAAATAACTCTATAGGATCAGTTCAATGAGTAAAGGCACAACCTTAGCAGAGAATTGACATAAACAGCAATATCCTTTTAAAATAGTCCCTTTAAGGTTAAAAAAACCTTTCCAGTTTGGAAATAGGCTACACATCAATACACATCAATACACATGCTGCCGCAGAAAAGGGGGCGTTAAAGGGTTTGCGGTGATGCGGTTTTGCTCGATTTTTGGTGCGGTTTTGCGGAAATTTTATTTTAAGTTGCCATATTGCGGTTTTACAAAACCAGGCGGTTTGCGGTATTTAGAAATTTTCTGGTAATTTCAATGCTGTTTGCGGTTTTCTTGTGTTATTCTGTGCGGTGTTTATACGTATTTCTGTGCGGTTTTTTAATATTCGTACGCCCTTTACGCCCCCTTGTGGCCTATT
Source organism: Porites evermanni (assembly GCA_942486025.1). NCBI lineage: Eukaryota > Metazoa > Cnidaria > Anthozoa > Scleractinia > Poritidae > Porites > Porites evermanni. Next base: position 561,013 of record CALNXI010000021.1, on the reverse strand, counting down.
TTCCGGTTTTTGAGTTCGAACTATTTCTGGTTATTGAATAAGTAATGATAAAAAACTTACGGAAATTGTTCCGGAAAAAAAAAGGCAAGAGTAATTCTACTTTCACGATTATATTTCACTATCACTGTCACGAAGAAAGTAAATTTGTCCCGGTTAATAACCAATGGACAAGGCTTGTCCTCTCATGCAAGCCATCTTGATCCACTGGGGCCTTACACACCTGTCATTAGGTCGCATGGACGAAGGTTGGCAATATACTCAAGTTTAGTGCCATCACCGACAAGCACGAAGTTTGCTTTTTCTCTCACTTGTTGGATTCCATCAGAAGTGTTCTGGACGAATGTTTCTTCTGCCTTTATTCGCTGCCAAATCTTTACGAACGGCAAATGGTGGGTGTTCGCGAAGGACTCAGCTGTACTAGAGGATTCAATTACACCAACTTGATAGGAAGTTTTCGCAACGTCTTGCAGGCTTTTAATCGCGTTGGCAGCATTTTTGACAGTAAGAAAAGCCGCTAGGTTGGCGGTATATGTTGATACCCAGACAAGAATGCAAAACCAGTAACATCCGGTAAGAATACGACCTGCAGAAAGATGGAAAAATGGAAGAAATAAAAAATAAAACGAAAAAGAAATGAAATGTCGGAACGTAGGCAATTATCTTACCTAGTATCCTAAGACTTATTAGTCAGCCTGAAGTGACCAGAGGAGTCTATGGGGACATGAAATTTGTACGCTGAAATTCTAAGAAAACTGAGTAAGGTAGCTTTTGTTAGAACTGACAGGGACGATTAGGCCCCCTTTATACATGGAGAAAAGTTGTCCCACATGTAGGAGGGTTACTTGCCTAACCGAGCTATCCCGGGCGAGCCAACATTTCCTACATTTCCTTACAAAACTAAGCGAATCGTTTACATGACAAAAAAAAGTTGGCTGGACTAAGCGAGACTTGACGAGACAATCAGAGCATGTGCAAGCTGAGCGCTGTTGACTCGGGCAAAAGTGCGGGGGTTAACATTTTCCCTATATAAAGACTGGGTAAAGCTGAGTGACCTTCTTTAATTACCAGGCCGGGCACTGGGCTTTTCTTCATATACACGGGGCCTTTTTTTCTTTGACGCTTCGACCTTGCAAAGACAGTCATTTATATTCCACCCTGAGTCCATTAAAAGTATATTTGCCTCTAAAAAGGGATTCAAAAGTTGAAAAGTTGACGCATTAATTGAAGAAGTAGATTTTTAAAATCTACAAAAAAAAGTTTTTTTTCCTACCTGACAAACTTCTTGGTGTGTTATCACCACCTTGCTGCAGCATACAAGCTAATGCAAACCACACGCTGTCGAAAAAGCTGATTTTGTCCGAAGTGCCCTCACCAGTTTCATTTTCATATGCATAGGGACTGTAGTAGTTTAATACAAATATTGCTACAGAGATGATCACCAAGGTCGCTAGAGTACAAACCCAAACCACATTTTCAAACGGGGTCATAAATTGTAACAAGTCTACTGCTTTGTTTCCAGACGAAGGCTTCTTCATGATCAAATCCTCTGTGGTGTACATGAAAGGAACGCTAAAATCCAACACCTTTTCACGTTCTTCCGTTATAGTTATTGGTGCTCCTGCCATGTCTGCATTCTACAGATAAAAATGAATTAATAATTAACAATTGGTTTATGCGTCAGCGTGCGTATGTCGAGATATGAAGGATGCGCGAAGTTTGGAGAGCACGAGAGAGGCGTAATAGTTGATCGAGACGCGAAAAACTTTTGCAAGAATTGTTAGCACACGCCACACCCTGCAGATCTCGCGCAGATGACAACAAAAACAACGCTCACCTCATTTTCTTACTATCGGTTAACAAATTCAAAAGTTTTCTATAAAATTTATGTTATAAAACACACGGTAGACACATGGTAAACGCTTTAGCGTGCACTGTTGATTTATGGTTGCTCTGGGGAGGATTGCTAAGCTCACTAGACCGGATTTCCAACCCCTTACCCTTTTATATATCATTTTTGACCGAAAAGGTACCCCTTTTTATATACCCTATAATGACAAATGGTACCCCTTTCACATATCTAGCTTAGAAATTTACATCCGTTTTAACGGCTGCAGATGCACTGGCTTAAAAGTCTGAATACATCACAAAACCAGAAACTTTTCTTGAGCTTTTCAAGGTCATAAAATGCATCTGTTAGTCCTTTTAGGCCTTTTTACAGACCAAAATGACAGATTTCCCTACATTTTCGTATACTGCAACTAGTGAAATCCTTACACTTTCATGTACCTGAAGCCTGAAAAAGGTACCCCTTTCGCGGTCGGAGTCTCCCCATCATGAGGCCATTATAGGGAGTAACCCCCCCCCCCGATTGAAAATACTGTAACGCAGGAAAAGCAATGGTCATACTGTTGGCCACTCCCAGCATCCATATTTTTAAAAAACATAAACACGAATGATCCTAAATTCATACCTACAATTTTGCCTTAAATATGATCTAATCCATACAAACCCCATCCAAAATCTCACGGACCATCCCATCCCATGTCCCACTTTCCATTCTGGCGCCATATTTGTCGTCCGGGGAGGGGTAGAATTCGTACTTGAACTTGAGGATTTTTGCCAGTTCGTTAATCAGATCTACACAGTATCCTTCATATTGAAAGGTCCCATCCTTGTTCTTCGTTGCCCTCACAAAAGGAGGCTCCTTGTTTAACGTTTGTAAAAATAAGAACATGACAATTATCAACACGAAAACAAGTTTTTGGTTTGGTCAAGCTTCAAGGAGAGTAAACGTCCATCTTAGCCACGTGATGTGGCTAAGATGGACGGACGAGTGTTTGAGTGCTCCGCGTAACATTTCGTAAATTTCTGATGTTTAAGTGTTCCTTCTGCTTTCTTCTATTTGTTTCGTTATCTTGTTTCGTGTGACATATTATGCCTAAGTTATGTACTTGCCTTGTTTTATGTTAGTTTAAATTCTATTTACTGTATAGTAGTGTCTTCACTGTTATTTAGTCCACCTATATATAAATCTTGTTTTGTAATATGTCTTCAGCTTCCCCCGCCTCGATTAGTTTATAAGCTATTTGCGGGTGGGAAAGTGATGTAATTAGTTATTTTCCAATTTTCAATAAAATTTGTTGTTGTTGTTTGTTGTTGTTGTACGGTATTAGTCGAGACAATGGTGGTGATGATAATAGGATGTTTAAGCAGGTCAACAGGAAGTGAAAATTTTGCATTCTTTGGGCAGTGGTTTTGCCCAAATTTTCTGGGAACTCGTCTCTGCAAGAGCAAAGACACTCTATAACAATACAAATTCGGTAGCGTCGAGGAATATTAAAGGGGAAATGGTCTCACTTCCGGCGTCGCCAAAATCTCTTTCGCTTAAGCTCCCAATGATGATGATGATGAGGAGGAGGATGATAATACAAGTTTAATAGACGTTTAAAATAAATTGCTTTTTTTGCTCAAAAATGATGACGAGAGATCACATAAATGGGAATTATAAGATCAAGTGCAAACCCTCATAATAGCGATGATGATGTAAAAAGAAGAGCTTACTGTATTGGAAGCATTTAAGCAACCACGAAGACCAAAGTTGTTAGGAAACAATTGGAGGTCTTAAATATTCTATAACCGTTTTTACCTCGATCGTGACAATCCGGAACATCCTTCCCTCTAGTCTATTCCCATTTGAAGATGAATTATCCACTGCATTAGCTGACATGTTATCAAAGAACAGTGAACCTTTGGTTCTATTCCAAGAACCTATCTAAAAAGCAATCAAATAAGTTTACATAAATAAATGAACTACTTCCTTATTGTTTTCTTTCACTTATAGCTTAACCATTATGCCATTGCCTTAAGAAATTATATATTGAAATTTTCTATAAAAACCCAAGACACATTCCATGTTTCTACTAGCTTTATTGGTTTACTGTATCGGCCTCCGCGCGGAAATGCGGCAAGATTCAGTTTGCGATGTCAATAGGTAATCAGAGAAGTAACAAGGTAAAGATGCTCCTTTACGAATTGAGCTTGATCATCGACACATCGACAAAGTCAATAGTAATGAAAACTCAGTCTCAAAATTAAAAGAAGTAAATGCGCTGAGCAAAACGGGATCATTTAGATCCCTCTACACTACCTACTTATTTAACCCTTTAAGCCCCAATATCCACATACAAATTCTCCAAACTGATCTCTATACATTTCCTTTAACATTTCCTTTAAGAACTACTTAAGAGAATTTGATGAAAGATCAAAGTATTTTCTCTTAGGTGATCATTTTATTAATTCTCATAACCTAATCTCATGATAATGTATGGATATCGTTAGGAGAAAATTGCTGTTGGTCACTATTGGGACTTAAAGGGTTAAAACTCATTTACACTTTTGTAAACGATATTTAGAAGTCCATAACAAGTCATCCAATGTTGCATGCAGAGCTGAACTTGGCAGATTCCGTTTGATCATTGATATTGTAACGCCAAGATTCCCAGTTAAAACACGGCGTTAAGAGAACAACACATGTTTAATCTACTACTCACTCGTCTTACAATCATTTCTTCGCACATGGTTATTACGCCATCTCACGTGACTTACTTAGAGGGGTACCCGCGGGGATTGCCTCGCGCTACACTACTCCCCCCCTACTTAAGCACTGTCCCAGTGCTGGTCCACTATTTCGCAGATCGTTTCCGAAAACAACTTCAATTAAACGCAACAGATCAAGTCTCAAATGTTCATTCATCAACGTGCCAAGCGTCTACAGTTCTTAGGTAATGAAAGGCATTAACTTATACTTGTCTAGTTGCCTAGACTGTCCTATAATGCTAATCAGTCCCTGAACATTTCAGGTTAATCAGTCACCCAAGTTCCGAATCGACTTGGTGGCTTCCGCTGCCTTGACGGTCTCCCACAAACACTTGAATAAATCCCAGGTAAACCTTGTACAGTCGACTCAGCTGTTTGACAGCCAACACCCGCCTGGTTAAGGTCATGTGCAACAGAGGTCGTCAATCTCGCACGAGGCTTAGGTTTCCTCACATCCTCAGGCTTGTCACCGCTATCATCCCCAATGAAATCAGCATTCTGGAGTCTCGGGGGAACATCATCCTTGTCTGCTTCCGTAGATTCCGTTTCGTCGCGCTCAGCTCCCTCTCTCACGTTAACCGGAGCTGACTGTCCCTCGTCGACGCAATTTGAATCCACAACCGATGTCTGTCTCCCCTCTCCTCTTGGGCTCGATAACCGCGTCTGCCTTTTCGGAATCCATCTCTCCAGTGGGGGTCCCAGGTAAGGCTTTAATCTGTCTGAGTGAACGACCTTAGGCTTGGCCTTTCGGCCCTTCTGAATACGGTACACCACATCCGATAGCACCGATATTACAAGGTAGGGTCCTTCCCAAGGACAGTCAAGTTTGGCGTTTCTCCCCTTCTTCCTCCGAACGTTATGCAGCCAAACAGAATCACCAATAACAAATGGTCTCCCAGAAAGCCGTTTGTCATAGTTCCGCTTCTGCCGTACAGCTGCCTTGTTCAAATGACGCCTGGCCAAATCATGCGCACTAGCCAATCTCTTTTGAACAGCTTGTGCATAGTCCGTCTTGAGTGGTGATGCATCAGGCGGTCTCTCAGTTATGACATCCAGGGGAACCTCCAGTTCCCTACCCAACATCAAGAGGTTAGGTGAAACCCCGGTTGACTCATGAACAGCACCACGATAGGCCATCATGCAAGTTGGAAGTTGTAGATCCCAGTCTGTCTGGTCTTGCTGGATCTTCCCACGTAACATTTCAATGAGGGTTCTGTTAAAACGCTCCACCTGTCCGTCAGACTGGGGATGCAGGGGAGTGGTGCGGGTCTTCTCAATGTCTAACAGCCTGCAGACTTCAGCAAACACCCTTGACTCAAAGTTAGTTCCTTGGTCGCTATGAAGCTGACGGGGTACACCGAAGCGACAAATGAACTCGCTCACAAGCTTCTCTGCAACAGTGGTGGCCTCCTGGTTGGGTATTGGATAACTCTCAGTCCATTTAGTGAAATAGTCACTAACCACGAGTATAAATTTGTTCTTTCGCGGGGTTTCTGGCAGTGGGCCAAGAATGTCAATCGCGATTCGTTCCATGGGAGCTCCCACCACGTACTGCTTTAACGGAGCACGACGTTTGCGTCCCCAGGTTTTCTTAGACCCACAGACATGGCACCTGGCGACCAATCTGTGAACTGCTGAAGTAAGTCCTGGCCAGTAATAACGAGATTGAAGGGCGCCTAGGGTCTTTCGTATACCACGATGACTTGCAGTCGTATGACTATGATGAGCTTCAAGGGCAGCCTGTCGAAGACTCTCGGGAAGAATGACCTGGTCAATAATCTGATCACCTCCGTCACTTTCCCATCTGCGGCAAAGTACACGGTTTCTGAAGAGCAGCCGGTCCCACTGTGACCACAAGGTCTTCACAGCACAACTCTGAGGCGACACATCTTCCCACAATGGTTTTTCTTTGCCGGCTTCCTTCCAACCAATAATAACCTTGAGATCAAAGTCAGCTTCCTGTTGTTCCCTCACGAAAGTTGAAGTCCAGGTTGGTTCTAACTTGACAGTGGCACAACGAGCACCAACAGGTTCTTCACAATTCACAGGTTGTTTGATGTCCTGGCAAGGGACATGCATCACGGTCTGAACACCCACATCAACAGATGACGCTCGCTCCTGTGACTTCCAACCCTTACACCACTTACAACGGACATCACATGGTCTACGGGAAAGTGCATCAGCATTCAGATGTCGCTGTCCTGGTCGATACTGGATCTCGAAGTCGAAAGTACTCAAGTAATCAATCCAACGTGCAAGCTGTCCCTCGGGATCTTTGGCCTGGACAACAAAACGCAAAGGGGCATGATCAGTTCGAATGCAGAATCTTGTACCTTGTAGGTAATGCCGGTGTTGCTTAACAAACTCAACGATTGCCAAGAGCTCACGACGCGTCACACAATAGTTCCTTTCAGACTTGGACAATGTCCGACTTGCAAACGCAATGGGTTTTTCGACCCCGTCCTGAAACTGTGACAACACTGCCCCAATGCCATGGTCTGACGCATCGGTGTCTAGCACAAACTTTCCCTCCCTAGTAGGGTAGGCTAGGACTCTACCGGACGTAAGTAAACCCTTCAGGCTGTCAAAAGCCAGCTGACATTGCTCTGTCCAAGCAAATTCCGCCTTGGCTTCCGTTAGCTTGTACAACGGCTTAGCTATGGTCGAGAAATCAGGGATGAACCGGCGGTAATAAGAGGCAAGTCCAAGGAAACTTTTGACCTCCGTGCTGTTTTCTGGGGTGGGCCAGGTGCGAACTTGCTCCACCTTTTCAGGGTCTGCAGCAATGCCTTCTTCCGTGACCACATGTCCGAGGTACGAAACCCGTTTCTGGAAGAGAAAACACTTCTTTGGCTTAAGTTTTAGTCCTGCCCTGGCTAGTCGCTCGAACACCTCTTTCAACCGCTCTAATTCCTCTTCAAACGTGCGTCCCATAACTATCACATCATCAAGATAGATCAAACAAATCTTCCAATGTAGGCCCTTCAAAACAAGTTCCATCAGTCTGGCAAAGGTGCTGGGTGCGTTGCAGAGGCCGAAAGGCATCACGGTCCACTCATACAGGCCGCTCGAAGTTACAAATGCTGCCTTCTCCTGGGTGCCCGCATCCATCGCCACTTGCCAATAACCTGAGGCAAGATCCAAAGTTGAGAACCATCGGGAACCACTCAAAGCAGCAAGAGAATCATCAACCCGAGGCAAGGGGAAGGCATCCTTTATCGTCACTGCGTTAAGCTGGCGGTAGTCCACGCACAGCCTTTGGCTACCGTCCTTTTTGGTTGCTAGCACAACCGGAAAAGACCAGGGGCTGGACGATTCCATCACCTTGCCCTGCTGTAGGAGGTTAGTGACTTGTCGTTCTATCTCATCATGTTTCCACGGTGAAGTTCGCCGGGGTTGAATTCGGATTGGAAGAGCATTGCCCGTATCGATTCTGTGCTGGACCATGTGCGTGGTGCCTAAGTCCCCGTCTGAAATTGAGAACACATGCTGGTAATTGAATAGCAACCCCTGCAGTCTCTCAGTTTCACTGTCAGTTAAATTATCTGTGCTTCTCTCAAGTAGTTCCTGCAAGGCCTTCGGTAGAGTCATATCGACTGCTCCTTGTGACACATGTTCATTTATTACTCTAGCTTGGCCCATAGCACCGTCATGGTTCTCTTGATTAAGCTCTAGTGAGGTGACATCAGTAACTGGCTTAGCAAGGGCAATCACAGTCTCAGCAGCCAAATGAAACACTTCATTAGAAACATTGAAAACACGTAAGGGGACCACCCTGTCCTCCGTAACATCAACCAGAGTCCTTGCAACATAAAGTCCCTTTTGTTGCAAATGTGAGTTCAGACATGGTTCTAACAATCGCGTGCCTAATTGAGACGACTGTGGGTCTAAGTTAAATGAACGCTTGTGAACAAGGACTGGGACAATCACCTCAGTGTTAGGTTCAATCATGGTTGACCGTCGAACCATACATCTGGAACTAAGGGGTTGGTTCTTGAAATCAGAACAATCAAACACTTCGCCATTAATTGACAGTTGGTTTGTCGCAATGTCAATACGGGAATCAACTTGTGACAGGAAGTCCATACCCAAAATGCCCTCATCCTCAATCTCGGCAACAATTACATGCATTTGAAACTCGCTGTTACCAAGGCGCATGACAACATGTCCCACACCAAAAGTTTTCGCTTGTTGACCATTAGCAAGAGCAATGGCAGAATTTTCTGAACTCAAACTGAACTTAACGCTAACAGGTAAAGAATTATAAACCTCGAACGACAAAACTGAACGTGCGGCACCAGTGTCTATCAACCACATGACACGAGATCCTCCAAGAAAGCCTGGCAAGTAAAGGCCTCGTGACTTTTCATTAACATGTGACTGTTCCATGGGTGTATTAGGACATGTCATTTCCTGGTTTGGCAATTGCTGAGAGAATGCATTGTTCACATCAGTACCACTTGTGGGGCCAACATCACTCGCATTTAGGCATCCCCCTGGCCCGTGGGCGACACCCTGCGGCCGTTTCCCGAGCCCGGGTTGGCTCGGTCAAGTGACTTGTACTTTGGGCAGTTACGACGATAATGGCCAAATTCTTTACAATTCCAGCATTGAACATTGCGGTTGGAGTAACGTGAAGGAGGTAATCGCTGTTGGCTACCAGAGGTGTTCAAAGAGAGCGACTTGGAGAGCTGCTGTATCTGCTCAACTAACTGTTGCATAGCAACTTGCTGAGTCTCCTGACGTTGTTGTTGCACTCGAATGTCAGAACGTAACATATCCAGCTGAGCTTTAAGCAAATCAGGCTCTTTATCAACTTCATCCACAGAGCGAACATGAAGAGGGCTTCTCCGCTCGTCTCCATCCACGAGACGAAACGCCTCAAGTTCACAAGCCAGCGACAGGGCGTCATCTAAGGTGCGAGGTTTATCTCTACGTAATTTAAGCCTGTCGTCTCGATCCTTGAGTGCATCAATGAAGTGCTGGACGGCAAATCTTTCTTGAGTGACCGGAGATAAGTCCTGATAAGCTAAACTTGACAGAGAGCGAATATCTGCAGCAAGAGCTTGAACACTTTCGTTTTCCAGTTGGCGACGGTTATGAAGGCGTACTTGGTGTAACTCACGCTGCTTTTCAACACCAAACCGAAGCTCCAATTTTTCAACAATTTTGGCGTAAGTTCGACAATCGCTATCAGACATACCATTAAGCACCTTTTGGGCTTCTCCTCGAAGGCCTGCAGCAAGAAATAGAGCGGCTTCTTCTTGGTTCCAACCATTAACAACAGAGCAACGCTCAAAGTGTTTCAAATAATCACGTAGCGACTGAGTACCATCATAATCCGCAGGATTTTTAATAGGCTTGCTTAACTTCGGGCGGTGTGTAAACAAATCAGTGGAGTAAGTATCCTGTTGACTCTCCGATGCGAACGGGTTTTTGGAGCGAAATCGGTGACTTGCACTGCTATCATGTACTGACGGATCCAGCGGCGAGGCAAACAAGCTCGCTGATAGAAATCGCCGACCTGGACTCTCCACATGCATTGATGAGTCTACAGATGAAACAGACTCTGATGTAAATGGGTTTCCCGCTTTAAAAGGATTAGCTGGCGTTGAACAACTCATTCCTTTAAATCCTGAATCCACAAGTGAGTTTTCCGCCATTGCAAACGGGTGAGACCACGATAGCAAACACACGAAGAGACTTTGGATGAAAAACAACGGAGGGCGATGAAACTCAGGCACGCAAACCATGGAAATATCGCCATTGAACACATATATCCGTGAAGTTCGTCTTTGTTTACCGCTGCCACCAGTGTAACGCCAAGATTCCCAGTTAAAACACGGAGTTAAGAGAACAACACATGTTTAATCTACTACTCACTCGTCTTACAATCATTTCTTCGCACATGGTTATTACGCCATCTCACGTGACTTACTTAGAGGGGTACTCGCGGGGATTGCCTCGCGCTACAATATAAATAAAAGAATACTTTATTACTTAAAGTAAGAAAAAGATGAAAATTCTATAGTTAAACAATCTTTAAAGATATCTGTTGACCATCATAATGGTCAAAATAGTTTTTTACTCCAGTCTCAAGAACATGATAGACTACTATAATTTCCCTACCTTTCAACATTTACAAAAACGTAACTTTTATTACAAAATCGAAACGAACTATAGCCCCCCCGCTTACCAAGATCTAAGAAGAAAGAACCCTTCTAGGAAAGCGTTAAGTGAAACTGAGAATAAGCAGTCACAAACTTAGGATTGAGACAGGTAGATACGACAATATACCGCGTGATGAAAGGTTGTGCAGTCTCTGCAATTGTAACAGAATTGAAGATGAGACTCACTTTTCATTAGATTTTCCAAGTATTTCTTCGATAAGAGAGATGTTCTTCTCTAAACTACAACTTAAAATACCTTTCTTACGATCACATGAGACCTTATTATCACATCTAATGAATTATACTGACTATTTTATTAACATCCAATTAATTTCATTAATTTATATTATCTTGCTTTGAATTGAGAGACAAACGTGTCTCCGGAATAATTAATCCTACTGATGGTTGAAAATAAGCAATGATTATTATGTTTAAAGTTATTTTAAATACTTAATTTAAAAAGGAATCAATAATTAAATTCAAGTAGCTTTGGCAATACTGTAATACTTTGTTATAGTCATGCAAATAAAGCTTATTGTTGTTGTTGTTTAAAGGAGCCTTTGCGAAAATGTAATTGTAGTCGATATCTAGTCGAGAGACTGTCTTTCGCTTTCAAAAAAACTCAGCCTGAATAAGCAATGCGAGGAAAAAAATATGATTATTCATACCCTTCTTACTACTTACCTTTTTGAAGGAGTTATTGCGTAGATTAAGGATGTCCAGGCGCGAGACTATTCGCCTTCCGTTCTCGTCAAACTGGACAGGACCACTTATGCCAGCGATATCAACCTTTAACAAAGAAGAAAAACAAAGATTATGGTTAAATTTGTATGGAAAAGTTGGCCTTTCTCTGAAGAGATCGGGTGCTTAGCAGAACTTTATCTTCTGGAACTGAACACCACATCTCCGACGCGGATGCCGAACGACAAATTATTCCAATCAATTAAACAAACAATAAACCTACTTTAAAATCAGTCCATCGATCTATCAATCAATCGATCGATTGATCGATCACTCACTCACTCACTCACTCACTCACTCGCTCACTCACTCACTCACTCACTCACTCACTCACTCACTCACTCACTCAATCAATCAATCAATCAATCAATCAATCAATCAATCAATCAATCAATCAATTAATCAGTCAACCAACTAATCAATCGATTAAAGGCCAGGTTGCGAGGTTTCCTATTAACTATTAGGAATAATCCAATAACGACATGGGTGGCTGTTTTTCATATCAGGAAAAAAAATGCGGATGTTAAAACCAGTGCTTTTCATGCAGCTTTAAACTGTTTGTACAAGGTGGCAAATTCTAGGTTCTAATGTTTTTTTTTCCCGGATTAAGGTCATTTATCCTTACTTTTAGGCTACCTGAACATTGGGGAAATGGGTCCTCCATAGAAGTTGAAAATTAAGTCGATCCTTGACGAGGAAGATTAAGCTACTCAAGGACTGAAAGTTGAGAATCAGCCATGGATTTATTTTTAAGAACTTCAAAATTAATCAAGATATATTATATGAAGTCAGTACCTTTGTCATGCAGTTAAATATAAGATCTTTATCCCCTTGATTGTTACTAGACTCGTTTAGCGATAAACACGGCTCTTTGTTCAATGCTTGGTAAATGACTTGAACCGCATCATATACCTGAACAGAAGTAATATCCTACAGAAGGAGATTTTACATAAACTGTTAATAACTGCTTAATTACTCGTTATATTTCTTCAATAATCGTGCATTCATTTTTGATTTTATTGTTTTTTTGTGCCAACAGCCACACTCGACTGTCTTTTTACGAACAAGACATAAACATGCATCAAGGAGCTAATTTTGTTTGTTTTTCTTTTCATTAGAATCTGAGACCCTCGACCTACTTAAATTACAGTAATATCATCAGTTTAATACCAAAAGGGGGCGATTTTGTTACAGCCCAAATTACTTGGATGCATAGGTAACCAAATTTTATTACTCATGATGCTCCGCTGCGCCCGCTTTAATTCTCGCGCGGGAGCTCCGCTATCGAAAGAGCTATTACTTGGCGTTTTTACCGAGAGAGAAATTAGTAGGGTACAACAAATAAAGACAAGCAGTTTCAATTGGCCTTTTACGCAGGCGTTCTTAAGGCTGTGGCGTCAGGCATGTGTAGCTTACCTCGTTGAAATTCTGGAGATTAATGCCAGGAATTGCATCAGGTACGTATGGAAGCTTAAAAGCTAAAACGACATTGTTTGGAAGACTGGCGAGGTTTAAGGATACCTAGATAAAAAGTAAAAAGGTATTCAGATATGTTGTTTTATTATGTATCGTAAAACCTTAAATGCACATAACAATTTGCTATTATTTTTCGATGCTATCAAGGAAGTAACACTTTGCTATAACAAAGTATAAGACGTTGTTTCCTGCATGACGGAATACTGCTTTTTTTGTGGGCGGTATAACCCATGTGAGAGAAAGACCAAAGAAGGTAACGCCACTGACTATTATCTTGATTGCGTAAGCAATGCCATGCGGAGTATCTTATCAACCAGTGGAAAGAAAATAAAATATAGCATATCGGTGGTTCGACAGATATGTCAATCACACCGTGCGGAGATCAATAAGCCTGTGTTGAAGAAAATCTGGATCCCAGATATCGACTGAGTTCTCCATCTGGGTCTCGAGTGACAAGTCCGGCGACAACGTAAAAGTGCATTTTGGAGGTGGATAATAATGCTACCATACTTTTTCAGTTGCTTTTGGAGCCCTAGCGATATAGTCGGAGTGTACCTAGGGGTTCACTGGTTGAATCTTTTGGGAAACGAAGTGTTCTTGCTGGTGGCAATATCCTTATTGTTTGACGAAGATTGAAAAGAACTAGCCTGATTCTTCGAGTTGCTTACTCCCTCAGTAACGTCCTGAAAAAAGTTGATCAGAAAGTGATATTTGATGTAATGTCACAGTAAATACAAACCTCTCCTTGAAGGATCCATGTGTAGTATTTCTTCAGATCACAGGGTACCTATAAATACAGAGTAAAACGCCAAACTATTTCCTCTTTTCTTATCGTAAGTAGCCAAAATAGTTAGGAACCACTGAACTTTACGAAATGAATTATGATATAGCCCTCTTTTAAAATATATCATAGATACTGTAAACGTCACAATTGTATAAAGATTAATAGTTTGAGGTTTGTTTGCGTTTGTGTTTCTTACACATCGTCAACCCATTCTTAGCCTTGACAATTCGCGCATAATCTATTTTTTTTGCAATTTACAACGAGTTTTCATCCCTTTTTTGGTAGTAGTATAGTAGACATTTTTAAGGCTCTTGGGAATCTCAATAACTTGCGGAGAATAAATTAACGTCGATGACGTCATACCCTTTTGTCTTTATCACATGAATAAAATGAGGGATATGGTATGGTCATCTGCTGTATAGACTCGATGTCATTTGTTTTCGAAGTAGCTTTACTTTAAAATGACGCCACCATATGCCTAATGATGGACAAGTTACGGGCGAAAAAATTTAGCAAAAGGTATAGGATAAAGATAAATTTTCCAGCACCGCTGAAGGAGAGGAGGATGGGAAAACTTACTGGAACCTAAGTTGAGTAGACTTGCGAGAAGAGAGCGAATGAGTTTGCAAGGGCGTATAAAAGGCCTAGAGAGCTTTCCTAGGGACAGCTATGGCACTCCGCTATCCAACAGATTAAATCATCATAAGTTGGGTTTTACGCGAATGAGAATAGACAAAGTTTTTGTCTTACCTGTTGCAACAGTAGTTGGGTTATTTCTTTGCTAGTGTAAAGCAGAATAACTTGAGGACCAACTTTTGCAATTTCCTCGGTAGCTTTCAAAACTGCCTTTCTCTGTTCCTCATTTGTCCTTCCGTTGGTAAGCTGCACTAAATTCATGGCCAAGTTGGACTTGTGGAAAGTTGCGTAAAAGTAACCAGCGTCAAGTAACCGATTCTCTGTCGAAGTGCAATTCAGAAAAATGCTTCAGTTATAGTAAGTGTTCCGAAACTTCCAAATTGTTTTTCCAGTGCACACGCAATGAAATGTCTGAGATCGAGGCTTGGGTAGATAGATTCATACAAATCATCGCTGGTATTTTTGCAACCCGAAACTCGCGTTTGGGCATTCACAGTAATGCAGGAAAGATTTGTTATATGATAAGGTATATCAAACACTCGAATTGCTATTGGCAAATTTGTCTGCACCTTCTGTTTTCCACCCACTTCACGAGTGCTTATCAGTTATCATCTGTTTCGATGAAACATTGGCTTCTCGTATTTTTTATATGGTAGATAATGTCAAGAGATTTTTAACATACTGTCTAATTCTCTAGAACGGACACCTCGGGATAGAGGAAATGGGCGTTGGAGGTAATGGCCCTGTAGAAATGCATGATGCAACAAGAGTAAATTCTTCTTCCGCGACAGACGTGAGTGTCATACATAAGGTGCAGATAAAGCCGTTCAATGCTTCATCCATGGAATAGGCGGTTTTGCGGAAAAGCTATACTAAGTATAAATGGAGTTCTAACTATAGCTGCAAAGGAATGATCTTATTAACATTTACATCACACTTTACTAAAAATTTGCGTCATCAGAAAATAATACTGGATGATACTTAGGTCCCGTTTATATGGAGTAAATCTGTTCTGGATAGAAGGGTCACCCTAGCTCCCAGAAGAGTCAACTTTAGCGCGCGTTTCATTTATATGACAAAATTTGTCCCCTTTGCCCGCAACAGCGCCCGTGCATGCTCTGCACGTGATCTGATTGTCTAAAACAGCACTCGCACATGCTCTGATTGTCCTACATTGACCTTATTGACCCGGGTGGGCGAGCCACAGTGTATATGTGGAGAAAAGTTAGCCTGGCTAGGAAGGTGACCTACTAGTACCATCACAAAAGGGTGACCAGGCTAGGCGGGTCACTCTTCTAGCCGGGCCAATTTTTTTGTTTTTTATTTAATCAGTTCGCCACGTTTTGTAACGAGCCAACTTTTTTGTTTCTTATTTAATCGGTTCGCCACGTTTTGTAAGGAAATGATGAAAAATTGTCCGCCCAGGGTAACTCGACTAGGAGCGCGCACTACACGAAAAATTTGATTTTCACCAAATTTACTCAGTGCAAATATGATGCAAAAAAGTGCAAACTACGGTTAATGTACGATGAACGCATTTGCCCTCGAATTTGCAACCCCATGTAAACTAGAATGCAAATGCGGTATTTACCCTCTTTGCCTCTGATTTTCTCCTAGTTTCCACTTTTTTGCACGACATTTGCCCCGAGCAAATTTGTGTAAATACAATTTTTCGTGCAGTGGTGACCCTTCAACTCAGGGCAACTTTCCTTCAAATAAACGGAGCCTAAGACACTCTTGGTTACCATCAAACACTAATGAAATCTTCCTCCAGTGAAAGCTGGTTAAAACGTCAAATGTGGCTTGCGCAAAGTATCTGTGGTCTACTGACATATCCACTGTTTTGTCGCACTGATTAAATGGCATAACGCTTTCATAGAGACGAACAAGAGGGATGCCAGTAACTGTAGAGAGTGAGCATGCGTGCGACTCCGATTGACTCCCGCCAATTAGTACCGTAATATTTTGCTGCTGGAACACACCAATGGCTGAAAGTAAAGTTGATGCTGATTTAAACAAAATATGAAAGATCGAACCGATTTTCAATGAAATCAGAGTGGCAGCGAACCACTAAAGATAGGAAATGAATTATGAGCATATCCATATTTAGGGTAGACGAAATTAGGATTTTTCTTAACGAGAGTCCATTCGTATATAACCTCGGGAATTCACGTACAATTCGTTGGCTTTGGGGTAATTATTTAAGTACTTTTTTCGGTGGCCTTGTATTTCTTTGAGAAAAGGGGTGTGTGTATTATGTTAAGTGATGGATTACTTTGCTGCGTGAGCACGTCATCTGGTTTTCCATTATGTTGGATGTCTATTATTTGCGCGTGTTTCATGGTCTAGCCACCAGCGTCCACCAAAACAAATCCTTAGGCAGCGGTCACACTTGGTGCCTGGGCATGGTGCCCGAGTACGGTTCTCGCTGGGTACTAACGCGAACACACCCTTTTTTCAAGTACCCACGCTAGAATGCGGGCACGGTGCGGGTGTCCGAATACAAGGTCTTGACCTTGTACTCGGGCACAAAAGTGGACACCGGGTCCCTGTGTGCACACAATTTTTGTAGGTTCGGACAGCCAACTGCTTTGTTCTCGCTGCTAAGCGAATGTTTCAAAATGGCATCTGACAGGGCGAAATGGAGTAACTATATACACAGTCACATATTGGGTACTCAAAGTGTGAACACAGCACCATTTTGTGCCGGTACCCAGGCACTGGTTCCCGAGCACCAAGTGTGGGCAGCCCCTTAGACTAGCAAATGACGGTAAGGCACTAAAACGTTAACCCCCTCCCCCTGCAAAGACAGGTGTACAGTATGTTGCCCAGAATCCGGCCACTTCAGTTTAACATTGCAATAACTATCCTTTCTTAGTCGCACGAATTCTGAAATTTGGCCCAGAGACAATCTATTTAGTCCTTAATATGACGAAAGACAGTTTATTTTTTTTGCCTTTGTTTCCATCGCGAAATTAATATTTTTGCAGAGCTCCTATGTTGCCCAGTATCCTAGCAGCTGGCTCAGTATCTGGCCACAACAATAACAGCGTAATTGTACATCAATTTCGACAGGCAAGCGACTTATAAGCTTCTTTTGCACTTGCAAAGTAGTCTGGCAATCGATTCCAAAAATATAAATCGATCTGTAAACCTAGCATCGTGAAATAAAACATAACAAATGACTGACGTATGGTGGGGAACGCGAGCGGCTGTTAAATGGTATGGTTCTTAATTTCTTGTCTAGGACCTTTTTCACTGATTTAAGGAACGCATCCGCGGAGAAGCCAAAGCCGCGGTTTGCAACCTCAATTAGCCTTTCTGCAAACCGTGGAAAACTGGCTAAGGGATCTCAATCCGACGGTTACAGGTCACTATCCCATTTAGTCTGACCTTTAGTGTTGATTTCTTCATGCTCAGTCCCCACATTTGGCCTGCTTTCTAGCACTAACTCCTCCTTCTTTCACATCTCTCAATCCCTTTGAGACATTTTTCAGACCGTTGCAACCCCATTCTAGCAGTCACAACTGGGGAAATTATGAGAATTCCCGTTTCAACTCCGACGCTTCCGGTTATATATAGAATTTCCAGTCACCCGAAACAAGCCGTGCACACGAAATCAAGTCGCCTCTGATTGAGTGAAGAAAATTTCCATAGAAATTCCATAGAGAGTTCTGTAGAATTACATTTTACGATTATATTATATATCCTAAGCTTTAATTATTGTTATAGATATGAAATAAATCTTATCCGGATAATGAACGCAGCTAATCCATCGATTCTGTACATCAAAGAAAAAGTGGCCGGATACTGGGCACCTGACATCAATACGTAATGAATGTTTCTGGTCTCCGTTATTCCAAACAAATTGAATTTCAAGAAGGATTAATTAATTTTCTGAGAGCCTGACTTCTTTAAGTACCTCCAGTACTTAAGAACACAGTTTCTTTGAAAATCCACATATTACCAACCCATTTCTGAACAGTAATAGTTTTGCTGCGCAGTAAACAACGTAAATATTAGCCATGAAAAGTTTACTCACCTGAACGGGGCCTTCTGCAACTGTTTTGCAAATGGCAAACTAGCCAAAACTTTCATCTTAAAGTTGAAATGTTCAGCTTTTATTCGAAATACTTCGTTTACCAAGAACTGAAAAAGGCGCCTCAAAAATTGAGTTTTTGTTTTAAGTGGTCGGATACTCAGGTACCGGCCGGATATTGGGCAACATACTGTATGTCATTGCTAAAGCTAAAGGTAAAGCGTCCTTTTTTCATGTCGGTCTGCGCTGGAAATAGTCTTCATCTGACTAAGAGTGCTTACCATTTGTCAGAACTGGCTGGCCAAACTAGTTCAGTCGTTATGAGAATTCCACTATTACGGAATAATACAGCCGGATCAGTCTGTCCATAAAACATATCCCCAGCAGTAATGGCTTTAACGGAAATTTCGCGAATCGATTAAAATTTCGTTTTAATAATTACAAGTTCTGCACGCCAGTCTGATTTTTGGAACGCGCCATAACAAATCTAAGGCCAGGGGTGCGCTCATTTTAACACCTACACCTCTCTCTTCATCAGTACTCCGTTTTATGGGTATGTAAAAGATACTTATAGGGGCTATATCACGGCTGTCTTGTTCATTCTGTTAAAAGACCTTGTCACCGTTTTCGACGCCATCTTGACGAGTAGGCAAACGCGTGAGAAATTACAGTGTTTGTATGAGAATCTAATGTCGAATAATTTCCGCATAACGGCTTTTCTGAAAAAATATAAATTGTAAACTGAAGCTACAAAGCAAGGGATTTTGCTAAAAACAATTGGGGACGTATCTGTGCTAAAATTTCTCCAGAAGCTTTCTTTAGATTTTCCATATGGTCCATCAGCTGAGAGCCGAAAATTTGGGTTTATGGCTCACTCGAGGGGAACAGCCGAAACATGTCACATATTAATCTTTGACTATTAAGCATTACAAAAATGCATGATAGCAAGGATAAAACGGTAGCTTTCACTTTGAAAATCGAAATTTAAATTTGCCCCTCATAATCTCCTTTTGGCTGCCATCTTTAATTTTGGGGAAGGCTGAAAAGTTGCTTATATTCTTTTAACTTAAAAAATGTTGTTTTAGCGTAGATTTAAAACATATTTGAACTAAAAACATGACTTCCGTTTATTCTAGTGCTTAAATAAATTATAACTACCTGAGGTCCTATGCCTTTGAATCAACATTGAATCAACATTGCCCGTTATTGGTCACTCAATAAGACCGGCAGTTCGCTAATATATTTGTCTGTAATTTGTCCCGGGACTTTCTTACAGACAAATGTATAGAAAATTTTAAAAAGTGGCTCTAGGTCTTCTACCGCATGAAACGCCCTAAATTTTTTTCAGTAGAATCCTTCGGATTAAAGCTTTAGTTTACAGTTCATATTTTTTTCAGAACAGCTGTTCGACGGAAATTATTCGACATTAGATTCTCATGCAAACACTGTAATTTATCACGCGTTTGCCTACTCGTCAAGAACTGCAGCTTCAAGTCCAACAACTATACTTCCCAAGCATTATATCAAACGTTACAACAGCAAAAATGAACTTTAAAAAACCTCTTAGGCTATTAACAAGTTTTCAAAAACCCACAATTTCAATCCGTTTTAATCTTTTACAAGTTTGTCCATCCATTTCTACTTTTTTATTTGCTTTGTTATTAATACCTTCTTTTCATGTTTTGATTACTTTATGTTCCCCTCAATTTCAGTGGAAGTTCATACTGTTAGAATTTTGATAAAATTCATAACACAATGACAGCTCCTTTAAAGCTAATGTTATCTCCAAGTCCAGTGGTAAAGTTGACCTTGATAACTTACCTTGGTCAAAAAGGCTGTAATCTGAAGAGAAGTGAAAAATGTTTAATGCTATGGAAACGTTGCTGGTGGCGCTCGTGTGGTTGATAGCAGATTTGATTGCGTCGTATTCAGTTTTGCTTCCATCGTAAATAAAACCTGCGTTATGTTGAATAAAATGTTATATTACAACTCGTTTATGTTTTTTTTCCACGTCATTCAACCTGCGGGAGAGGGCACAATGAACCGAGTTAACTTTGATTAATTATAACTTAAAAGGGTGACAAGAAAACCTCCAAACTTTCTTAATATTTTTGCTGACTTCATCGTTAACTATAACAACTGCGAAATTAAAAAGAAATGCCTGCCTCGAAATGTCAAAATGGTGGATTTACGACGTTATGTGACGTCATAATTCTCCTCGCCCAGAGCGTGTTACTAACGTAAAGTTCTTAGCGACAACAGCAAAAATTTGTGCATTTGTCATAAAATTAAATAAAAGTACCAATGAATCTGGTTTTACAGAGTCTAGGAAAAAGATGTAAAAAAAATTGAAAATGCAAATTTTAAACTACCGCCGTAATTATGACGTCATACATGTCGTAAGTTAATTTTTGATCAGTGCCACGTTGTTAGCCTGATGATTTGATACAAACCTGCTAAGTTTCGTGGCATCATCGTGATACTTTTCGATTATTATTGGTGGGGGAGGGGGACTAGGGAGCACCTTGAAACTCCCCTCTGGCTCAGGGACGAATAAAAAGCCCAGGCCGGGATAAACAGCTCCTTCAATTAAAAATTAAAACTTCACCAATTTCCGGAGCCAGCTCTAGGCTCTTAGATTTGACAGCTTTACTGATTTGAAGGCGCTCTTCTGAGATCTATCAATACATCTTTGCTAATTGGTCAAAATTTAACTAAAAAAGAAAAAAAAGAACCATGGGAGAGTCTAATTTCACCACACCGCAAGCATTAAGTCAATTGTTAGTAAGATAAATGAAAAGACATAAAAAGTCGACGAGGAAAGAATTCAAAGTGTTTAGACCAGAAATTAACTTCTAGTATCAATTTGGGATGGAATTATGCTGTCTAAGAGATAAAAATATAAACAAAAAGACCCTCTCTTACCACATGTTATCCGTCTTTTTTCCGAGGAGTTCACATGCATAAATAAATTAACAGCGGCTAAAATCACAAAGGAAACTTTTATTTTCTTCTTTCCATACATATTATGTTTCTGGAAAAAATAATAATAATATCGTTATAAACTATGTGATAAACTGTAAAAGTGCCGCAGTTACTCAATAGCATAAACTTTACATGCAATAACCGCATGATAGCGGGGCCTCGCGCGCGAAGTACTCCAGCGGAGCACCATGGGTAAGAAAAAATGAAGTAATTTACCCATCCGAAAAATTTGGTAATCACGTGACCGTACACCGAACGACCGCCCGCCCGACCGTCCGTCCGCACGACAGGCATACCAATGTAAAATAACTCAATCAACAGGTATGGCAACCCAAATGCAACTGGAGGTTATTTTGGCGGGAAATCGCATAGCCACCGGCGTCTTGTAAAGCAGAGACAACTAAAGGGTCAAAAAAGACGAAAACGGAAAGCGAAAATTGTTTCTGTATCCGTGTTGTCTAAAGTATTTAGTTTAGAGTAATTCGCATGTCCACAAATTTGGAATATAGAGCAGGAGAAAGACAGAGAAAAAGAGAAAGTAGGAGGCAGGCCAGCGAAGCACAACGAGAAAAAGGGCGACGGAGCTGGAGGTCTAGAGCGAGAGATAAAAAATAACGGAGACATTTTTTTGTTGGAAGAACAACATGAAAATTTTGTAGCGGCGGTCACAAAATGGGAAATGCTATCGGCCACCAATGCAAGGTGAAAATGAACGGCAGTGAAAAAAAAGTGAACGAGAACACGTACGACATTTCCTCCATAAAACGTGTTACTAAGAAGTTTCTGGAAGTTTCACGCTATATTCGTGCAAAACAACGGCAAAGAAATGTACAAAAAAAGTGTGTTCCACCGGGAAAAGTTGCTTTTTTTTTTGCTAATTAGACCTATTGTTGTCTTTCACCATTCTCTGGCGTTGGCTTCGCCGCTTAACATTACACGATTTTATATTTTGTTTGAACAAACTATAAATATTATCGAGAGCTTCGCTTTTAGCCCTGGCTAAATCTATATATTATTCCTCATAAACAAGAAAAGGAAAGTGACCATGCAGGCGAGTCCCAAGTTGACTAAAGGGGTGTTTACATGACACCGGGGCAACTTTCGTCCAGGAGCGAGTTCACTACGGTTCCCTCTCATGGCTCTTGTTGTTTACTTGTTACTTGTTGTTTACTCTATTTGTTTACTTGATACCACCACAAAATGTCATGCCAGCTCGAGTCATCCCGGCGTGAGTTCGTCCCGGTTCTTGTACCGGGGCGAGAATTTCACTCCGGTACGAAATATCGCAACGGTATCATGTAAACGCGAAGCGTCCACCCCTTTCGGTGTGAAATCGGTCTGCTGGTAGACTGGAACGGGTAGCGCATGCGTAATGTTTGCGATTTTCAATCACACTTGTATTTTATCAACACGAAGTGTATCTTCAAATAACGATATATGAAATGACCCAGTCATCGTGTAAACACGATACGAAATCAAAAAGTCGTCCCGGTATGAAACGCGCGTCGGTGCAAGGTTTCTCATGTAAACATCTCCTAAGGTTATTCCCCATCATTCTAACGACTCACGTGCTTCTGTCTTCTGTCTTCGGCTTTCTTCACCTTGCACGTTCAATTAGCGTAAATAACAGCGAGATAAAAGAAAAAACATCTCTTTGATCAGCTAGATCCCGGCGAATCTTGCCTTCTTAAATTTACGCTCCAAAATATTCAACTGGCGTGAAAACCTTGGGAGCCGATAACCGTAGTGTGACCTTCCCAGAATTTTCCCCAAGGTAAAACGAAACCCGAGATGAATTAACCTCGGGAGATTTTTGATGAATTTACCCTAGGTAAATTGCTTTTACCTAGGTAAAAGACTGTAGTGTGACCACAGCTATTGTAGTAATGAAAATATAAATTTTAGTTTCATTGGATAAATATTTTGGCGATACGGTAAATGTCAAGTTCGGGCGATTGACGACCTTTACACGTTATCACCCATAAATGTAATACTGAACAACCATAAATGTAATAAAAATTCAACCATAAATGTAATACCCACCATAAATGTAATAATAATCAACCATAGATGTAATAAATTACTAACTATAAATGGGATAAATTTTAACCATAAATGTAATAAGTATAGAAGCTCGTATGAAAGCGAGTTCGTTTCGTTATTTAAAATATGGGAACAAGTGATGTTAAAGAGGTTCTTAACATTTCAAGAGCCGTTTTGGTTACAAGAGTTGTAATTTGTGAGAATCAATGTGATGCTAGGCTTAATGACAAATGAAGCTTTCTCAATTAAGACATGGCTTTAAAGGTCGAAGCTCATTTGAAGAAAAGATTTATGAAGTTCAGCTAATCTTTGTTGCAGTTTTGTCAAAGTTATAAACTTTAAAGGAATCGGAGGATTTAAACTGACATGGGCTAGGCAGTTGCTTTTATGCATTGTTCTTTGAAGTAAAGAAATGGAATGAATTTGTGTATTAAGTTTACATGTTACTTTGGTATTTACTTAAACGCCGTGCTCGAATAAGTACCAGACTTTAACGTAAAAAATTTAATTACTCCCCAACTTCCGAGCAACAAGGTTGGCCCCAGAGATCTGCTCTCAAAATCTCCAAAACTCTAGCATGATCAAATATACCTGTCTTCACATTTTGATGAAGCTTCTGTCGCTTCACCGCCCAAACTCAGGATCTATCAAGAATTAGAAAATAAAATTAACAAACCCTCTGGGGACCAAGCAAGGGAAAAAAAAGTCAAAATACGTCATACCGTATTAATCTCAAAGGAGAGAATTTGTATAAGCGCCGCCTCCCCCCCGGGGTGAGCGTCGACTGCAAATAAGAGCAGTGTTGCTTATACAAGGGAATGTGATAAGCGTTTTAAATGAAGGCGTTTTGTCTGCGTCTTCGGACGAGCGAGAGGCATTGACCAAGGTTCAACGTAAATTCACGGAGGTTTAAGCATCACTCTTGCAAACACCAGAGTAAATATTAGCAAATAGTGCCAAGATCATATATGCGCCAAATATATATTGCATCATTTGAATAAAAATCTTTGCGAAATATAAATACGCGAGGTCTAATATCCATAGAGAAAACTCAAATCTTACAAAACATAATGAAGGAACTGCCACCTGAAGATCCATTCGAAGATTTGTAGTCATCAAAGAATGGTTAGAAATTCTGCCGCGAGCGTCCTTCTGGGCACAGTGAAATGCATTAGTAAGTTAAAAGTTAATTTTTAAAGAAGTTATGCGTTTTGCTTATTCCAGTTTGCCATTAAAGTTAATTTGCTTGTTCGCGATTATCTAGAAATTTTAGGAAAGTTCAGATAATTTGAAGTTGAGAATGCCTAAGGTGGTCCGGCCGGTTTTCCTTTGTGATATACTTTTCGGGAAGAAAATGAGGTTACAATACAAACGAAACTTTTCTGGTGTTTATTGATTTGTTTACCTTCTTAAGCTCGATTCGAGGTTTTCCCGATAGATAGATGTTATTTATTTTTTTTATATTTAATTAGTTGCTATTGAGATATTAATTGATTAATTTTTCTTTTATATTGTCAAACACTTTCATCATGAGCCCGTGGCTCGGGGGATTGGGAGACCACCCCCTGTGTATCTGATATTAAATAAATTATCTTATCTTATCTTATCTTATCTTATCTTATCAAAACATTACTCTGCACGGACTGCACGTGCATGATGACGTACGCTTTTTGCTCGTATTTCTTTTCCATTGCTGCACGACTAAGACATAAAATTTCCTGATGGGAAGTTTTTTTGAGGCCGTAAACAAGCGACGACAAATTTTTCTTTCTCTCTAAACTTTTCAAGGTAAGTTCCGCTAACTGGTGTCAAATTCAAATCGGCATTCCGGTATTCGTAATGAGGTGTGAAAATTCTACGAGAACTTCTCTGTATTTGGTCAGATTGAAATTCTTTGAATGGGTTAAATTTCATAGAAGACATTTACATCAAATTCAGGGAAACTTAGCGGGTAGAAATTTAGTAACTGACTCGCGTGTGAATTCACGGCTCATGACGCATGCAAGAATGCAGACATGAATCTGAAATCTACAACTACCAACGAATTCAACTTTCGAATAATAAATTCATTAATGCAATCTTGCGGGGGTACGCTTGACTTTTGGTTTGACTTGGTAGTTTATTGACATTCTACCAAATTTAGAGACCAAATTCAACAGCCTGTCCGATTAGTTTGATAAGCTTCCAACTCCAAAAATTAAATTACATAAAATATTTCGAAGTGAAATGATAACGAGAAATTTATAGGAGCAAGCGAAAATAGAGAAACGAAGGATAGCTTTCCATATCCAAGAATAAATATAAACTTATTTCTTTAGCTTACCTTCCGATTCTTGATCAAATAATTTTTTTGCGACGCTGTTTTGCTTAGCCTACAAATAGTTTTTGAGATGAAATAAAGTTCAAATTAGTTGAATGAAATAAATGAAAAAGAAAGGCCAAAGGACTTTCAACAATGAAAACGTGCATAGAATAGAAATGCTTGGTTTAACTCTTTATCCTCTGTACTCTCCATGGCTGCTGGACATCTTTCATCAGCGCGGAAACGTTATTGACAGCTCGCCCACGTCCAAAAGCTCCGCCCCAAGTGAGAGAATTGGGTGTGTTCCTTTCGGCGAATCCAAAAACGGATTTTTGATCCTAGATTTGCCAGATTTCGCGGTCGAAAGGAACGTGAAATCCGAAATTGGATTTGTAACCTTGGTAACCTTTCGCCAACGCGTGCAATATGCCCGACAGCCTCTCAAAAAATGACGTGTTTTCTACTATTTGACAAATTATGCGATTTATACCGTGCAGAATTTAGTGGTCGGCAGTTCGAATAGCGACGATGGAACATATAAAACAGACAAAGAAAGAAGCGCATCAAAATTGAAAATTATCTAAAGAATGTCGGCCAGTTTGATCCAGTTCCATAGCTCGGATTTTTTTATGTAACACGATCGAGTGCCTGTCGCGTCTACAAGCGAGTTTGTAGTTAGATAGCAGTCCATTTGTTACTTTTACTTATTTCTGATTTCAAGCAATCTTTAGAGACAAATGGTTAGTATATGGATATTTTAATGTACCAAGAACAATCTTCTAGTGTTTTCAGATGTTTTGCGGCAAATGACAGCAACGAGGAAACTCTACGGCCTCTATGGGAATACTTCAACTGGAAATACCGCTGGATCATCTGACTAATTTCGGATCCACTGTGAATGGAACAGCGTAGATCACTAATCCGTTAATCTGGATTTGGATTCTTCGGATTTCAAATCCAATGAATCCTTTTTCAAAAAGGATTCACCAGGTCAAAAACCCGGATTTGGATTTGCCGAAAGGAATGCGAAATCCGTTCTTAGATCTAAAATCCGTTTTTGGATTCACCGAAAGGAACACACCCTTTCAAATTAAAGTGTCTCACTTCTCCGAGTTTGTCTAGGCCTCAAACACTTTCTCGGACCACGTGACCCGAAACGCATCGGCCGCGCATAATAATGAGGCCTTGGGACTAGGCAAACAAAAAGGGTCGTAAAGGGGGTTTTCCCATGATGAATCGTGAACGAAAGAATCATTGTAGTTCTCGTGATCCGTGAACAAAAGTAATCTCGATATTCGTGAACATGCTTTATATCATGCAACGGCCGCTGAAAGTTGGAAGCATTAGAATGAGATGAACAACTTTTGCCATCCCGTCACGCTTGCATGGTTTTCATTACAAATCCTTGTAATTTCGAAATTTTCAAAACTGTCATGAAATATTTCCTTAAGCATTACAGGGCTCAAGTCTCCTTTTAATTCGTAAAGGCAATTTGAGCCTTTAAATGCGTAAAGGAAAGGAATTTACAAGGATTTGTATGGAAAAACATGCAAGCGTGACTGGATAGCAAAAGTTGTTTATCTCATACAAATGCTTCCAACTTTCGACGGCCGTTGCAGTCGCTACTTTTGAGATATACGCCTGAAAATTCTCAGGTTACCTAGTTTTAATATGCTCTTTCAGCTTGTGTAACAAAATTTTCCAAAAGTGAACTGTTTTCGTGTTTACCGAAAGTTGGTCACATGATCAAGTCGTGCAAAGAGCCTATTTAGCCATTTTAATGTCGATATGCAAATTCTTTCTTAATTTTATTTTTGGCTACTTGGATATCGAATGCTAATTTTAATTAAACCATTTTCACTTTTAACAAACCTTTTTGTTGAACAGTCGAGTTTTGAATATACTCGTCAAGAAGAGTTGATCACTTTAACGCAATCCACATGGACTATATGATAATAAACTCCTATGTTGAAAAACGCTTTTGAAAATCCGAGCTTCTTACAGTCTTCTTAACAGAGAACAGATCATTAAAACGAAGAATCTCTGATAAATATTTTAAATCAGTGTGAAGTCTGTAAACTCCAGTTATCTATGACTGATGAGTTTAGCAGTCACCAGCTGTAGGTTTGTAATAGGGTATTTCGGTAAATACGAAAACAGTTCACTTTTGAAAAATTTTGCTAGCACAAGCTGAAAGAGCATATCAAAATTAGGAAACCTGTTAATTTTCAACCGTATATCGCAAAAGTAGCGATTGCAACGGCCGCCGAAAGTTAGAAGCATTTGTGCGAGAAAAATGAATCTTTCCCTCGCGCATTTAACGGCTCAAATTGCCTGTTATGAATTAAAAGGAGATTTGAGCCCTGTAATGCTTAAGGAAACATTTCATGAAATTTTTTAAAATTTCGAAAATTACTCTATTCTTGACTAACATAATTGACTCATACCTGGAAAATATTATTATTTATACACCTCCTTTTAAATTGTTTTATACTGTCCTTCCTGCAAGAATAAAGTTTCTGTTCTTGAAATCCAACGCACAGAAAGAAGCTAAGATAGGACTGGCAAGTCATCAGCTCAGGTCCAACTGGTAAACTTACGCGTTTGTTCATTCTCAGCTTCATGCATTTCCGCTTAGATTAAAAAAAGAAACTGACAAGTACAACCAATAAAAAATATCGTTTAAAATTCATAGTGAACATGAAATTATTTCAATAACACTCAACGAAATACCATACTGAGAAGTTATGATTATGTTGGGTGCATTAAAAAAATTTCCCTTGTTTAGTTTTCCTCCCATCACCTTTGTGGCCGAACATTTTTTTGGGTAAAATCCTGATTTTGTGAATAACGTCGAACTTGCAGTCGAAATGTTCACAACAAAGGATGTCATGTATAGCTTTTTAGCTGGAACTTTGAAATAAAAAATGACTTCCCGAAGAAAATATGAAAGGAATGGGTGACCTTGCATAAGTTACTGACGGTCAAATTAAATTAAAATGCTTGCTTCAATGTATTTGTACCTCTTTAATTAAAGGAAATGTTGGACGATTTTCCAGACTGGAAAGAAATTGAAGATATTTACGACTGCCCGATGCTGTTGATAAACGAAGGAGATAAATAGATTTATTTTGCTTGCAAAAGACGTTAGGTGTACCTGTAATATAACAGAAAAACAACAAGACGCTATGGAGCGTAAACTTCGGCGTCGTGGTTGTGGATTAACTGTGAATGTGGAGGAACAGTAAGAAATGATATTTTCCGGATGCCCTTCCATAAAAATACCATTACTTTTCTCCTTTTGTGTTACGGACGTCTCAACTTCTTCACCGGAAGTCTGCTCGGTGCATGACACCACCGTGGCTGTAATCCAGTTCGATTATAATTTCTGTCATAAATAAATTGCGCAAGACGAGCTCTTATGAGTTCGACTGCCTTTAAACTGCCAAAACTCGACTTGCCGTTTCAATAAGTTTCCTATAAGCCCAAAATAACTAATCGTCGCACGCCTACTGTTCGGAGTTCTGCAGCAAAACATTAACTTGCTGCTCGCCCAAAATGAAAAAAAAAAATTAAACCTACAAATCAACCGTCTTTTACTTTTCTGCTACAATCTCGTCTCCGTGATCTAACGGGGCAAAGATAAGTAACTACAAACCGAAGGGCAAAAGATAATATTTCTTTCTTCCTCAGATAAACTAAACAACTCGAGCTGATCTCGAGATATCTCGAACAACTTCCGGCCTCACTTAGGAAACAAAATGCAAGTCAGACGACATTACTTTGCGCTCCCCCTCAAATATTGTTGTAGCCGAAACAACTAGAGGTGATCTTGCGATGTCTCCAACTCATTCCGGTGTCACCACGTCAGATACCCAAAACAAGCCAAAAAGTAACAAACTTGGGTGCCGAATCTTTAACCGTACCTCGTACGTACCTTGCATCGCAATGTTTGGCGTAATCGGCTAATCCCTCATTTTAGAGTCTCATCTGATCACGGGTCACACGCCCGGGGGGGGGGGGGGTAATTTCCCCTAAAATTGATACCCCGTTCTAGAAATGGGCCAATTTTTTATACCCCGTTCTAGAATTCGCCCTAAAACTGATACCCCGTTCTAGAAATGGGCCAATTTTTTAAACTCCGTTCTAGAAAGTTTGTAAATTGAAATAGCCCTTTATTTGTTCGACTCATACATCAAAAAAACGCTTCTTCATAATCAGCAACAATTTTAAGCAGAAGATAAAGCCGTGATCCGCAATTTTTTATACCCCGTTCTAGAAAACGCCTCTGAAATGGATACCCCGTTCTAAATCAGGAGCTTCAAACTCACGAATAATTATTTCTTAATTTCTTCCAAAAGTAATATTCTCACTGAATAATTGATTAACGCATCATAAAACGACCAGTAAAATGCTCCACCGTCTTTTGGAACGTATCAATGCACTGCAGGCTCCCCTTATAAATAGAATACACCACGTGGCTTTGATTTCACTGTGTCACAGCGCCGACCGCCGAGACTACTTATCCTGGTTTGCTTGTATGGGCTTGTCAACTAGCACCCACCCGCCTTCTATTCCTTGTACTTTCCGCTAGCGTCAAACCGTCTTTTCTTCAACTACATGGCGGAACCAGCGGGAGAATTACCGCCTTTACCACCGGTGGTGGCAGAACCGCCTGTTAACCCAGAACCGCCTGCTAACTCAGACCCTCCCGAAGAACCTCTTGCAGCACCGGCGGCGCCGAAGGCTCTGTGCTTTCTCCTCTCAGTAGATACCACCTGGTCAGAGATATAACATTCTTTGTTATTAACTTTTACACTGGTGATAGAGTATCCGATTTGGGCCGTTTTAAAGGCAGATCAGCTTTTTCGCTTTAAGGATAGGGAGGGGTTCCTTCTTAACTTTACGTTTAGTAAAACGAGGCGTGCGGGTCAGTTTCGCCCATTTATTCTGTTACGTATAACAAATGTACCTGTCCGCCCGGTTTTTGGTTGAACTATTGTAATCCCGCATGTGAGGCGTTAGGTGGACCTCTTCTTGGTGAGTACCTCTTTAGATCTTCGGAACTTATGAAGTTTGTCACATCGTCCGTTTGGAGGTTCAGCCGTATCTCCACGGCTCCAAAAGTATCTTAAGGCCGCCGGCATTAATGACGGAAAAACCCCTCACACCTTTCGTGTACGGATTTCATACACCCTCAAGGGTTTGGGATGTACTCCGGAGCAGATTGCCCAGTACGTGGGTTGGGGGAGCACAGAAATAGCCTTGTATTACACGCGCCGCTCCAGTGGTGCTTCTGCTTCGTTGCAGTTGTTAGAACGGGCTACACTCAATCTTACTTCTACGGGCTCTCCGCCCGCCCTGCAACTCTCTGACCAATAGAATTTGCAGAGAATTTCGTATAGTTGAATTACATCTTTCATGACTAAGGGACATTCATTCCAGTACACTACTGTTGTTATTTTGTCATTTCTACCGGATATTAACTTGTTGTTAGTTAACAAATCTTTATTGAGTTATGGAGTATTGGGTGTTGAGTGTTGGGTATTGAAGTTATAAGGTCGATGTGCTTTTTGGGGAAGGTCGGAGAGTTAGGTTATAGCAGACTGCCTCAGGGAATGGCAAGGAACGGATCTCTCTCCCATAACTTAGTTTCACGATGTGTTAAGTGGTAGACAGTGAGGATATAGTACTAATTATTTCTCCGTAATAATTATTTCGTTCCCCCGAAGTAACTTCGGGACATTCGGGAGCAACTTCGGGGCCTCCGGATGCAACTTTGAAACATTCCTGAGCTGCGCGAATCCTTTATTTCGCGCTCCGCCGAAGTAATTATAACAGTTGTCCATGTTGTAGGCGAGAAAATATTAAATGATAAGAGTGTGAAACTGACGATAACCTTGATCTTACCTTAAAGTAGACTTTCGTTCAAGGGCGTTACCACTGCACGTTAATACCAATGAACATTAAATCGTAATCTTTTAAGATAAAGATAGCTAATTTTGTCCGCTTTGAATTGGTAAAACCAGCTGAATACTTGACATTGAAATTTACTTTCAAGGTTAGACAGTGCTCTCCTTGGCAATTATTGGCTTGGAATCAAGTGTCAAGGCAGCCATGCCAGAATTCGTTAAATTTGCATGAAACTGAATATGGGTAAGAATACAGCGGAGGGAACCGGAACAACATGGCTGCTGTGACAAAATTAATTCTAACCATGTTTTTGTTGAGAAATACGTGCAGAATCTTTTTAAGAACTTTTAGCGTATGGATATAACGAAAAATAGATTGTCCAACTATAAGGTAAAGAATATAGACTGACTTTTGATCGTCGGTTGCAAATCTGACAGAATGCCCAAAGATATTTTATTTATAACACAATGAATATCAGACGAGACATGGCTATAGACACGGCTTCTCTTGGCTGTGATCCACTGGCCCAGTTCGCAGATGTACAGAGACAGTGAACGACAAAGGCCAAGGCAACTGAGTATTTCTCCTTTTTGATTAAGTTTTATCCCTTTTTTTGTTCTGCTATGTTCGGCAGGATCGACATTGTCGAAATTTTCTTTTCCTTTTTGTAGTGAGAGTTTGTCAACTTTGTCAAATTAAAATGAAAAAGAAAATACTCACTTAGTCAAAACGTGCTTGAGAACCATACCATTCATTGATACTGTTGCCAAGGACCACGGTTTTTAGACAGAACGCGCCTTAAAATTTTCTTGTTATTTTCCATCTTTGGTGATATGAAAACATGTCGTTCGGCCAAATACCAAGCGTACCCGCTATCTTAGCGGCCGTATTCCAATAAACGGGTGATATCTGTATTAACGACATTTATTAATCCCTGAGAATAAAACCCTGTGACAGTGTTACTGATTACAATGATTCGTATGTTACTGTTAACAATAATATGAACAAGCACTAGGATTTGTGAACTTGTACTCTTTATTGTTTTATCATATTCTACGAATAAACACACAATGTTTTTACAATTTTGTGGAGCTTGTCAGCCCGACCATAACGGAATGAGTCATCAGTGCATTTATGTGCATTTTATCAGCATCTGTAATTTTGTTGCACTTTGATTTGCTGCTTTTGAATAGATAATAAAACCAAAAACTTAAGGCTTTACACTTTAAAACATGCTTTGACAATACAGTAAAGAAGACTGCTGTTTTGAAACATTTCGCTGGTTAAACGTTAAGTAGTAGTGCTATGTCAGGCAACCCTGACATAGCATAGAATTAAAAAGAAGTCTACAAATGACTGTTAAGAGCGGCTCCGCGTAATTATCAATTAAACGAGGAAATAGTCAAAAAATGACCTGGCCTCAAACTCGGCCAGAATAAAGCCTTATGTGCCCTAGTTACAAAATGGTTGGTTTAAGTACGATCGAGTGAATAACGAATTTTTTTCTTCCCGAGGCCTAAAATGGGCAAAAATCATGCGAAATTAGAGTCATATTCAGTGTCTCGTATATTTTAAAATAAAGTTGGCTCCGAACTTCTTTCATGTTCCTCTTGGATTCCTATCTTTTCTCTATAATTTTAACTGATTAGTTCGCGATTTGGTCATCAAGAAATTTTTTTAGAAATTTTCAAAGTTGTTGACTCAAAATCGCTTGATCAATCGTCAAAATTTAGCACTTTTTCAAGAGCTAAAAAAGCGGATTGGTACATGGCTTTGAACACCAAGGCTTGTTCAGCCTGAAACGGCATTCTTTTTTCCGCAAATTAGCGAAATAAAATTTTTGGGTAAATGAAATCATCCAAACTGAATGAGGTGAACCATTTGATTTTCCAACTAGAATTTCCAGTTTACCTGTACCCCATATGTCTGAGCAGCTGAGGGGGGAGGAGTTGGGTGGGAGATCATATCTCTAAAGGTATGGGGATGGGGTTGTACAAGAGACTAAATGCCTGAGCAGCTGAGGGGAGGAGTAAAAGAAAGTTTGGAAGGAACAGGGGGTGGGTTTCAGTAAAGACCACAAGTCTCAGCAGTTATGGGAATGGTGCGATATCTACCTGTTATGGGAGATGGGAAAGGAGATAACTGATAACTGACTAATCTGTAGGTTGGACACGCAATGCATGATTTCCAATAACAATATCAATAGACCAGTTTTGAATTAAAAATTACGGCTGAATACAAACATTAACGACACATTCATAAAGAGTTAGCCTCCACTTAAAGTAACATATTCAGAAATTCCGGCAAGTAAGTGTTTGAAATTTGAATATATACAATAGACAGAGCAATAAACAGGTCTTTTTCTCGTTGGAATTTGTGAATATATTTACTTCAGATGGAGGCTAAGCCTGTAAAAAGTGTGTCTTCACTTCTTTAATCCAGCGGTTATAGCGAACTCGAAACTGGGCCATTCAGGTTCCGTGCGACGGTTTATTTGTCGTAACCTTCTTCAAAACAATGTATAATAAAACAATTATTAGATTCGATCTTTAGGATATCCTAAATAGTTAAGGTAGTATTATCAGCCTCGGCCACTTACCTCTCGACCTTGATTATTCCGGATATCACAAAAATCTCATCCAACAATTGTTTGTCAATATTTCGGTATTTTATATCCGGTATTTTGAACTATATCTTTTCTATCTGAAAAGTCAGAAAAGAGGGTTGAATTCGGGGATAAATAGGTTACACGACTAAAACAATGAACAGCTTATTAAGGTAAACATTTTATTGACCTTTTTTATGCTAGAGGACGCATTATGCGACTGGTCGAACTTGGGCAAACATTTGTAGTTCGTCTGGTTATGCGTCTCCAGTATAAAGACGGGCACAAGACGCGTTACGCGTTTGGACGAACTTGGACGAACGTCTTGAACGACGCACTACGAAAGGTAATTTCAGGGGCACCCAACGACAATTTTCGGAAGAATATCTGTTCGGAAGACGATTTGAGATTTAGAATTTTCGGAACATTTGTTGTAAAATTTCTTGCTTGCCTGCCTCTCCTAGGATTTTCGAACATCCAAAAAATGGTATATTTGCCTATTTTTAACGGATGTTTACCCTAAAAAGGTCACCTAGAATTTTCGGAGGCCTTTTTTCTGGCTGAAATTTTCGAAAAGGTAAGTTTTGATTCCTATAATTTTCGGATCACTAGACTTTCAGCTAGGAAATCCGAACAGATGAAAAATTTTTAGGGGATAAAAATATGCCTATATCTACCGTTTAAATACTAAAATACGTTTGACAATGCTATGTTTAAGTGGTTTTGAACTATATTCTCGTTGGGTGCCCCTATAGTTTGTCTAGGCGAATAATTCGTCTCGTGCCCATCTTTATACCAGATACACATAACCCAGACGAACTACAGAATGTTTGCCCAAGTTCGTCCAGAGGGATAATGCGTCCTTAGTATAAAAACTTCAACGAGAAATATAAGCCTGTATGCAAGGAGTTGTCTGTTCATTTTATATTAGATTTATATGAGAGTTACTCTAGTATACTGATTGTGACCAATCTCAAATGTATTGAAATCCAATCCGATTAATTTTTTTATAATAGTAGTCCTGCGCTGCGCACTATTTTCCCTGCAGAGGAAATGCAGGGCTACGTTGTAATTAGAAGCAACAACCTGAACGCTATTTCTGGTTTTCATCGGCATCAGAAACAAACCAGATTTTATGCCCAAAAAAGCTGGCGAGCAGATTCTAACTTACGTATTAAAAAAAATCTTGCACTTATAGAAACTGAAGAAACTGCGCCAACACCGACACTTGTGGTTAAAGCGCAAAAAATACTCTCTTCTTTATTTTCTTTGGACGCTTGAATGGCGGTTTCGTGGTATAAATCCTGTCCCCGTAATCTCTAGTCACATTGATGCAAGCCCGGTTGCAAACCACCAGAGACGACGGAAATCAAAGTTGCTATGTGCCAAGTATTCGCGACAGAAAAAAAAAAAGAAAAATTGACTAATTCGCGTAAACAAAATCCACTTTAATCCTTGTTAAGAGTGGTTCAATTCCAGTCAATTGCTTGCAGAAATTATGGTAGGGCTTGAGCCGACTGACCTATAAAGAAAAATGAATAATAATAAATGTGAAACTTAGTTGCGCATACTCAATAGAAATATTTTCATATGCGCATTACAGACGATAAGATAAAAATAGATCAATTAAGAGCTATATTTAAATAAATAAATAAATAAATAATTAAATAAAGTGAAAAAATAAAAAAATAAAAAAATAAAATAATCAAATAAGTCAATTAAAAAGCTGCCTTGAAAAAGTACGTTTTGAGAGCTCTTTTAAAAGGTCTAAAGCTCTGAATGTTTGGGATCTCCGCCGGAAGACTGTTCCACAATTTCGGAGCCGCCAACTGAAATGCTCGGTCAGCAAGTGTAGGTAGGCACCGTGAGTTGGCTGGTACCACCAAATTCGCATTCCTGGACCTAAGATTATATCTTGACTGGGCAGCGACAGCAATAAGATCAACCAGATATTTAGGTGCTAGGGCCTGAGAGGCACTTGAATGTTAATAACACTATTTTAAATTCAATTTTGTATTCGACGGCCAAGCATTGAAGATCCTTTAAAACAGGAGTAAGGTGATAGATACAACGGGTGTTAGTTACAAGTTTGGCAGCAGCATTTTGAACTCGTTGAAGTTTATTAATGTGAATAGTAGGAAGGCCGTATAATAGACTGCTGCAGTAGTCCAGTATACTGGTAATAAACGCACGGACAAGGGATATAGCGGTTTGATGAGACAGATACTTTCTAATCTTACGTATATTGCAGATATAATAAAAAGACGAGCTGCAGATACTATTGACATGACTAAGCATATCTAGGTTAGAATCAAACCATGATCCGGAGTTTCTTATTTGTGGTAAAGAATTTATCCGAGATTCACTAACAATAAGGTGTGAGGTCTTTACTTTCTCGAGTCGCTGTCTTGTTCAAATGATAAATTCTGTTTTGTCAGGATGAAGTTTAAATTTACCCATCAGCATCCAGTTCCGTACATCACGAATATAGGATTGTATAGATGACACAGCAGCAGTTTCGTTAGCATAATAACCAGGACATTAACTACCCGCTAAGTACTAATAAGGTAGACCTGGGTTCGAAGCTGTATCCTAGCAACATGCAACGCATGCTCAATAAAGATCTTACTCGATTCATACAGAGTCTTTCTCCAGTACTCGACACACTTGACATTCCCCCCCAGGGGCGTAGCTAGGGGGGTCCTGGGGTGCCCGTGACCCCCCCCCCCCTTGGTAGGCCTTCTTTTGAGCAAACAACCTACAATATTCAGCTGGCAAAAATGCCATGACAATATCTTGGCCGTAAAAGCCATTGTTGTAAAGCCCACTTTTAAAATTTGTTTTTTTGTAAAGTATTTTCGGCAACGGTTCTTGTCTTTAGTTAATATGGGCCTTCATGCCGCGATAATACGACTGACAATCTGGTGAGTAGCCTCTGTAACCCCCCCCCTTTGAAAAATCCTGGCTACGCCCCTGCCCACCCAGAACAGTAGAGACACTAGAGAAGATTTCCCGGTTGGCCGGACTTTAATAAAGATATCCTTATACCTTTTAAAACATGAAGGCTTAGTCTCCCGTTTCTTCGTCATTTTCTTCCAGAAGATCTCTGCAATCAACGTTATAAACGCTGCAGTTATCCCACAGCCCATGACGACGTACACTCCCAACATACTGGGTAAATCGATCCGCTTTTGAGACAGCGCTGCCAAAAAGAAAAAAAGAAAGGAAGGGAGGAAGAGGATGGAAAGAAAAGAAATAAGGGTTTTTGATCAAAAGTGAAGTCAAGATGGTTGGACATTGGCCAAGCCCTTTTTATTTTGGATCGAGAGAAATTTGAGGTGACTAAAAACGAGAGGAAGAGCGAAGCCAATATCCATCCGTCTTGACCGAACAAAGGATTCATTATGTGGCCACGAGAACCTTTTAGTATGGAAATCATCAACCTGTACATTTTGCCGGCTCAAACAATTTGGAAAACTTGAGCCTGATTTGTAAAGCAGTAAGGGAAAGCAGTAAGGTTTACACAACAGATCGTTGGTTCTTGATGTGGTGTGATTTGAAGTGAGCAAAATAAATATATTACTCTGTTTTGTGGATGGGTTTCCTGGAAACTAGTCTTCCCAGTTGATTATGAGTAATTGATGATGACGTTCGAGAGTTTCCAAAGAAATAAAAACTCTGAAACTCTAAATTTAATCGCTAAGTTTCTTTACGCCGTTACATGACTTTGACACAGCAAGAAAAAGAGACACTATATCTTTCAGCAAAAACATTGTGTATACGATGATTGTCAACTGAGCTATAGGGTGTTTTCACATGACGTCACGGCGGCCATATTGGTGTCCCCAGACAATGAAACGGCGGCCATATTGGTGTCCCAAACCAGTCCTGTGGGAGTTGAACTCTTTTCTTATGCAAACGCTTTCTTTTGCTCCAGTAAATTTGCATAGTTTCTGGTCACGTGAGTGAAAACGCTCTATAGAGTCAATGTAAAACCTAGCCTGCTAACGTACAACCGTCTCTCCTCCTCGCTTCTTGCCGCGCTATGGACGTCTCTTGCTCAAAACATCCATAGCGGAGTAAGGAAGGAGAGGAGAGACAGCTGAATGATTACAAACTGATTACCAACGGCTATGTTTGATTGATTGGAGAGTTAAGGGCAGGGTTAAGGGCTCTTAAGGGTTTCGTCAAGAGACTATAAAGGGGACAGAGAGGGCATCCCCCATATACACCCTATTCCAAAGGTAATTCGTCTCGAGATATTTTTAACATCACAGATCTCAAGGGGGATTAGACAACAGCCAATCACATAGTGCGAATGTGTTCCGCGTGGATGACCCACGCTGAGAGCCACGCGTCCTTCACGAAATGACGCAGAACAAAATGGGGGAAGACGCGGAGAGCGATTTTGCTATTCCTTTTGTCGACGAAAACGACTACAGCGAGATTTCTGCGAAAGCTGTGTCAGCGAAACCGAAATTAAAAAAGAATCGCCCTTCCTCTCTTGTATAGAGCTAACAGTAGAGCAGGGAAATCCTTAACACACTGAATATTCTCTCAGGATCATTTATAATTTACAGTTTGAAGAGAGCAATTTCTGGTTTGATGTTTATTTTTTTCAGTCTTTATAGCGATTATTCCTACCCACTTACTTTGTCAATTGTAGGCGAACCCTCCTAAAGCTGAATTTCAAGGGACCATATTCAAGCTCAGAAAGAGAAATAAAATTTCGTCGTTGCTTATTTACGTCCTCCATAAAACGCGAAATTAGGCATTTTCACGTCGTAGTCGTGCAAAAACGGGAAAGAAATGAACAAAAAAGTGTGTTGCACGTGCGAAGTTGTTGTTTTGCTAATTAAACCTATTGTTTTTTTGACGTTCTAGTTGTCGTCCGCGTCGTTGGATCTTAAACTCCCTAAATTGTACAAACGACCGGTTTCAATAGACCGGCGAAATTTCTCATTTTATTAAAGCACTGAGGTTACGACAACTTCGAGTTAAACTGATTTCACGGGTTGTCAAAGAGTCCAGCGATTCCTTTTTCCCAGGTGAGCGCCGACTCATTTCGCTTCAATATTCAGGAATGCTCTCGATCTTTTTACGCTTTCTTTGCCTCTTGCCCGATATGTTTTGCACGGCGTTTGGTCATGCGAAACCTCCACGAAACATCCACGCCTCGCGCGAGGTAACTTTATCCCGATTCTAAAAATAACTCGAGACGAATTACCTATGGAATAGGGTGTATATGGGGGATGCCCTCTCTGTCCCCTTTATAGTCTCTTGGTTTCGTGGATAAACAAATTTATGTAATTTCTTGTGTAACTCACTTGTTTCCTGTTCTTTGGGACATTCAAACTGATTACCAATGGCTATGTTTGATTGATTGTAGAGTTTAGGGCTCTTAAGGGTTTCGTGAATAAACAAATTTATGCAATTTCTTGTGTAACTCACTTGTTTCCTGTTCTTTGGGACATTCATTGGCTTTGTCCCACCACTTTCGCTTCAAATTATCAAGGAAGTCATTTTCATGAAGACGCAAAATGGCCAGAGTAAAATCCATAGTATGTGGATCATAAGCTTGAAAACCGAGCGCCAGTCCCTTGGCTCTACTGAGACCTGGAACTGGATGGAAAATGAAGCTTATTTGTCATATTGTTGTGGAAATTCTCTCAACCATAGAATTCGGATCAAGCAATAATGACAGTTTGAGCGTATAACTAAGGGCGCTTTTAATTATTGTCGACCGGCTAGACCATTCCCGTCGTAATGAGAATTTCACCTTTAATCAAAACTATCCAGCCAGGTAAGTCAAATCATGAATAGCTAGTATATGCACGAAATGATGATTTTTCATCAAAAACTCTTGTTAAAAACTTATTTAATTTTCAAAAAGGACTAGTAAGGCCTTGGTCAGGTCGGCAGGTCTGAGGTTTGGAAAGCGCTCTGGAGATACCGCTCTTCAAATAAAGCACCAAAAAAAATCCCTGAATGCCTCTTTGCCCGGCTAGACTGGCTGTATCGGTCTAAGATGATCTTGCCCCACCTCTACTTACTTTGTAAAATTTCACTGTGTCTTTCTTAAGAGCATTAACCCGGTTAACGGAGGTGTTTTTTTTCGGCTTGTGATACCAATATTCTGGAGCTTTCCCAAATGAACATTTCATCTCAGTTTAAAGAGGCTATTTCAACCCTATCTGCCATCTTTTGAAAAAGCTAAACTGAGTGTGTTCGCATCAATTTAATTTCAAAAATAATGTTCCAGTTTTGTTTTTTAAGACCATATTTAGCCATTGAAACTGTTTTCTGTCGTCTGTTGCAGCGGATGGAAAGGATGGACATGGATTGGAACTTGAAAAAATTGACCCAACCTTTTCACTGAGTTTTAATACTACCGTATTTATTCGAATAAGCGCTCAACCTCGAATTGGCGCCCAACGTCAAATAAGTGCTCACCCTCAACCTCAAACCCCACCCCCTCCTCCTCCCAATCAAACTCAAATAAGCGCCCAACCCCTACCCCGCCCACCTGAGTGACAATGAGATTGACATTGAAATTGAATAAGTACTAATGAGAGAATTCCGCGAGGACGGAGTTTCCTTCAGAGTATTTTACAGAAACCTTGCTCTGTTACTTCTTCGCGTTTTATTATTAGCATTCATTGTTTTGTTACAGAATAAACATACTACACTTGCTGAAAATGGTGAAAATTTCGTAAACCCCCAGCCTCGAATAAGCGCCCACCTTGTCCTGTCATGCAAACCATCTTAATCCACCCGGTCTTTACATACCTGTCATTAGGTCGCATGGACGGTGGTTGGCAATATACTCAAGAATAGGTCCATCATTGATAAACACAAAGCTTGATCTTTCTCTCACTTGTTGGATTCCATCAGAAGTGTTCTGGACGAATGTTTGCTCTGCTTTCATTCGCTGCCAAATCTTTATGTGAGGTTCATATTGGGTGGTCGCGAACGACTGCTGTGTACTAGTAGATGCGATTACACCAACTTGATGGGAAGTTTGCGCAATGTCTTCCAGGCTTTTGA
Organism: Porites evermanni; assembly: GCA_942486025.1. Taxonomy (NCBI): domain Eukaryota; kingdom Metazoa; phylum Cnidaria; class Anthozoa; order Scleractinia; family Poritidae; genus Porites; species Porites evermanni. The sequence goes on along the minus strand of CALNXI010000021.1, from coordinate 519,676 downwards.
TTGGGTGGGCTGCATTTTTGACAGTAAGAAAAGCCGCTAGGTTGGCGGTATATGTTGAGACCCAGACAAGGATGCAAAACCAGTAACATCCTGTAAGAATACGACCTGCAGAAAGATGGAAAATGAAATAAATCAAAAATAAAACGAAAAGTAATTGAAATGTTTGAACGTAGGCAATTATCTTACCCAGTATCCCGGGGAGGGGACTTCGCATATGAAAGGGGTAGGGATGCTCGTCGGAAATTTTGAATTAAATCCCCAAAGGAGACCGATTGGGCGTGGCCCAAGCTTTTTTTGACCCCTAAAAGAGACCATGTTAAAACACAGACAATAGATATATTTTTATATTTTTACGCGTGCAACCCTAAACGAGACCTTCACGGCTTAATATGATGGCTTTTTGCCCAGAACACCGTAAGTGAGACCAAAATCCGAAATTTACACCCCCAAGCGAGACGACGAGCATCCCCACCCCTTTCATATGCAGAGTCCCCCCGGGCCTAGTTTCCTAGGGCTTATTAGTCAGCGTGAAGTGACCAGAGGAGTCTCTGGGGACATGAAATTTGTACGCTAAAATTCTAAGAAAACCGAGTAAGGTAGTTACTTCTTAAAACTGACAGTGACAATTTTGTCCCTTTTATACATAGAGAAAAGTTGTCCCAAGTAGAAGGGTCACTCGCCAATCCGAGGTAACCCCGAGCGAGCCAACTTTTCCTACATTTCCTAGGTGAATCGTTTACACAAAAAACAAAAGTTGGCTCGCCTAAAAGGACGGGTCACCCTGTTTCGACGGTAGGGTCACCCTCAAGCCGGTCCAACTCTTCTCTATAAAAACACTGTAACACTGTTGACCCGGGCATAAGTGGCCAGGATGGGGGGGGAGTTAACATTTTTTCCCATATAAGGCTCGTTAAAGCTGAGTCGGCTGGGAGGGTGACCTCCTTTACAAAGACAGATTTTCTCCACATAGACGGAGCCTTTCTGACGCTTCGACCATGCAGACATTCATTTTTATTCAAAACTGAGTCGATTAAAAGTATATTTGCCTCTAAAAATTAGAGGGATTGAAAAGCTGAAAATTTGACGCATAAATCGAAGAAGTAGATTTTTTAAATTCTACCCCAAAAATGTGTTTTTTTTCTACCTGACAAACTTCTTGGTGTGTTATCACCACCTTGCTGCAGCATACAAGCTAATGCAAACCACACACTGTTGAAAAAACTGAATTCGTCCGAAGTGCCTTCACCATTTTCATTTTTGTATCCATAGGGACTGTAATAGTTTAATACAAATACGGCGACAGAGGTGATCACTAAGGTAGCTAGAGTACAAAACCAAACCAGATTTTCAAACGGAGTCATAAATTGTAACAAGTCTATGGCTTTGTTTCCAGACGAAGGCTTCTTCATGATCAAATCCTCTGTGTAGTACATGAACGGAACGCTAAAATCCATTATTTTTTCACGTTCTTCCGTTACAGCTATTGCTCCTGCTGCCATGTCTGCGTTCTATAGATAAAAATGAATGATTAATTAGCATTTGGTTCATGAGTCTGCCTGCGTATGTCGAGATATGAAGCATGCGCGAAGTTTGGAGAGCACACGAAAAAGGCGTTACCGTTACTCGAGGCGGGAAAAACTTTGCCAAGAATTATTAACACACGCCAAACCCCGAAGAGCGTACAAAAAAACAACAAACCTCATTTTCTTACTATCGGTTACCAAATTCTAACGTTTGCCATAAAATGTACGTTATAAAACACATGGTTAACGTCTCAGCATGTACTATTAAGTTATGGTTGCACGCCCCCTCCCCCGAGTGAAAATACTGTAACGCAGAAAAGCAATGGTTATACTGGTGGCCACTCCTAGCATCCACATTTTTAAAAAACATAACACGAAGGATCCTAAAGTCATGCTAATATTAATTGTGAGTTAAATATGATCTAATCCATACAGACCACATCCAAAATCTCACGGACCATCCCATCCCATGTCCCATTTTCCATTCTGGCGCCATATTTGCCGTCCGGGGAGGGGTAGAATTCGTACTTGAACTTGAGGATTTTTGCCAGTTCGTTAATCAGATCCACACAGTATCCTTCAAATTGAAAGGCCCCATCCTTGTTCTTCTTTGCCATCAAAAAGGGAGGTTCCTTGTAAAAATAAAAACAGGACAATTATCAACATATATCAACATATGTCAGTTATCAACTCGGATTTGGTCAAGCTTCAAGGAGAGTAAATGGTATGCGTCAAGAGAAAGCTTAAGCAAAGGCGTTTTGAGCAACGCACACCAATCCGAAGTGCGATCTTTTTCACTTTAAAACTCCTTGACGGTAACAAATTTGAATTTCTAAGTGTCTTTACTGTTATAGAGACGATTTTTCCACAACTTTGTGCAAAACCGTAGTCCAAAAAAAAAAAAAAAAAGAGACCACTTCCGGTTGACATTTATCGCTAAAAAACGTCTTAAGCTCACGATTAGGGAGTTTAAGCAAAGCGTTTCTGAGCGAAGCAGGTCAACCGGAAGTCCAATTTTTTGCACTCTTTGGGCAGTGGTTTTACCCAAATTTTCTAGAAATCGTCTCTGCAAGAGCAAAGACACTTTATAGCTATACAAATTCGGTAGCGTCGAGGAATGTTAAAAGGGAAATGGTCTCACTTCCAGTTGACGCGCGTGCGTCGCTCGAAAACGCCTCTGCTTAATGATAATACAAGTTTAAAGTAAATTGGTTCTTTTGTATTTTTTATTTTGCTGATCTAGGTAGTTATAACAAATAACGATTGCTTAAAAATGATGACGAGAGATCGCACAAATGAGAGTTTAAAGATCAAGTGTAAACCCTCATAATAGTGATGATAATTTAAGAAGAAAAGCTCATTGTATTGGAAGCATTTAAGCAACCGCGAAGAGAAAAGTTGTTAGGAAACAATTCAAAGTCTTTAATATTCTATAATCGTTTTTACCTCAACCGTGACAATCCGGAACGTCCTTCCTTCTAGTCTATTCCCATTTGAAGATGAATTCTCCACGGCATTAGCCGACATTTTATCAAAGAACACTAAACCGTTAGTTGTATTCCACGAACCTATCTAAAAAGGAATCAAATAAGTTTACATAAATTAACGAACCACTACCTTTTAGTTTTCTTTCACTTATAGCTTAACTATTGTGCTATTGCCTTAAAAATCATATATTGCCATCTATAAAAACCTAAGACACAGGCCGTCTTTGTACTTACTAGCTTTAGTGGTTTACTGGAAAGGTATTAGCCTCCGCGTGGCAATGCGGAAAGATTCGGTTTGCGATGTCAATACTCTAGTAATCAGAGAAGTAACAAGGCAAACATGTTCCTTTACGAATTGATCTTGATCATCGACACATCGACAAAGTCAATATTAATAAAAACTCAGTCTTTGAATTAAACGAAGTAAATGTGCTGAGCAAAACGGGATCACTTAGGTCCTTCTACACTACCTACTCGTTTAAAGGAGCCTTTGCGAATATCTGTTGTAGTCGATACCCAGTCGAGAGTCTGTCTTTCGTTTTCAAAAAACTCAGTCTCAGACTCAGTCTGAGCTGAAAAAAAAATAGGATTATTCATACCCTTTATACTACTTACCCTTTTGAAGGTGTCGTTGCGGAGGTTAAGGATGTCCAGTCGCGAGACTATTCGCCTTCCGTTTTCGTCAAACTGGACAGGGCCAGTTATGCCAGCGATATCAACCTTAAACAAAGAAGAAAAACAATGGTTATGGTTAAATTTGCATGAAAAAGTTGGCATCTCTCTGAAGAGGGTGCTTGTCAGAACTTTATTTTCTGGAACTGAAAACGACTTCTCCGACGCGGATGCTGTACAAATTTTCGGTGACAAATTGCTTCTAAAGTCAAAATAGGAAACTTTATTCTAATCAACAAAACAAACAATGAACCTAACAATTAGTCCATCGATCGTTCAATGGATCGATCGATTGATCGATCGATCAATCAATCAATCACTCAATCACTCAATCAATCAATCAATCAATTAATCAATCAGTCTATCAGTAAATCAACTAATCAATCGATTAAAGGCCGGGTTGCTAGGTTTCCCCTTGACTAGAAGGAATGATCTTCCAGTAGGGACATGAGCGGCCTTTTTTCATGGCAGGAAAAAAAATTCAGATGTTTAAACCAGCTTTAACCATGCAGCTTTAAACGGCTTTTACAAGGTGGCATATTCTAGGTTCTCCTGTTTTTTTCCCCTAGATTGTCACTTATCCTTGCTTTTAGGCTACCTGAACATTGGGAAAATGGGTCCTCAAGTAAAGTTGAAAATTCAGTCGATCCTTGACGAGAAAAATTAAGCTACTCAAGGAGTGAAAATTGAGAATGAGCCATGGATTTATTTTTAAGAACTTCAAAATTAATCAAGATATATGAAGTCAGTACCTTTGTCATGCAGTTAAATATAAGATCTTTATCCCTTTGATTGTTACTAGACTTGGTTAGCGATAAACACGGCGTTTTGTTTAGTGCTTGGTAAATGACCTGGACCGCATCATATGCCTGAACAGCAGTAAGATCCTACAGAAGGAGATTTTACATTTTAAAATGTTAATAACTGCTCAATTACTCGCTATATTTCTACTAACAATAATCGTGCATTCATTTTTGATATTAGTGCTTTTTTGTGCCAACAGCCACACTCAGAATCTGAGACGCTCGACCCACTTAAATTACAGTTATACTGCATCGCATTAATACCCAAAGCGGACGATTTTATTACAGCCAAAATTTCTTAGATGCATAGGTAACCAAATTTTATTACCCATGGTGCTATCCTACACCCGCTTTAATTCTCGCGCAAGAGCTCCGCTATCGAAAGAGCTATTACTTGGCAGTTTTAGACAGAAATTAGTCTGAGGTACAACAAGTAAGGACAAGCAGGTTAACTTGGCCTTTTACGCAGACGCCCGTAAAGCTTTGGCGTCCCGTATGTGCAGCTTACCTCGTTGAAGTTCTCGAGATTTATGCCGGGAATTGCATCAGGTATGTATGGAAGCTTAAAAGCTAGAACGACATTGTTTGGAAAACTGGCTAGCTTGAAGGATACCTAAGTAAAAAGTAAAAAGGTATTCAGATATATTTTTTTTATTATGTATCGTAAAACCTTAATTGCTCACAACCATTCGTTATTACTTTCCGATGCTATCGAGGAACTAACACTTTGTAATAGCAAGGTATCAGACGTTGTTTCCCACATGACAGAATACTTTTTTTTGTGGGTTTCATAATCCGTGTGGGAGAAAGACCAAAGAAGGTGACGCCACTGATTATTATCCTGATAGCGCAAGTAATGCGATGCGGGGTATCTCATCAACCAGTGGAAAGAAATTAAAATATAGCATTTCGGTGGCTCGAGAGATTTCTCAATCACACCTTGCAGAGATCGATAAGCCTGTGTCGCAGACAGTTTGGATCCCCGATATCGAGTTCTCCTTCTGGGTCTCGAGTGACAATTCCGGCGACAATGCAGGTTATGATTGGTGAAAGCCCCTTGGATGGTTTCTTCATCTAGATATTAATGCTACCATACTTTTTCAGTTGTGTTTGGAGCCCTAGCAATATAGTCGAAGTATACCGAGGAGTTCACTGGTTGAAAGCTTTGGAAGACTCGTGTAAAACGAAGTGCTCTTGCTAGTGGCAATATCCTCATTGTTTGACGATGATTGAAAAGAGTAGCCTGAATTTCAGATATTTCTTCGAGTTGGTTACTCCCTCAGTAACGTCCTGAAAAAAGTTGATCAGAAAGTAATACTTGGTGTAATGTCACAGTAAATACAAACCTCTTCTTGAAGTATCCATTTGTAGTATTTCTTCAGATCACAGGGTACCTATAAATAGAGAATAAAACACCAAGCTATTTCCACTTTTCTTATCTTAAGTAACGAAAATAGCTAGGAACCACTGAACTTTACGAAATGAGATATGATATAGCCCTCTTTTGAATAGATCATAAATACTGTAAAAGTCTTAATGTTATAAAGGTTAATTGTATGAGGTTCTTTTTGGTGTGGGGGGGGGGGGGGGGGGGGTGTGGGGGGGGGTTTGGTGGGGGGAATTTCATCGTTTTTGACGAATTTAAACTAAAAAAAAAATATAAGAAAATCAAAATACTAAAAAAAATTTTGTTAGATCTCCTCTTTTTTAAAAAAAAAAAAAAATTTTATATCTTTTTTTTTTTAAAAATGTTAAAGTTGTGGTTGTTTGTGGGGGGGGGGGGGGGGGGGGGGGGGGAGCTGGGTGGGTGTTAGGCGGAGGAACCTAAAACCTTTTTACACATCGTCAACCCATTCTTAACCTCGACAAGTCGCGCATAATTTTTTAGCAACTAGCTTTTACCCCTTTTTTCGGCAATAGTATAGTAGACATTTTTGAGGCCCTATTTTGCTTGGGAATCTCAATAACTTATCTCCATAACTTGCGGGGAATAAATTAACGTCGATGACGTCATATCCTTTTGTCTTTATCACATGAATAAAATGAGGGGAATCTCAGTAAATTAAGGTCATGTGTTATATATTAATACGGGGTTTAACCGGTTTGGCAGGTTTCCTAGTAACGGATTAAATCCTCATACGGCGGATTTTAGGCGAATGAGAATAGACAAAGTTTTTTATCTTACCTGTTGCAACAGTAGTTGGGCTATTTCTTTGCTCGTGTAAAGCAGAATAACTTCAGGACCAAATTCTGTTATTTCCTTAGTGGCTTTCAAAACTGCCTTTCTCTGTTCTTCACTTGTCCTTCCGTTTGCGAGCTGGACTAAATTCATGGCCAAGTTGGAATTCTGGAAAGCTACGTAGAAGTAACCAGCATCAAGTAACCGATTCTCTGTCGAAGTGACAGACATGAGTGTCATACATAAGGTGAAGATAAAGCCGTTCAATGTTTCATCCATGGAATAGGCGGTTTTGCGGAAAAGCCTTAGCATAAATGGAGTTCTAATTATAGCTGCAAAGGAATAATCTTATTAACAATTACATCACACTTTATTAGAAATTTGCGTTGTTAGGAAGTAATTCTGAATAATACTTAGGTTCCGTTTATATGGAGTAAATGTGTTCTGGGTAGAAGGGTCACCCTAGCTCACAGCTGTGTCAACTTTAGCGCGCTTTTAATTTATATGACAAAAATGTTGTCCCCTTTGCCCGCAACAGCGCTAGCGCACGCTTTGCACGTGATCTGATTGTCTAAAACAGCGCGATTGTCCTACCTTGACCTTATTGACCAGGGTGGGAGAGCCATAGTGTTTATATGGAGAAAATTTGACCTGGCTAGGAAGGTGACCCACTAGTACCATCACTAAAGGCTGACCAGGCTAGGCGGGTCACTCTTCTAGCCAAGCCAATTTTTTTGTTTCTTATTTAATCGGTTCGCCACCGGTTTTGTAAGGAAACGTATGAAAAATTGTCCCGACCAGGGTAACTCGAGTAGGAGCGCGCCCTGCACGAAAAATTTGATTTACACCAAATTTACCGAGTGCAAATATGGTGTAAGAAGTGTTAACCTACGTTAATTCAAGGGCAAAGATGTACGCATTGGCCCACGAATTTTCAACCCTATGTAAACCAGAATGTAAACGCGGTATTTACCATCTTTGCCTTTGATTTTGTCCTAGTTTGCACTTTTTTGCACCTTATTTGCCCGAGCAAATTTGTGTAAATCCAATTTTTCGTGCGGTGGTGACCTTTCCATTCAGGACAACTTTGCTCTAAATAAATGGGGCCTAAGACACTCTTAATTACCATCAAACACTAATGAAATCTTCCTCCAGTGAAAGCTGGTTAGAACGTCAAACGTGGCATGCGCAATGTATGTGGAGTCCACTGACATATCCACTGTTTTGTCGCACTGATTAAATGGTATAAGTCTTTCATGGAGACGAACGAGAGGGATGCCAGTAACTGTAGACAGTGAGCATGCGTGCGACTCCGATTGACTTCCGCCAATCAGTACCGTAATATTTTGCTGCTGGAACACACTAGTAGCTGAAAATAAAGTTGATGATGATTCAAACAAAATATGAAAGATCGAACCGATTTTAAATGAAATCAAAGTGGCAGCGAACCACTAAAGATAGGAATAAAATTTTTTGCACATCCTTATTTTGGGTAAAAGAAATTATGATTTTTCTTAACCAGAGTCTATTCTTATATAACCTCGAGAATTCGCGTACAATTCATCGGCTTTGGAGTAAAAATTTATGTACTTTTTTCGGTGGCCTTGTATTTCTTCGAAAGAACGGGCTGTATGTTAAGTGATAGAGGACTTTGCTGCGTGAGCACGTCATGATTTTCCACCATGTTAGATGTCTATTATTTGCGCGTGTTTCATGGTCTAGCCATCAGCGTCGACCAAAACAAATCTTTAGACTAGCAAATGGCCGTAAGGCACTTAAACATTAACCTCCGCCCCCTGCAAAGACAGCTGCTGTATGTAATTGCTAAAGCTAAAGGTAAAACGTGCTCTTTTACATGATAGCGGTAGCTGCAAATACAGTAGTGTTTAAATGATTAAGAGCGCTTACCATTTGTCAGAACTGGCTGGCCAAAATGGTTCAATAGTTATGAAAATTCCAATATTACGGAAAATGCAGCCAAATTAGTCTTTCCCTAAAACATATTTTGTAAAATTTCGTTTTTAAAAATTACAAGTCCTGCAGGCCAGTCCTCTGATTTTTGGAAAGCGCCCTAACAAATGTAAGGCCGACTGTGTGCTAATTTTAACACCTGTCTCTTCATCAGTACTCCGTTTTCATGACGGGTATCTAAAAGGTACTTAAAGGGGCTGTATCATGGTTCTAGTTCATTTTGTTAATATTGAGAATTACTCTAACTTACACGCTTAAAGAAGAAATTACTTGTTAACGACAAAACCACAGCTTCAAGTCCAACAAATATACCTCCCAAGCGTTATATCAAATGTTACAACAACAAAAATGAACTTTAAAAAAACCTATTAGGCTAACAAGTTTTCAAAACCCCATAATTTCAATCCTTTTTAATACTCTTCAAGTTTGTCCATCCGCACCTAATTTTGTATTTGCTTTGTTACTAATATCTTCTTTTAATTTTTGAGCATTACTTTTACGTTTCCCTCAGTTTGTTGGCGGTTCATACTGTTAGAATCTTGATAAAATTGGTAACAGAGCTTCTTTAAAGCTAATGTTATCTCTACGTTCAATGGCAAAGTTAACCTTGATAACTTACCTTGGTTAAAAAGGCTTTTCTCTGAAGAGACGTGAAAAATGATTAATGCTATGGAAACGTTGCTGGTGGCGCTTGTGTGGTTGACAGCAGATTTGATTGCGTCGTATTCATTTTTACTTCCATCGTAAATAAAACCTGCGTTATGTTGAAGAAAATATTATATTACAACTCGTTTTTGTTTTTTCCACGTTATTTAATCTGGAGGAGAGGGCACAACGAGCCGAGTTAACTTTGATTAATTATAACTTAAAAAGGTGAGAGGAAAACTTCCAAATTTTCTTAAAGATAAAATGCTTTATTTTTGCTTACTTCATCGTTATCTGCAACTGCGGAATTAAAAATGAACATGGTTGCCTCGAAATTTCAATATGGTGGGTTTACGAGGTTATGTGACGTCACATTTCTTCTCGTCCAGAGCAATGTATTGCTAACGTAAAATTCTTAGCAACAACAGCGAACATTTGTGCATTTGTCATAAAATTAATAAAAGTATCAATGAATTTGGTTTTACAGAGGGTAGCAAAAACATGTAAAAAAAGTGAACATGCAAATTTTAAATAAACGCCGCAATTATGACGTCATACATGTCGTAAGTTAATTTTTGATCAGTGCCACACTGTTAGCTGAATGATTTGATATAATACTGCTGAGTTTTCTATCATCAGCGATTCAGAGTGACACCTTTCGATTATTATTGGTTGGGGAGGGGGCTATTGAACACCTTGGAGCTCCCCCCTGGCTCAGGGACGAATAAAAAGCCCAGGCTAAATGGGATAAACCGCTCGTTCAATTTAATGAATTCCGTAATATAAATAAACGAACTTAACTTTAGAAATTTGAAAATATCGACAAACTTATAATTAAAATAAATGATTAAGGGGTTTTCGATCTTTCCAGGGTGGATTACGCACATGCATATTTTGGACAGGTTTGCCTCCCGTCATACAAACGTTGTAAATTAAAATTTCACCACTTTCCGGAGCCAACTCTTGGCCCTTAGATTTGACAGCCTTACTTATGTTAAGGCGCTCGTCCGAGATGTATCAGTACATCTTTGCTAATTGGTCAAAATTTACTGAAAAAACGAAAAAAGAAACCATGGGAGAGTCTAATTTCACCACACCGCAAGCACTAAGTCAATTGCTAGTAAGGATAAATGAAAAGACATGAAAAGTCAATAAGGAAGTGCCTCCTCCAGAGGCTTTCCCAAGGCTAAGTGGGTATTGGGGAACTCGCGAGCACGCGAGACAAGCCGAGAGAGACAAGCGAGATGCGCGAGAGAAGGGTGATGGGAACAAGCGGAGAGAGCGAGCGGGGATCGCGAGCGGCTGGGGAAATAAAATAATAATCATCTTTATTGAGGAAACTTTTTCATAAAAGATATGGTTTTCAAAAAGGACCTCAAAACTAGATATATATTATAAAAACCAAAAAAGCTATAAAATTACCATGGGATTAAAAAGATACAAAAAATGCATAAAAAATTAAAAATAAGTATAAGTAAAAATTAAACGTAAGTAGCTATATTAAAAACTTAAAAACATTACGTTTAAAACTATTTAAATTCCTTGAGTCTTTGATCGTCTGACTGAGGGAGTTAAAATCGGAAACGGCATGATATTGTGTTCTTTGCTTCCCCCAATTTCTTTTGACACGTGGTAATCTAAAATTGCCTTTGTTACGTGTATTATGCCTATGAAGTACGTCTTGTCTAATCAAGTCCATATCGTGATTAATTAGGCCATTGATGCATTTGTATACGTGTACACACCTTCTTTGAAATCGCCCTTTCTCTAGAGGCAGCCACTTGAGAACGGCTAATGCCTCAGTGGAGGATGAGTACAATGGTCTATTTAAAATAACTTTAGCGGCCTTATTTTGCAAAACTTGCAAACTAGACATAAGGGTAATATAATGTTTATCGCCCCATACTAGATCAGCATATTCAAAAAGGGGCATAACAAGACTTTTATAGAAAAGTAGACGCGCCCTGAAAGGCAATAAATGCTTTATACGCTTGAGAAGCCCAAGCCTCTGATTGATTTTCCCAGTTAGGTGTTCAATATGATCAGTCCATTTGAAGTCCGAAGATATATGTATACTGAGGTATTTAAAGCTGCGAACATTACTTGTACTACGATCTAAAATTGAAACAGTCAAATCTACTTTGCTTTCGCGTTTCCTATTACTACCGATAAGCATGCATTTAGTTTTGTCCAAATTTAAAGTCAGTTTGTGGTCATGAGCCATTTCGCCACACCCAGTAGATCGTTATTTAACTTATCACTCAACTCCTTTGAGGATGTACCATAGCAATAAATTACAGTGTCGTCTGCATAAAGTGACGCGTAGCAGGAGTTAAGCACATTTGGCAAGTTATTTATGTAAATCACAAACAACAGAGGCCCTAGGATGCTACCCTGTGGCACCCCATACTCGACTGGAAGTTCCTCAGATAACTCATTTCCACATGATGTGCGCCGTTGTCTACCAGTTAAGTAAGAACGGAACCAATGAAGAGCTGTTTCAGAAAGGCCGATCTCGGATAGCTTGCATAACATTATTTGATGGTCTACCGTGTCAAATGCCTTGGTTAGATCGATGAACACGGCCCCGCAAAGCTTTCCTTGTTCCATGTTTAAGAGCACTTCATCAGCAAATGAGGTCAAAGCTGTTGTAGTTGAGAAACCCTTCCGGAAACCAAACTGCTTGTTGGACAATAAATTATTGGTAATCAAGTACTTATTCAACTGCAAGTGTACCGCTCTCTCCAAAATCTTGCTTAGTGTAGGGAGGATTGAGATGGGGCGGTAGTTGGAAACGTTGGTCCTGTCACCTGACTTAAACAATGCTGTGATTTTCGCGCATTTCCACAATTTGGGAAATTGACTAGTGCGAATTGAAAGATTCAAAAGTTTAACAACAGATGGTGCAATTGTGTGAGCTGAGATTTTAAGAAGTCTCGCGCTAATTTTGTCAAGACCAATCGCTTTGTTTGCTTTCAATGACAAAAGCTGCTCAAGCACAAATGATTGATCCAATTCAGTCAACTCGAACTGGAAAAGCGGGTGTTTTGAAATGGAATTTAAATTCAAGACGGAAACCTGTATTCTACTTGCTAGAATTCGGCCAATGGAAGCAAACAAGCTATTCATTGAAGAAGCAATGGATTGGGATGTTATATGCTGAACATAGAGTTAATACACTGAATACTTTCTGAAGATGAGTTCCGATTGCATGCTTCGTTTACTGCTTTCCACACCTTATCTGAGTCACCCTTGGCTTCCTCGATCATGTCATAGTAATATTTAGACTTGGCAGTTCGTACTAAGCCATTAACCTTGTTCCTAAGCTTTTCATACATTGACCAATGACGCGCCGAGTTCGATTTTCGCGCCTTTCTATGCGCCCAGTCACGTTCTTTCATAGAATCACTTATCTGACTGTTCATCCATGGAAGAGGTGTTCCCTTGACACGCCTTCTTTTTACTGGTACGTGTTGATCAGCAACCTCCGAAAACATTTTATTCCACGTAAACAAGGCATCGTCGACGCTGTCCTCGTTTTCGACAATATGCCAGGGAATATTCCTAAGATCATCATTAAATAAAGTCGGATTAAAATTCTTATAGGAGCGATACTCGAGTATTCTCGGTTTAGCCTTTGTTGTAATACCAGCTTTAATTATGCAAAATACCAGAAAATGGTCGCTAAGCAGTACAGGAACAACACCAGATTTGACAATGCGGTGTTCATTATTAGCAAAAACCAAGTCGATCATTGTCCGCGAGGTGTCAGTTATGCGCGTCGGTTCTTTTATTAACTGAGTGAAAGTTGTAGGCCCGCGAAAAATTAAGAAGTTCTTGTTTATCTCTTTTTGGCAATTTAGAACTCGCCATCATGTCTGCGTTTAAATCGCCTAGAATTACCACATCCGTTTTTTTCCAGATCCACAGATGACATACTCTCATATAGCGAAGAAATAAAGGTCTGAAAGTCAGAATCCGGTGCTCCATAAGCGCAGCAGACGAGTGTTGGCTTGCATTTGTCTCTAATCAACTCAATCCATAGACATTCGTGACCGCCAGTATTAATATCATTCCGCAGGCGAAAAGCCAAACCTTTTCCCACATAGATAGCTACACCACCATATCCCTCTTTAATGCCAGTGCGATCCTGACGAACGCACACGAATCCAGGAAGATTAATTTCTGTGTCGCAAATATTCCCATCCAACCATGTCTCGGAGAGAGTTAGAATGTCCACTGTTTTACTGTCGATTCCCTCAAGGCGTAAAGAGTCGGTCTTGTGTACGAGACTTCGTATGTTTAAGTGAGCAATTTTCAGTCCACGAGTGTTCCTTATGTCGTCTAGCGTCTGGTAGCTGGGGTTAGACTCGATATCGCCAGCCAGAGCAATTAGAGCTAGGGCGAAACAGGCTCGATGAAATAGCTTACAAAGCATAACAGCTTTGAGCGAATTACTAAACTCTTTATCTCCGGACGGATTCCTCTGTTGACGTAAATTACCCGCAATTTCAGTTCTGCAGCTCACTTTTGAGACAAAATACACATCACTGTCGTTTAGAAAAGTGCTCTTCTGCAGATATAAGGACTTGTAGTATACAAAAGACACATAAATGCCGAGAAATATACAAATGTTCGCAGAGAGCCTGAGTTTGCATCCGCGGCCGCCATGATGTCGTCTAGTGGGGACGAGGCAGAATAAGGAAGGAAAGAGTTTATGCCAGAAATTAACTTGCGGGATGGAATTAAGCTATCTGAGAGACAAAAATATATAAAAAAGTCGCTCTCTTACCACATGTTATCCGTCGTTTTTCCGTGGAGTTCACATGCATAAATAAATTAACAGCGGCTATTAAAATCAGAAAGGAAACTTTCATCTTTGCCTTTCCATTCATATAATGTTTCTGGAAAAAATAAAAATGGTATCTTTATAAACTATGTGATTACCTGCAAAAGAGCCGCAGTTACTCATGAACTTCACATGCAATAACTCGCATAATATTTCTCATAAACAAGAAAGGGGACGTGAGCAGGCGATTCTCAAGTCGCCCGATTTTTGTTATTCCCTATGTTTCTAACGACTCACTTACTTCTGTATGTTGAAGGAAAGCAATACAGTTGAATTAAAGCTCGAGACTTAATGCATAGCTCATTAAAAGATTTTTGCCTTCCAGAAATTTTGAACATATTTGTTTGATATATAGTGCACTGACATCGCATTTTGTTACATAAATCATCGCACTTTGTTATATAAATCATCGCACTTTGTAATACCTGTCGCACTTTGTAATAAATCCATTTAAGGTGTCGCAATTTGTTATAGTTCCATGGCACTTTGTATTACTTACTTCATTAACAATTATATCTTTTCATAAACATGAAATCCCATTCAGTTGACTAACGAAAATGGCTTATATCTTCTTCCTTCAAGGAATAAAAAATAGAAATCAGTAAAACTCTTGCTGAAGTGTACGCTACTTAACTTTTCAGAGCATGCTTTAAACCTCGACAGTGTTGCTTAGATAAATTGATTTCTGCTAGGTTGTAGGAAAATAGCAACAAACAATGCAGACACCCAGACGACGATCGAATAGTATCCCAGATGCATTTTTCCAGAAGTATCACGCAATATCGCAGTCATGGCAGATTCCATCGTGAAATAAGGTCGTTTTCCCGTCGGCTTTTTTCTCATTCGATTTCCAGTAAAAGTAAGAAAATTGCATTATTTCGTTATTTGACATGATTTCTCCGATGTGCAATGCCTTAAGAGCGAAGTTTCCACATAGAAACATTTATTTTCATGGTTTCAATTAGTCTTCCCATCACAAAGTGTTCAGTGACCGACAATAAGGTCATGAATATTCAAGAATTTTAGGAGTATATGTTGAAATCTTCCAAACGTGGACCTCACGCCAGAAAAATGAAGTCCTGAATATTGTACAGGCTAAGAAGTACCCAGAAGTACCCACCTTTTGAAGACTTTTTCATCGACCAAAAATGGCTGAAATTTCGAATCTTTTATCACATTTCAGCGCCATGGGTAAAGTCTGCTGAAGGCCACAATCTGTTGGGCGCTTTCGAGAGCGCTTTATGCTGAAGCCATTACTTTGTATTTTCAAAGTGGTTATTGTTAAAAGGAATTTGACAATAATTATTTTAATTCGAAGAAGGAGAGGTGAATAATGGTGTGTTTCAGTGTGATAGGAACCCAAAGAAAGGTGCTACGCAGCATGCAAGCCGGCGCAAGGTAAATTAGCCTGCTCAGAATTTGAAAAAGAAACATCAGAGACTTTATTTATTCAAAAGAACAGATTAGTATTCTGGCCAGGAAATTTCATTTAAGATTTCTTGAGTCAGTACCAGGTAGATTGTGCTTCAGACAATTGTTTGTCGCATCGATAGGTTAAATGTTATATGTAACTGCCGTTGTAAACTGAGCCGCGCCTGTGAGCGCGATGCTGTAATAAATCCTCCTTTGGTAATTAGCTTCACAGCGTGGAAGCTGTTTTGTTGGAACCACTTTTTAGATCAGTCATGGTTTTGGTTCTCCCGGGGTTCTCCTCAGGCCTGGGTTCTCCTAGTGAACCTAGCGAAGCTTATCAGTTGCTACCGAGCGCACAAGCGGTAGTTCTCGACAGATCAGTGAAACACATGCAAAACCCTTCTTAGTCAAGTAACACTGAAATTCTCCTTTAAAGCAGAACGAATATAAGCCAACTCGATAATCTCAAAAGCAGAAGCTGCTGAACCGAAACATGTTTGGAACCATCCACATCGAGCACTGCGATGTTCATTTCGCGCGTGCTGAATATTACTGATCATGATATGTCACGTACCCAGTGATGATATAACATGAAACGAGGTGCATCATGGGATACTATTCGATCGTCGTCTGGCAGACACCAT
This sequence comes from Porites evermanni, assembly GCA_942486025.1. NCBI lineage: Eukaryota > Metazoa > Cnidaria > Anthozoa > Scleractinia > Poritidae > Porites > Porites evermanni. The sequence goes on along the minus strand of CALNXI010000021.1, from coordinate 503,490 downwards.
AATCTTTGAGAATTGTCCGACGATGAAATTAACGGATATGGAAAAATGCAAACAAGTCGAAATATTACGATAAATTTCATGTCTTGACGGAAATCAAAGTCATAAAACCAATCTCATATCAAGGGAATGTGATGCCTAAAGTTTATTATAAAGTACGATGAAACTATTGCAAATTACGACAGCTTCAATAGTTTACAACAAAGTGCTTTGGACAGTTAATACAAATTAAGACAGCTTTTTTATTACAAAGTAAGACACTGATTATTACAAATTGCGACAGGTATTACAAAGTGCGATGGTGTTATTACAAAAACGGATGATTATTACTAATTACGACGGTCCAGCAAGCGCTCGTAGTTTTAATTATACATCCCTACAATTATTACGTACATTCGGTTCTTCTTTGAGTACAATGGCTTTCTTACGCAAATTCTTATGCATGTATAAGCAATGATATCAGCAAAGGATCGCCAGCACATTAAAATCGGAAAATGTACACATAGTAACATTGAGAACGGAAAATGCACACATAATGATGAACAAATCTGGCCAAACAAACTGAATCATCGCTACTTTCATTTCGTTATTTTAAAGCTTGGATCTGATAAAGAAAGAGAGAACACCAATTAAGACATTTCTAATGTCGACGTGCAAATTCTTCTTCTTTATGCTGCTTGGGTATCGAATGCTAATTTTAATTAAAGTATTGTCACCTTTAACGAACCTTTTTGTTGAACAGTCGAGCTTTGAATATACTCGTCAAGAAGAGTTGATCACTTTAACTCAATCCATATGGACCATATGATAATAAACTACTATGTTCAAAAACGCTTTTAAAATCCTAGCTTCTTATATTCGTCTTAACCAAGAAAGAAGAATCTCTGATAAATATTTTAAATGGTTAAGTCGGTAAACTCCTGTTATCTATGATGAGTTTAGCCGCCACCAGCTGTAGGTTTGTAATTAGAATGCAAATGTAAAAACCCCTGAACACAAGAATTGTGCGGCCTGGCATGTAACAACGAAAAATGTTTTAAAAGAAGCTACAAATAAAACGTTTGCTTTGAAAATAGTCTAAACATCTTAGTAACTGTGACGTTATCACTAGAAACCTTAGGGACGGTTTTTTTTTCTGAAGTAGCTGATTCTTTGGTCAGTGTCCGCATTCTAAGCTACACTCATATCGAGTGGGTCTAACACTGCATATCTTATTCAAAATACCCTATTTTCGACTTGACATAATTGTCTCATACCTGGAAAATATTATTAGTTACACTTCGTTTTGAATTATTTTACACTGTCCTACCTGCGAGAAAAGGGTTTCTGTTCTTGAAATCCAACGCACGGAACGAAGCAAAGATAGGACTGGCAAGTAATCAGCTCACGTCCAACTGGTAAACATACGTGTTTTTTCATTCCTCTTCATGCATTTCCGCTTAGATTAAAAAAAAGAAACTCACTCAGCACAAATAATGAAAAATACCGTTTAAAATTCATATGTCAACATGAAATTATTTCAATAATGCTCAACGAAATACCATGCTGAGAAGTTCTGATTATGTTGTTAACAAATGTAAAGGGTGTCCGTCTGTTTTAGAAAGAACATTTCTTATAGAAAAGGAAGTTCTGTCTTGCATTTAAGTAGTTTCCAGTAGTGATGTTACCCTGGCAATTATTCAGGTGGTTCAATATTTATTCAGATCAATATCAGCTTGTTACGTCTAAACAAACCAGCTAATAAGTGAGTGCATGTCTCGTCCATTTTACCAAACTTTAAGTGCGTTAAGAAAATATTCCTTGTTTAGTTTCCCTCCTGTCACATTTGTGACCGAACAATTTTTCACGTAAAATCCTGATTTTGTTACTAGCTTCGAACTTGCAGTCCAAATGTTCACAAAAAAAAAAAAATGTCACGTATAGCTTTTTAGCTTAATGAACTTCTCTAAGAAAATGTGAAAGAAATGGGTCACCTTGACTAAGTTATATTCCACTGACGGCCAACTTCGATAAAAATGCTTGCTTCAATGCAATTTTATCTCTTTGAGGGAAATGTTTGATGATTTTCCAGACCAAAAGGAAATTGGGGATATTTGTGACTGCCCGATGTAGTTCATAAACAAAAAAAGATAAATAGTGATTTGTTTTGCTTGCAAAAGACAGGTCAAGTTTACGGTTAGAGTACATGTAACATTTTACAGAAAGGAAATTAAAACAGTTGTCCACATTGTAGGCGAGAAAATATTAAATGATAAACTAAAGACTATCATGACCTTACCTTAAAGTAGACTTTCATTCAAGGACGCTACTACCAATATTAAATCGTAATCTTTTAAGATAAAGATAGCTAATTTTGTCCAGGTGAATACTTAGCTGAGTTAGACAGTGTTCTCCTTGGCAATTATTGGCTTGGAGTCACGTGTCAAGACAGCCAGAATTCTCAGAATTTGCATGAGGCTGAATAGATGTAAGAATCCAGCGGAGAGAACCGCTTTTGTTAATTCCAACATGGCTGCCGTGATTAAAGTAACGCTGATCACGTTTTGTTGAGAAATACGTGCAAAATCTTTTTACAATCTTTTGGCGTATGGATATAACGAAAAATAGACCAACTATAAGCCAAGGAGACGAAAGAATATAGAACTTTTGCTTGTCGGTTGCAAATCTGAAAGAATGCCCGAAGACATTTCATTTATAACACAATGAATACCAGACGTTAGAAAAATCCAACTAGTGGTCTATTATCAATGCTGCGTTCTGATTGGTTGAGCTACTACTAGGCTATATGTTATAACCCACTAGTAGCGAAAAAGCGCGGGCTTTTTAGCTGCAATAAAGGATTAAAGTCTAGCTTTAAATAGGTAAAATTTTTTATTCTTGATATTTTTGACCAACTAGTTGGATTTTACTAAAACTATTGACTCAGAGCCCATTCGGGCTGGAGGAATAATTGTTAAAGACATGACTAGACATGGCTTCACTTGGCTGCGGTCCAGGCCCAGTCCGCAGATGTACAGAGACAGTGAACGAGAAAAGGCAACCGAGTATTTCTCCCTTTTGATTAATATTTATCCCGTTTTTTGTTCTGCTATGTTCGGCAGGATGGACATTGTCGAAATTTTCTTTTCTTTTTTATAGTGAGCGTTTGTCATTTTGTCAAATCAGAATGAAATTAAAAGGAAATATTCACTTAGCCAAAACGTTCTTGAGAACCACACCATTCATTGATACTGTTGCCAAGGACCACGTTTTAAGAAAGAAGGAGCCTTAAAATTTTCTTGTTATTTTCCATCTTTGGTAATATGAAAACATATTTACCGTTTGGCCAATCTCCAAGCGTACCTCTTTCATTAGACTGGCGAGCTGTCGCCCAAAAAACAGGTGATTGGATGTCTGTTGTCAGTTATTAACTACAAGTCATTTAATATTAATTTGTGAGAATAAAAAACCTGTGACAGTGCTAATTACAATGATTCGTATGTAACTGTTAAAAATAATCGTAGACTTCTTTTTACTTCTATGCTATGTCAGGATTGCCCCTACAAATGTAAAAACTACCTTACACTACTTAAATTTTAACTAGCGAAATTTTTCAAAATAGCAGTCTTTTTTATTGTCAAAGCATGTTATAATTAAAAGTAGACACATTGAATTCTGCAAGCAGAATACTGCAATGCTGATCGTATCACGTGAAAATTAATTTTGCAAGACATCAACACGACACCGAAAGAACTCAAAACAGAGCGGGATTGTAGCCATAGAAAGAACCAGAGAATGCTCTGATTAAAAATATCCGCGCCCTCTGATTTAAGCCCTGACCTAGAACCCTCAACACCCACAGAATCACGCAAAACAAACCTCTAAAACATGGACAGAACCATTTAAGAATCACAGCATATCGGATATATAAAAGATCTACGGCCCCAAAATACATTAAGTAAAAACATTAACCACAAAAGACTGCAAAGGACCGCAAACTAATATGCCGAGGAACGTAGGATCTATAAAGACCTGATCGGCAAAAATGGCAAGTAGACAAATTAATTTCTTCAAGAAGAATACTGCAATGCTGATCATACTACGTGAAAATTAACTTTGCAAGACATCAACACGACACCGAAAGAACTCAAAAACTCAAAAACTCAAAACAGAGAGGGATTGTAACAATAGACAGCTGTTTCGCCCTTTTTGGAGCTCGTCAGTATGGCGTAACAGCCAGAGAAAGCTTAGTCTGCTACACAGTAACCTGAGATCAGGCGTTTTTTTTTTTTTTTTTTTTTTTTTGNTTTTTTTTTTCTTTGGCTTGGGAGAGGAAAAAAAATAACGCCTGATACATTCATTGAACAAGCCGTTAACCGCCCCCTAATTTACGTAATCTAACGTCTCCTTGACCTGTCATGTTATTAGCCAATAAGCGTTTACCATACGGGAATCAAATTTTGGCTCGAATAATGTCTCTTTTGAAATCAATTTTAGGGAAAAGAAAATTTTTAAGTACGTCCATGTTCAGATGGCTCTTCCTAAAAAGAATTTTAAATGTGTCCAAATACTGCTAGCTGGAGCTGCTGTAATTTACTGGTTAAAGCTCGTTGACTTCGTTCTGTGCCGAAAGCAGTGAAAAAAAAAATTAGGCTGAAGCACCATATTTTATGAACTGAAAGGTGTTGTGAAAGCGAGGATCGCTCAGAATAATTCGCAGGTTTCTGAAGGAGGAAAGATTCCATTGATGAATTGATTATTTGAAAAGTGAACCCGCTTGTCGCTTCTGTAACTTGTAGCCGGTATCAAATTGCATTCAAATGATCGGTGAATTCTTGACTGCAACTTTTTAGTATACGATGAGATGGAAAACATTTCAATTGTGAAATTTCTATTTAGGCATTCTTCAAATTCAAGAAAACTGAGCCGGCAGAAATTTTATAACGAACTCGCGTGTGTATTCACTGCTCATGACGCAAGCAAAAATGCAGACTGAAATCAACAACAACTAACGGATGGCGGCATTTTGGCCAATTGGAACAGCGCAAATCATCTGTATTGTTTCCTATCCAATCAGAAAAAAAAAGTCCAGATTCTGGCTTTTTTACATGTGATCCGACAAAAAAATGCATCATGCCCTCTTCCCGTGAGAGACATAAAGGGATAATAGGGAGAGGGCATGATCTCAGGCTAGCTACACAGCCGTTTTTAGCGTCGTCACGCAACGCTCCTCCCCACAGTGGGGAGGAGCGTTGCGTGACGACTCTAAGAACGGCTGTGTAGCGGACTAGAGAAAGCTCTGATGAACTATGATTTAAGCTCTGACCTAGAACCCTCAACACCCACAGAATCACGCCATACCACGTGTCTTCTGGGGGGCAAGAGTCCAAGTGTCAAGTTGATGTCTGGCAAAGAAAATAAAGGATTGGCCAAAACCAACCTCTAAAACATAGACAGAACCATTGCGAACCATGGTATGGCGTGATTCTGTGAGTGTTGAGGGTTCTAGGTCAGGGCTTAAATCAGAGTGCGCGGATATTTTTCTTCAGATCTTTCCCTGAAGTGGTGTGAGCCCAGGGCTTATAATTAAAGGAAAGTTTGCCGTATTTTGTATAACCTTTCTATCTGACAAGTAAGAAAATGGAGTTGAATTCGGGGATAAATGGGTTGAATGACTAGCCTGGCGGTATTGTGTAGTAGTCGAGTGAGATGTGGCGGCGGAGCCGTTGTAATATAGTCGAGTGAGATGTGATGGCAAGCCGCGAGAAATATTTCAACCGCCTCGTCCCTACTCCCTTTTTTTGGAACACGGCTCCGCCGCCAAAACGTTAATCTTGCACCCACACAATACCGCCAGCTACGCAGGCTATTGAATGACTGACACAATGAACAGCTTATCAAGGTAAAACTTTTATTGCTTTCAATGAGAAATAAAAGCCTGTATGCAAGGAGTTGTCTGTTCATTTCATATTAGATTTATAGAGAGTTACTTAAGTATGCTGATTGTACACCAATCTCAAGGTTAGTGAATTAATTCCAATCCTATTATTTTTTTCGTATAGCAGTCTTAAAAAATTCAGGTACGCACTATTTTCCCTGCTGAGGAAATGAAGGGACTACGTTGTAATTGGAAGCAACAACCTAAACGCTATTTCTCGTTTACATCGGCATCATGAACAAATCAGATTTTATGCCCAAAGAAGCTGGCCAGCAGATTCTAACTTTCGTATGAATATTCGACTTAAAAATCTTACACTTCTAGAAATCGACGAAAATGCCCCAACACTGACACTTGCGGCTGAAGCGCAAAAACTACTTTTTTCTTTATTTTATTGGGGCCCATGAATGGCGGTTTCATCGTATAAATCCTGTACCCGTTTATGCGTAATCCCTAGTTAAGTTGGTGCAAACCCGGTTGCAAACCACCCGAGACGACGAAAATCAAAGTCGCTTTGTGCCAAGTATTCGCGACAGTAAAAAATAAAATTGACTAATTCGCGTAAACAGAATCCACATTAATCCTTGTTAAGAGTGGTTCAATTCCAGTCAGATGCTTGTAGAAATTATGGTAGGGCTTGAGCCGACTGACCTATGAAAAATAATAAATAATAATAAATATGAAACTTATCCTGCTAATATTCAACAGAAATATTTTCGTATGAGCATTACAGGCGATAAGATGAAAATAAGACAATTAAAAGATATCAAGATATCATAAAAATGTGAGTCACTTTAAAAGCTATATTTAAGTAAACAAATAACTAAAAAATTGAAAAAAGTGAAACACTAAAAAAAAAAAAAAAAAAAAAAAAATTAAATAAAAAAAAAAAAAAAGGAATTTTCCCTTTTTTCTTTTTTTTTAAAAAAAAAACTTTTAACTTTTTAAAAATGAAGGTTTAACCCCCCCTTTCTTCCACCTTTTTTTCACAAAAAATCTAGCAAAACAACATTTAAATACCACCAGTCACCCCAACCTAAAAAAAAATATTTTTTAAGTAAAATAAAAAACAAAAAAAAGAAAAAAAAAAAAAAAAAAAAAAAAAAGAAAAAAAAAAAAAATAAAAAACTTTAAAAAAAATATAAAAAAAAAAAAAAAAAAAAAAAAAAAAAAAAAAAAAAAAAAAAAAAAAAAAAAAAAAAAAAAAAATATTAATTAATAAATAAGAAAAGGAGATTTCCCGGTTGGCCGGACTTTAATAACGATAACCTTGTACCTTTTAAAACATGAGGGTTTACTCTCTCGTTTCTTCATCATTTTTTCCCAGAAGATCTCTGCAATCAACGTTATAAATGCTGCAGTTATCCCACAGCCCATGACGACGTACACTCCCAACATACTGGGTAAATCGATCCGCTTTTGAGACAACGCTGCCAAAAAGAAAAAAAGAAAGGAAGGGAGGAAGAGAATGAAAAGAAATAAGGGTTTTTGACCAAAAGTGAAGTCAAGATGGTTGGACATTGGCCAAGCCCTTTTTATTTTGGACCGAGAGAAATTCGAGGTGAGTAAAAGCGTTAGAAAGAGCGAGGCCAATATCCATCCATCTTGACCGAACACTCAAGAAAATTAAGGCAATCACAGTAATTTTCAAGGAGTTATAATAACTCCTCTAGTGGGGCTAATTTAACGCCTTACAGTGGAGTTATTTTTTGGGGAGTTATTTTAACTCCAAAAAGGAGTTTAAAAAATTATTTTTCAGGAGTATAAGTGACCCCAGATATTGAGGAGTTAAAATAACCCCCAAAAAAGGAGTTATCTGGTACCTAAAATTTTTACTCCACTTTCAGAGTTAAATTAACTCCAAAAAGAGTAAAAACAACCCATGTAAGGAGTAAAAGTAACCTCATTTCGGAGTTATTTCAACTCCAGATCGGGAGTAAAAAGAACTCTTTTTCAGGAGTGAAAATGACCCCAAATTCGGAGTTAAATTAGGAGTTAAAGCCCCCCAAAAAGGGGTTATCCTGTACCTAATATTTTTACTTCATTTTTGGAGTTATAATAACTTCCTTAAAATTACGGTGCGGGTCTTCTATTTAATTCCTCAAAAACAGAGGGTGATCTAAATTCTTAAGCTTTCAATATAGCTTAAAATAAATTAAGAACAGACTTCCTGGGTATAAGTTTAACAACTTTGAATGATGATTGGAGTCACTAACTGTCACGTGACCTATTAAGGCTATTTTTAGCACAAAGATCTATTTGGCAATATGGCACCACTTTTAATTACTTTCTTGAAGTTGCAGTTATCATTATGTGGCTACGAGAACTTTTTATTATGGAAATTATCAACTTGTACATTTTATGGACATCTCTTGCTCAAAAGATCCATGGCGGAGCAAGGAAGGAGGAGAGACAGCTGCACTTGTAGGCAATTTGCCACCTTAAAATGATTACAAACCGCTACGTTTGATTGATTAGAGGTTTAAGGGCTCTCAAGGGTTTCGTGGATAAACAAATTTGTACAATTTCTTGTGTAACTCACTTGTTTCCTGTTCTTTGGGACATTGATTGGCTTTGTCCCACCACTTTCGCTTCAAATTATCAAGGAAGTCATTTTCACGAAGACGCAAAATGGCCAGAGAAAAATCCATAGTATGTGGATCATAAGCTTGAAAACCGAGCGCCAGTCCCTTGGCTCTACTGAGACCTGGAACTGGATGGAAAATGAAGCTTATTTGTCATATTGTTCTGGAAATTCTCTCAACCATAGGATTCAGATTAAGCAATAACGACTGTTTGAGCGTATAACTAAGGGCGCTTTACATTATTGTCGACCGGCTAGACCATTCCCGTCGTAATGAGAATTTCACCTTTAATCAAAACTATCCAGCCAGACAAGTCAAATCCTGAATCGCTAGTATGCACGAAAGAGGTGATTTTTCATCAAAAACTCTTGTTAAAAACGTATTTCATTTTCAAAAAGGTTTGGTAAGGCCTTGGTCGGGCCGGCTGGTATGACTTTTGGAAAGCGTTCTGGAGATACCGCTCTTCAAATAAAGCACAAAAGATCCCTGATTTGCTGTTTGCCCGGGTAGACTGGCTGTATTGGTTGACGATGATCTTGCCCCACCTTTACTTACTTTGTAAAATTTCATCGTGTCTTTCTTGAGAGAGGATTAAACCGGTAAACGGAGGTTTTTTTTTTTCGGCTTGTGATACCCATATGCTGGAGCTTTCCCAATAAGTGCTCACTCCCCACCCCCAAACCACACCCCCTCCTCCCAATCAAACTCAAATAAGCGCCCAACCCCCTCCCCACCCACTTGAGTGACAATGAGATTAAAATTGAAATTGAATAAGAACTAATAAGAGAATTTCTCGAGGACGGCACTATTTCTGGTTATTGAGTAAGTAATAATAAAAGCTTTCAGAAAGTGTTCCGACAAAAAAATCACTGTCACTGTCACTGTCAAATTTTGTCCCGGTTAATAACCAGTGGGTAAGGCTTGGGCTGTCATGCAAGCCATCTTGATCCAACGGGACCTTACATACCTGTCATTAGGTCGCATGGACGGTGGTTGGCAATATACTCAAGAATAGGGCCATCATTTATAAACACAAAGCTTGGTCTTTCTCTCACTTGTAGGATTCCATCAGAAGTGTTCCGGACGAATGTTTGCTCTGCTTTCATTCGCTGCCAAATCTTTACGTGAGGTTCATATTGGGTGGTCGCGAACGACTCTTGTATACTGGTAGATGCAACTACACCAACTTGATGGGAAGTTTGCGCAATGTCGTCCACGCTTTTAATCGGGTGGGCTGCATTTTTGACAGTAAGAAAAGCCGCTAGGTTAGCGGTATATGTTGAGACCCAGACAACAATGCAGAACCAGTAACATCCGGTAAGAATACGACCTGCAGAAAGATTGACATGAAATTTGTACGCTGAAATTCTAAGAAATCTGAGTAAGGTAGCCACGTCTTAGGACTGACAGTAGGGAGCGTAAGCAACGAAGCTGTCATGTTGGTTAAAAAAATGACTTATTTAAGGAATAATTTTGTTATGTAAACAGTTCATGTATTAGAAAAAGTGTTATTTAAATGTTAAAATATTGTTGGTTTAAAGAAATGACTTATTTCAGGAATAATTTTGCTATGTAAACAGTTCATGTATTAGAAAAAGTGTTATTTTAATGTTAAAGAGTTTCTCGAAGAATAAATTCACGCTTTTGTAGCAAAACTCGGTTACATATGTTTCTGTTGGTTTCCGTCCGCCATGTTGGAGCTCATCCAGGTGAGCACCAACAGGGCGTCTCCATACAAATCTCTATTAGTTTGAGTAAAACATTTCTTCGGATATCTCGTATACGAGATATTCCTCTGACCTGAATCTTGGCGAGGGTCTTTGTATATGTACCTCCTTTCATTCCCCAGATTCTGGACTTTATCTATTGAACGGTTTTGATTTTGATTTTGATCCATTTTGAACGGGAGTGAAACTTAAAACCAGCAATATTTGCCTCTAAAAAGGGATTCAAACGTTGAGAAGTTGACGCTTTTTTTTGTTCTACCTGACAAACTTCTTGGTGTGTTATCACCACCTTGCTGCAGCATACAAGCTATTGCAAACCACACACTGTTGAAAAAGCTGAATTCGTCGGAAGTGCCTTCACCATTTTCATTTTTATATCCATAGGGACTGTAATAGTTTAATACAAATACTGCGATAGAGGTGATCACTAAGGTGGCTAGAGTACAAAACCAAACCAGATTTTCAAATGGGGTCGTGAATTGTAACAAGTCTACTGCTTTGATTCCAGACGAAGGCTTCTTCATGATCAAATCCTGTGTGTAGTACATGAACGGAACGCTAAAATCCATCATTTTTTCGCGTTGTTCCGTCACAGATATTGCTGCTCCTGCCATGTCTGCGTTCTATAGATGAAAATGAATGATTAATTAGCCTTTGGTTCATGAGTCAACGTGTTTATGTCGAGATATGCATTTGCGAAGTTTAGAGAGCACGAAAGAGGGTAATAGTTGCTCAAGGCGTGAAAAAACTTTGCCAAGAATTATTAACACACGCCACACCCCGAAGAGCTTGCGCAGATGACAACAAAAACAATACTCACCTCATTTTCTTACTATCGGTTGAAAAATTCAAAAGTTTTCTATAATATTTACGCTATAAAACACATAGTAAATGCTTCAGAGTGTACTATTGATTTAAGGTTGCACTCAGGAGGATTGCTAAGCTCACAAGAACTCGAGTCTTGTTTATCAGTCATCAGTGTGCACAATGGGAACATGAAGCACGCTCGTGCTATTGAATTTTATTAGGCGAATATTCTACCTCACTGTTTCCCTGATTAAATTGGAATTTCGTTTCAAGTGGAACTGTTGATTTCTGAGGAGAAAACAACAGTATTGAGAAGCCGAGAGAAAAACCACTCGGGAAAAAGAAAAGAAACATGCCGGTACAATTTTTAATTTTACAACCATCGGTTCTTTTTTGCTCCCAGGTGCAACGCTTCTACATTGCGCAGCATTCTATAATATTTGTTTAAAATGCCACTGAAAGCAGTAGTGTGTAGTAATATAAGCATAAATTATCAAGATGTAAATGGATCCGAACTTTCAGTGCATTAGATGAAATCCTCGTGGTGGCAGCCGCCATGCTTAGTGTTAAAAAGTATAACGGGTGGTCACTGGATCAACACTGGACTATAGCCTTCATTAAAATTAAGGAACATCATCACTGAGTTATGAACGCAACTGTTGTAGTTGTGAAAAGGGAGCCTGAAAAAAATTCAGGTTTGCGCGAAATTCTAACCCTTGAATTCTACGATACCGGTGCTCCACGTACTAGTTGAGTTGATAAGCCAACAACTGGTCATGTCTTACTGAAAGCTTAATCCGTCCGGCAGTTCCAATAAATGATTTTCATATATTCAATACTCCTTCTATGGCCTTCATGTTTGCATTCTCATGAAGAGCGCATCACAGGCTCTGGATGCAAAAGAGAAATTACCTGAAATACCCCGGGGGTACTCAGCCAATTTTTTACGGCGAGGCTCCGCCCGGAGGTCCAACCCCTTATCCTTTCATATACCATTTTTGACTGAAAGGTGCCACTTTTATATACCTTCTTCTGACAAATAGTACCCCTTTGACATACCTAGCTTAGAACTTTACATCCCTTTTAACGGATTCAAATGTACTGGCTATAAAAATCTGAATACATCAGAAAACCAGAACGGTTTCTTGAGCTTTTCAAGGTCATAAAATGCATCTGTTAGTCCTTTTAGGCCTCGTTACAGACCGAAATGACACATTTCCGTACACTGTAACTAGTAAAATCCTTACATATACATGTACCTGAAGCCTGAAAAAGGTACCCCTTTCGCGGTCGGAGTCTCCCCATATAGGCCATTATAGGGAGTACCCCCCGAGTGAAAATACTGTAACGCGGGAAAAGCAATGGTCATACTGGTGGCCACTCCCAGCATCCATATTTTTAAAAAACATAACACGAATGATCCTAAAATCATACCTACAATTTTGCGTTAAATATGATCTAATCCATACAAACCCCATCCAAAATCTCACGGACCATCCCATCCCATGTCCCATTTTCCATTCTGGCGCCATATTTGCCGTCCGGGGAGGGGTAGAATTCGTACTTGAACTTAAGGATTTTTGCCAGTTCGTTAATCAGATCTACACAGTATCCTTCATATTGAAAGGTCCCATTCTTGTTCTTCTTAGCCATCACAAAAGGAGGCTCCTTGTTTAACATTTGTAAAAATAAAAACATAACAATTATCAACACGAAAACAAGTTTTTGGTTTGTTCACTAGTAAACGGTATGAGTCAAGACAATGGTGGTGACGATGATGATGGTGATTGTGGTGGTGGTGGTGGTGGTGGTGATGATAATAGGATGTTTAAGCAAACACGTTTTGAGCGAAGCCCGTCAACCGGAAGCGTAATTTTTGCATTCTTTGGGCAGTGGTTTTACCCAAATTTTCAGGGAAATGGTCTCTGTAGGAGTAATGACACTTTATAGCAGTACAAATTCGGTAGCATCAAGGATTAATTTAAAAAAGAGAAATGGTCTCACTTCCAGCGTTGCTCAGAAACCCCTCTGTTTAAGCTCCCAATGATGATGATGATGAGAAGGAGAAGGATGATAATACAAGTTCAATACAAGGTTAAAATAAATTGTGTTTTTTTCTGTTTTATACAAAAATACCGATTGCTTAAAAATGATGATGAGAGATCACATAAATGGGAATTTTAAGATCATAATAGCGATGATGATGTAAAAAGAAGAGCTTACCATACTGGAATCATTTAAGCGACCCGAAGAGCAAAGTTGTTAGAAAACACTTCGAGGTCTTAAATATTCTAGCAATCGTTTTTACCTCAACCGTGACAATCCGGAACGTCCTTCCTTCTAGTCTATTCCCATTTGAAGAGGAATTCTCCACTGCATTAGCCGATATTTTATCAAAGAACACCAAACCTTTAGTTGTATTCCACGAACCTATCTAAAAAACAATCAAATAAGTTTACATAAATTAACGAACCACTACCTGTTAGTTTTCTTTCACATATAGCTTAACTATTATGCTATTAATTGCCTCAAAAATCATATATTGAAATATCTATAAAACCTAAGACACAGGCCATGTTTGTAGTTAATAGCTTTATTGGTTTACTGGAAAGGTATCAGCCTCCGCGTGGAAATGCGGCAAGATTCAATTTGCGATGTCATGTTCCTTTACGAATTGGGCTTGATCATCAACACATCAACAAAGTTAATAGTAATAAAAACTCAGTCTTCGAATTAAAAGAAGTTAATGCGCTGAGCAAAACGGGGAGATTTAGATCTACACTACCTACTCGTTTAAAGAAGCCTTTGCGAATATCTATTGTAGTTGATATCCAGTCGAGAGACTTTCGTTTTAAAAAAACTCAGTCTGAACTGAAAAAAAAGGATTATTCATATCCTTCGTACTACTTACCCTTTTGAAGGAGTCGTTGCGGAGATTAAGGATTTCCAGTCGCGAGACTATTCGCCTTCCGTTTTCGTCAAACTGGACAGGACCAGTTATGCCAGCGATATCAACCTTAAACAAAGAAGAAAACAATGGTTATGGTTAAATTTGCATGAAAAAGTTGGCATCTCTCTGAAGAGAGTGCTTGACAGAACTTTATTTTCTGGAACTGAACACGACTTCTCCTACGCGGATGCCGTACAAAGTTTGGGCCATCGATCGGTCAATCAATCAATCAATCAATCTATCAATCAATCAATCAATCCATTAACCAATTAATCAATCAATCAATCAATCGATCAATCAAACAATCAATCAATTAATCAATCAATCAGTCAATCAACTAATTCATCGATTAAAGGCCAGGTTGTGAGGTTTCCTATTGACTAGTAGGAATTATCTTCCAATAAGGACATGGGTGGCCTTTTTTCATGGCAGGGAACAAAAAGGATGTTACTGACCAGTGCTTTTCATGTAGCTTTAAACAGTTTTTACAAGGTGGCATGTTCTAGGTTCTTGCGTTCGTTTTCCCCTAGATTAGCGTCACTTATCCTTACTTTTAGGCCACCTGCAGAACATTGGGAAAATGGGTCCTCCAGTGAAGTTGAAAATTAAGTCGATCCTTGACGAGGAGGATTAAGCTACTCAAGGAGTAAAAAACTGAGAATCAGCCATGGACGTATTTTTAAGAACTTCAAAACTAATAAGGATATATGAAGTCAGTACCTTTGTCATGCAGTTAAATATAAGATCTTTATCCCTTTGATTGTTACTAGACTCGTTTAGCCATAAGCACGGCTCCGTGTTCAATGCTCGGTAAATGACTTGGACCGCATCATATGCCTGAACAGCAGTAAGATCCTACAGAAGGAGATTTTACAAAAACTGCTAATTACTGCTTAATAACTCGCTATATTTCTACAATAATCGTGCATTCATTTTTGATGTTGTTGTTTCTTTGTGCTAACAGCCACACTCGACTGTTGGTTTAATGAAACAACTCATAAGCATGCATCAAGGAGCTAATTTTGAAGTTATTCAAAAGAGTTTGTTTTCATCAGAATTTGAGCCCCGTGACTCACTTAAATTACAGTTATATCATCAGTTTAACACCAAAAGGGGACGATTTTGTTACAGCGAAAATTTCTTGAATGCATAGGTAACCAAATTTTGCTCCGCTGCGCCCGCTTTAATTTTCACGCAGGAGCTCCGCTACCGAAAGAGCTATTACTTGGCATTTTTACAAAGAAATTAATAAGGTACAACAAATAAGGACAAGCAGGTTCAAATGGCCTTTTACGCAGACGTTCTTAGGACTTTGGCGTCACGCATTTGTAGCTTACCTCGTTGAAATTCTGGAGATTAATGCCAGGAATTGTATCAGGTATGTATGGGAGCTTAAAAGCAAAAACGACGTTGTTTGGGAGACTGGCGAGGTTGAAGGATACCTGAGTAAAAAGTAAAAAGGTATTCAGAGATATTGTTTTATTATGTGTCGTAAAACCTTTTAAAGTGCTCACAACAATTCGCTATTACTTTTCGATGCTACCGAGGAACTTTATTGCTATAGCAAGGTATCAGACGTTGTTTCCTACAAGACGGAATACTGTTTTTTTTGTGGATTGCATAATCCGTGTGAATGAAAGACCAAAAAAGGTGACGCCACTGATCATTTTCCTGATAGCGTAAGTATGGCGATGCGGGGTATCTCTTTAACCGGTTAAAAAAATTAAAATGGAGCATTTCGGTGGCTCGACAGATTTCTCAATCACACCTTGCAATGATCGATAAGCCCGTGTCGCAGACGGTCTTGATCCCCGATATCGAGTTCTCCAGCTGGGTCTCGAGTGACTAGTCGGGTAAAAACATAGGTATGATGGGTGAAAGCCCTTTGAAAGGTTTCTTCAACTGGATAATAATGCTACCATACTTTTTCAGTTGCGTTTGGAGCCCTAGCGATATAGTCGGAGTGTACCGAGGCGTTCACTGGTTGAAAGTTTTGGAAGACTCTTGGAAAACGAAGTGTTCTTGCTGGAGGCAATATCCTCATTGTTTGCCGAGGATTGAAAAGAACTTGCCTGAATCTCAAACATTTCTTCGAGTCGCTTACTCCCTCAGTAACGTTCTGAAAAAGGTTCATCAGGAAGTAATACTTGATGCAATGTCACAGTAAATACAAACCTCTTCTTGAAGTATCCATTTGTAGTATTTCTTCAGATCACAGGGTACCTATAAATAGAGATTAAAACGCCAAGCTATTTTCACTTTTCTTATCTCAAGTAAACAAAATACACACTGTAGCTAGGAACCACTGAACTTTACGAAATGGATTATAATATGGCCCTCTTTTTAATTTTTCATAAATACTGTAAACATCTCAATTGTATAAAGGTTATTAGTATGAGGTTTGTGTACGTGTGTGCGGAGGCGGAGGAACCTAAACAATAAACCTTTTTACAAATCGTCAACCCATTCTTAGGCTCGCTCGTGCCAGCTTTCCAAAACTAAATGTGGATATAAACCTAGATCTAAAGGTTTAAGCTATTCAAGGTTAAGAGGATTAGTGCTAGAGGCTTTTAAAGACACTGTACCTGATATTTCTACCATTGGTACCCATAGCCTTAGGAGTGGCGGGGCTACTGCTGCTGCAAATACTGGCGTACGACTTTTTAAGCGTCATGGCCGCTTGGCAAGTGAATCGGCTAAGGTCGGGTATGTCCAAGATTCTTTATCTTCACGTTTGTCGATTTCTAAGGCTTTAAGTATTTAGTTTTCTCGTTCGTACCGCTTTTTAATTTATTCTAGTTTCTATTTAGTTGGTCTTGCCCGGGAGACCGCTGTTTATGGGGTACAGCTGGCCTGGGGTTTTCCTCCTAGGTGCAGTTGTTGTTCCACGACCCCATTTCAGTTAGCTTGTGATTTAGTTCTTTAGTGATGAATGTTACTTGGATTGTATATTACTTTTCTATGATATATCCTGTATATTTTAGTCTTTTCGGAGAATAAACCGAGCGCTTGGCTTAAAGCGAGCCGCACCTAAGGATTGTGTGTTTTCTTGTTGGGTCAAACTGAGATTTAGAGGAGAGTGAGGGGAATAACATTAAAGTTAAGGTCATTTGCTATATATTAATAGGGGGTTTAACCGGTTTGAAAGGTTTCCTAGTTGCCTTAGTCGATGAATGAAAGGCCTAGAGAGCTTTCCTGGGGACAGTTATGGCCAACAGAGTGCCTTATACGGGAGCATTCGGCTATCCAACGGATTAATTCGTCATACGGCGGATTTTACGCGAATGAGAATAGACAAAGTTTTTTATCTTACCTGTTGCAACAGTAGTTGGGCTATTTCTTTGCTCGTGTAAAGCAGAATCACTTCAGGACCAAATTTTGTTATTTCCTCAGTAGCTTTCAAAACTGCCTTTCTCTGTTCTTCACTTGTCCTTCCGTTTGCAAGCTGGACTAAATTCATGGCCAAGTTGGAATTCTGGAAAGTTGCGTAGAAGTAACCAGCATCAAGTAATCGATTTCTGTAGAAGTTACAGACATGAATGTCATACATAAGGAAGCCGTTCAATGTTTCATCTATGGAATAGGCGGTTTTGCGGAAAAGCTTTAGCATAAATGTAGTCCTAATTACAGCTGCAAACGAATAATCTCACTAACAATTACATCACATTTTATCAGAAATTTGCGTCATCAGAAAATAATGCTGGATAATACTTAGGTCCCGTTTATATGGAGTAAATCTGTTCTGAGTAGAAGGGTCACCCTAACTCACAGCAGAGTCAACTTTAGCGCGCGTTTAATAATTTATATGACAAAATTTGTCCCTTTTGGCTGCAACAGCGCTCGTGCATGCTCTGCACTTGATTTGGTTGTCTACAACAGCGCTTGCACATGCTCTGATTGTCCTACCTTGACCTTATTGATCCGGCTGGGCGATCCACATTGTTATATATGGAGAAAAGTTGGCCTGGTTAGGAAAGTGACCCACTAGTACCACCACTAAAGGCTGACCAGGCTAGGCTGGTCACTCTTCTAGCCGATTCATTTACATGGTGCAAAAAAGTGCAAACTACGGTTAATTCAAGGGCAAAGATGTACGTATATATCGCATTGGCCCTCGAATTTTCAACCCTATGTAAACTAGAAAGTAAATGTGGTATTTACCATCTTGGCCTTTGATTTTCTCCTACTTTGCACTCTTTTGCACCTTATTTGCCCGAGCAAATTTTTGTAAATCCGGTTTTTCGTGCAGTGGTGACCTTTCCATTCAGGGCAACTTTCCTCTAAATAGAAGGGGCCTAAGACACTCTTGGTTACCATCAAACACTAATGAAATCTTCCTCCAGTGAAAGCTGGCCAGAACGTCAGATGTGGCATGCGCAAAGTATCTGTAGTCCACTGACATATCCACTGTTTTATTGCACTGATTAAATGGTATAAGTCTTTCATAGAGACGAATAAGAGGGATCCCAGTAACTGTAGACAGTGAGCATGCGTGCGACTCCGATTGACTCCCGCCAATCAGTACCGTAATGTTTTGCTGCAGGAACACACCAATGGCTAGAAATAAAGTTGATGATGATTTAAACAAAATCTGAAAGATCGAACCGATTTTAAATGAAATCAAAGTGGCAGCAAACCACTTAAGATAGGAAATAAATTGTGAACACATCCATATTTAGGGTAAAAGATATTATGATTTTTCTTAACGAGAGTCTATTCGTATAAAACCTCGAGAATTCACGTACAATTCGTCGGCTTTGGGGTAAGTACTAGTATTTATGTGCTTTTTTTGGTGGCCTTGTATTTCTTGAAAAAAGGGGCTGTATGTTAAGTGATAGAGGACTTTACTGCGTGAGTACGTCATGATTGTCCATTTTTGTTAGATGTCTATTATTTGCGCGTGTTTCATGGTCTAGCCGGCAGTGTCCACCAAAACAAATCTTTAGACAAGCAAATGGCCGTAAGGCACTAAAACGTTACCCCCTCCCATAATTTCACTCCATTTTATTATTCTTTAAGTTTGTCCATCCGTGCCTAATTTTGTATTTGCTTTGTTATTAATATCTTCTTTTAATGTTTTGAGTGATTACTTTTATGTTTCCCTCAGTTTGGTGGCAGTTCATACTGTTAGAACCTTGAAAAAATTGGTAACACTGCTTCTTTAAAGCCAATGTTATCTCCACGTTCAATGGCAAAGTTAACCTTGATAACTTACCTTGGTCAAAAAGGCTCTTCTCTGAAGAGACGTCAAAAATGTTTAATGCTATGGAAACGTTACTGGTGGCGCTCGTGCGATTGACAGCAGATTTGATTGCGTCGTATTCATTTTTACGTGCATCGTAAATAAAACCTGCGTTATGTTGAAGAAAATATTATATTGCAACTCGTTTTTGTATTTTCCACGTTATTTAATCTGGAGGAGAGGGCACAACGAGCCGAGTTAAGTTTGATTAATCATAACTTAACGGGGTGACAGGAAAACCTTCAAATTTTCTTAAATATAAAACGCTTTATTTTTGCTAACTTCATTGTTATCTGCAACTGCGGATTTAAAAATGAAGATGGCTGCCTCCCAATTTCAAGATGATGGATTTGCGACGTTTTGTAGACATATTAAATTCTGCAAGCAGAATACTGCAATGCTGATCGACTGTTTGAAAATTTACTCTGCAAGACATCAACAATACACCGAAAGAACTCAAAACAGAGCTGGATTGTAGCCATAGACAGTCTTTGTGGTTAATGTTTGTACGACGTTATCAGTTACGTCACATTTCTTCTTGTCCAGAAAGATGTGTTACTAACGTAAAATTCTTAGCAACAATAGCAAAACATTGTGCATTTGTCATAAAATTTAAAAAGTATCAATGAATTTGGTTTTACAGAAGGTAGAAAAACATGTAAAAAAAGTGAAGATGCAAATTGTAAATAAACGCCGTAATTATGACGTCATACATGTCGTAAGTTAATTTTTGATTAGTGCCACACTGTTGGCTGGATGATTTGATACAAAACTGCTATGTTTTCTGGCATCAGCGATTCAGCGTGATACCTTTCGATTATTATTGTTGGGGGAGGGGGGCTATTGAGCACCTTGGAACTCCCCCCCCGGCTCAGGGACGAATAAAAAGCCCAGGCTAAATGGGATAAACAGCTCGTTCAAACTTAAATGATTAAGGGGTTTTCGATCGTTCCAGGGTGGATTACACACATGTATATTTTGGACAGGTTTGACCCCCGTCATACGAACTTTGTAAAATTAAAATTTCTCCATTTTCCGGAGCCAACTCTTGGCTCTTAGATTTGACAGCTTTACCTATTTGAAGGCACTTTTCCGAGATGTATCAATACATCTTTGCTAATTGGTCAAAATTTAACTAAAAAAAAAAAAAAAAACCACGCGAGAGTCTCATTTCACCACACCGCAAGCACGAATTGGCAGAAAGACAAAGGAAAAGAACAAAAAAGCAAACAAGGAACGGGCGGCGCGAGGGGGGTGGGGAAGGGGAAGGGGGGGGGGGGGAGGGCGCGGGGGGGGGGGGGAGGGGGAGGCTGAGTGATTTTTTTAGGCCGGGTTGCACTCCTACACCATACCAATGTACAATTAAAAGTTATACCAATTCCGGAGCAAACTCTTTTCATTTATAAAAATTAGCATTACCTATTTCAAAGCGTATTTCCTACAGGTTTAAATAATACGTTTGTAATTTGTCCAAAATTAATAAAAAAAAAAAAAAAACAACCATGCGAGAGTCTCATTTCACCACACCGCAAGCACTAATTGCTAGTAAGATAAATGAAAAGATATAAAAAGTCAATAAGGAACTGCCTCCTCCACGGGCTTTCGCAAGGCTAAGTGGAGACTGGGAAACTCGCGAGCACGCGAGACAAGCCGAGACAGACAAGCGAGAAGCGTGAGAGAGGGATGAAGGAAAAGAGCGTAGAGAGCGAGCGGGGACCTCGAGCGACTGGGGACGAGACGGAATAAGGAAGGAA
>CALNXI010000021.1:452511-477511 GCA_942486025.1 Porites evermanni | reverse complement strand
AAAAAATCGAAAAAGCAGTAATACGAAAAAAAATAACCGAAGGCTCGCCGTTGTAAATGAGTGTTTAACGTCTAAAAGTGCTTAACGCTAATCCGTAAAAAAGTTTCTTAACCCTAAACAGCGCTTAACCCTAATCCGAAAAGCGAGTGCTTAACCCTAGTCAGTAAGATGAGCGCTTAACCCTAATCAGTGAAAGTCGATCAATACTGCGTAATTCTGCAAATATTCCATCAGGAAACTTCGGAACTAGGCAGGAAACGTTTTTCATGCATTTACAATTTCGTAATACTCTATTTTTTCCCATGGCTCACAGATTGTCCGGACCCGTTAATATACTCCAGCCTTCTTCAGAATAGTTATCGTTTAAAGGGTGCTTTCTGCAGAAGTCTTGATCTTCTTCGTGAAATAGAGGAAAATGATACCAGGAATTAAGCGACTGTAATCATACGTTCTTTTAGTATTCAAATAATGTGTTCATTATTAATAGCCTGTTCCAGGCGTTCAGAATGAGGTCCAGGATCTTTGCTAAAAGCAGGATTCCAAGGCTGCCGGGAGGTGAGGTGTGGTTGTCTACACCCTTCCCCTTTTGTGAAATTGAAAAACAGTTGAATTTACGCACTTGATATACAAAAAATATGTGTAGCGCCGATAATATTTGCCATAATTTGCATTCACAGAGTGTAAAAATTAAAAAAAAAAAAAAAATATAGCTAACAACGATAACTCAAACCTAACTCAATCTTAACTCAAACTTAACTCAAACTCAACTCTAACTCAATTCAGACTCGTAACTCGATCATTATCCTATCTCAACACTGCTTATCTTATTCAAAATACCCTATTTTCGACTTGACATAACTGTCTCATACCTGCTGAAATATTATTATTTACCTTTCCTTTTGAATTATTTTACACTGTCCTACCTGCAAGAAAAAAGTTTCTGTTCTTGAAATCCAACACACGGAACAAAGCAAAAATATATACGACTGGCAAGTAATCAGCTCACGTCCAACTGGTAAACATACGTGTTTGATCATTCTTCCTCGTGCATTTCCGCATAGATTAAAAAAAGAAACTCACTTAGTACAAATAATGAAAAATACCGTTTAAAATTCACATGTGAACATGAAATTATTTCAATAACGCTCAACGAAATACCATGCTGAGAAGTTTTGATTACGTTGTTAACAAAGGCCCGAGTGTCTGTCTGCTATAGAAGGATATTTCTTATAGAAAAGGAAGTTCTGTCTTGCATTTGAGCGGTTTCCATTAGTGATATTACCTTGGCAATTATTCACCGACAGGTGGTTCAATATTTATTCAGATCAATAACAGCTTGTTACGTCTTAACAAACCAGCTAATAATTGAGTGTTTTTCGTCCATTTTACCAAACTTTGAGTACATCAAGAAAATGTTCCTTGTTTAGTTTCCCTCCTATCACATTTGTGGCCGAACAATTTTTCAGGTAAAATCCTGATTTTGTTACTAACTTCGAACTTGCAGTAGAAATGTTCACAAAAAAGAATGCCATGTATATCTTTTTAGCTTAATGAACGTCTCTAAGAAAATATGAAAGAAGTGGGTCACCTTGACTAAGTTATCTTCCCCTGACGGCCAACTTCAATAAAAATGCTTGCTTCAATGCAATTGTATCTCTAGGAAATTTTTGACGATTTTCCGGACTAAAAAGAAATTGGGGATATTTGTGACTGCCCGATATAGTTCATAAACGAAGAAAGATAAATAGTGATTTGTTCAATGCTTGCAAAAGACAGGTCAAGTTTACGGTTAGAGTACATGTAACATATTAGAGAAAGACAATTATAACGGTTGTCCACATTGTAGGCGAGAAAATATTAAATGACAAACTGAAGATTATCATGATCTTACCTTAAAGTAGACTTTATCTAAGGACGGTACGAACTACCAATATTAAATCGTAACCTTTAAAGATCGAGATAGCTAATTCTGTCCGCTTTGGTAAAACCAGGTGAATACTTGGCATTGAGTTAGACAGTACTCTCCTTGGTAGTTATTGGCTTGGAGTCACGTGTCAAGACAGCCAGAATTCTCAGAATTTGCATGAGGCTAAATAGGGGTAAGAATCCAGTGGAGAGAACCGCTTTGTTAATTCCAACATGGCTGCCGTGAATAAATTAACGCTCATCACGTTCGTGCAAAATCTTTTTACAATCTTTTAGCGTATGGATGTAACGAAAAATAGACCAACTATAAGTCAAGGAGACGAAAGAATATAAAACTTTTGTTCGTCGGTTGCAAATCTGAAAGAATGCCCAAAGATATTTTATCAGACGAGACATGACTAGACATGGCTTCACTTGGCTGCGGTCCAGGGCCAGTCCGCATATGTACAGAGACAGTGAACGACAAAGGCAACCGAGTATTTCCCCCTTTTGATTAATATTTATCCCGTTTTTTGTTCTGCTATGTTCGGCAGGATCGACATTGTCGAAATTTTCTTTTCCTTTATATAGTGAGCGTTTGTCAACTTTGTCAAATCAGAATGAAATTATAAGGAAATATTCACTTAGCCACAACGTTCTTGACCGGAACCATACCATTCATTGATACTGTTGCCAAGGACCACGTTTTAAGAAAGAAGGAGCCTTAAAATTTTCATGTTATTTTCCATCTTTGGTAATATGAAAACATATTTACCGTTTGGCCAACCTCCAAGCGTACCTCACCTGATTAGACTGGCGAGCTATCTTAGCGGCTGTCGTCCAAAAAGCAGGTGATTGGATATCTGCTATTAAGTACAACTTTAACTACTGTGACGGTTTTAATTAGAATATTTCGTATGTTACTGTTAAAAATAATATAAAGAAGGCGTAGGATTTGTGAACTTGTACTCTTTATTGTTTTATTAATTTTGTGCTACAAATAAACACAGAATATTTGTACAAATTTGAGGAGCTGGTCAGCCCGGCCGTAACGGAATTCGAATGAGTCATTACATCCGAGCATCTGTAGTTTTGTTGCACTTTCTCATTTAAATGATTTGCTGAATAGATAATAAAACTGAGAACAAGGCTTAACACTTTTAATTACAAACAGTAACCACAAAGGACTGCAAAGGACCGCAAACGAATATGCCGAAGAACGTAGGATCTATAAAGACCTGATCAGCAAAAATGACAAGTAGACATATTTAATTGTGCAAGCAGAATACTGCAATACCGTACTACGTGAAAATTAACTTTGCAAGACATCAACACGACACCGAAAGAACTCAAAACAGAGCGGGATTGTAGCCATAGACAGCTGTTTCGCTCTTTATGGGGCTCGTCAGTATGGCGTAACAACCAGAGAAAGCTCTGATGCAAAATATCCGCTCACTCTGACCTAGAACCCTCAACACCCACAGAATCACGCCATACCACGTGTCTTCTCGGGGGGGGGGCAAGAGTCCAAGTGTCAAGTTGATGTCTCGCCTAGAAAATAAAGGATTAGCCAAAACCAGCCTCTAAAACATGGACAGAACTATGGGGCGATCCATGGTATGGCGTGGTTCTGTTAGACTACGAGTAGTCCCTATTTTTCCTCAGGGATAGTAGAGCGAGCAAAACGCGAGCGCGCGTGAAAATCACCCCACGCTAGAAAGGCGAGACGCCGCGGTGAGAGAGAGAAATGAGGGACTACTGACAAAGCCCAAGTTTTTGACCTTTTACGGCCGACTGATTTTGAAGTGTGAAGTTCGTATCGCCTTTCAAATCAATTGAGCGCATCCAATGGGGTTCCTTCTCTCATTGAACTGTTATTGCTTTTGTCATCGGTAAACTGCGGGAGATATTTATCACAAATAAAAGAAAACCCAGATGCTAATTTTCTTCGCGGCTGTTCCTCGTGAAGAATTTGATAGTGAAAAAGGGGTTCGGTAGGCAACACACGACTTTTACCTCATGCCAAAATGCTGCTGGTTCCAATGACTTTTTTCCTCTGACGGATAGATTATGCTCTGGAGGAAAACATTTTGATTGAGCGAGTGTGAGTTTTGCCGCTTATTACATGCTAAGAGGTCGTGACACGCATATTAATTTTCTGCGTTTATCGTTTATGGTCGGCATGATTTGCCCGCTGATGGAAGAGCATTTTATTTGACCTCTTTGAAAAGTGAAGCTCTTCAATGCAGCTAGATAAGGGCTTTAGGTTGCTTAATTTTTCGGGCAATCCAAATCTGGATTGCAGCTTAAATTGAAGCTATATTAACTATGGAGAATTGAGATGTGACGCAGTTATGATTGCTCTTAAAGCAATTCAGTGTAATTTTAACTCCCGCTTGTTTTTCTAAGGATAATGTGAGTGTTTGGACTGGAGCACGTATTAACTTTTGAATTAGCTCAACAGCCTGGGGACTGTTCTTTTATTGTCACTTTGTGATCAGACAAGACCATGGTTTTAGTTCTCCACGCGAACCTCATCATTTAATTGCCGGGTTGGCTTTCTACTTAGTTGCGTCGACAAGAGCAACTCTAGTTATTGGTTCTGTGCTGTTATTTGTTCTGCTCTAGTTATTTTTGTTCTTTAAATTGTGATTATGTCGAGTGTTGATAGCGGCTGGCGCGTTTTAGACAGATGTCGACAGATTTCCCTGGAAGAGCCAATCAGAGTTTTGCGTTGTGAGAG
Organism: Porites evermanni; assembly: GCA_942486025.1. Classification (NCBI taxonomy): domain Eukaryota; kingdom Metazoa; phylum Cnidaria; class Anthozoa; order Scleractinia; family Poritidae; genus Porites; species Porites evermanni. Next base: position 472,863 of record CALNXI010000021.1, on the reverse strand, counting down.
CAACGCATAAGTTCAAAAGCTTGGGCTTTGTCTGTAGTCCCTCATTTTTCCTTCCCACCGCGTCTCGCCGTTCTCGCGTGGGCTGATTTTCACGCGCGCTCGCTTTTCGCTGTGGAGGGTTCTAGGTCAGGGCTTATAAAAAAATCAGAGTGCGCGCATATTTTCCATCGGAGCTTTCTCTGGTTGTTGCGCCATACTGACGAGCCCCCAAAAGGGTGAAACAGCTGTCTATGGCTACAATCCCGCTCTGTTTTGAGTTCTTTCGGTGTCGTGTTGATGTCTTGCAAAGTTAATTTTTACGTGATACGGCGTTGCAGTATTCTGCTTGCAGAATTAAATATGTCTACTTGTCATTTTTGCTGACCAGGGCTTTATAGATCCTACGTTCTTCGGCATATTTGTTTGCTGTCCTTTGCAGTCCTTTGTGGTTAATGTTTTTACCTTATGTATTTTGGGGCCGTAGATCTTTCATAGATCCGATATGCTGTAATTCTTGCATGTTTCTGTCCATGTTTTAGAGGTTAGTTTTGGCCAATCCTTTATTTTCTCTGCGAGACATCAACTTGACACATGGACTCTTGCCCCCTAGAAAACACGTGGTATGGTGTGATTCTGTGGGTGTTGAGGGTTCGGTCAGGGCTTAATCAGAGTGCGCGGATATTTTCCATCAGGGCTTTCTCTGGTTGTTACGCCATACTGGCTACAATCCCGCCCTGTGTTGAGTTCTTTCCGTGTCCTGTTGATGTCTTGCAAAGTTAATTTTCACGTAGTGCGATAAGTATTGCAGCATTCTGCTTGCGGAATTTAATGTGTCTACTATGAATTAAAATACAGCAAAGAAGACTGCTCTTTTGAAAAATTTCGCTAGTTAAAATTTAAGTAGCGTAAGGTAGTTTTTACAATTGTGGAGGCAATCCTGACATAGCATAGAAGTAAAAAGAAGTCTACGATTGAAAGTTAAGAGGATTTCAAGCAACATTATTATTTCTTTGAAGGACGTTAAAAGCGGAGATCTTTGTCTTGGCTCTAAAAAGGAAAATGACAGAAATGTAGAGTTACTCAAAGCAGGTGAGCACGTAATGAACAGTGGCGGATCCAGGGGAGGGGGGCACCCCTTATATTTAGACGATCTGCCACTGAAAGTTACTTGCTTGACCATTTTTTTCTTATGATGTTTTCAGTACAAAAAACCGCTAACCAGCTGTAGTAGACAAAGAAACAGTTTACAATGCTGTTTATATCTTTCCCCACCCCCTTCTCCCCCACCTATCATTTCCCATAATTCTCTCCGTGTCATAAAACACTATTACATTTGAAATCTGCAGTGCGCGCGATAGAAGTTGTTTTCCGTGGTCGGTTAATTTTCTAGATTTCTTTTTGGCCACTTCTAACAAAGTTTTTCGGAAGGCATCATTAAGCCCAGGTTAATTAAGCCTTATAAAGGAACAAGTCTCACGATTGGCAAAGTCTGCCGTCGTCCAATATGTTACCGTTTTTCGTTATTTTATTCCCCTCAAGAGTCAAATTGTTAAAACGCTCTTGAAATTTCTGTAAGTACTTTTTGATAAATTCAGACAGATACTGACATGCACCATTAGATCAGCGCACAAATCAGTCTTTTGGAAGTGCTGATTAATTAGCTCGGCCGCTGATTAACAACAGAGAACGAAAAACAACAAAAAAGAACGAGAATCTGAAGGGATGACGCCCTTTCTTCCTAGTTCCAGCTCGTTTATGCGCACGTCTCTCTCGAAAATGGACCAGAATAATTGACTAAAACTCGTTGGTAATGGCTTCAGTAACGTAGCTTTAAGCAGGGACTCAATCAGCACTTTTAGTCTTCTCCGCTTTCACGAAAGCGCGGGAAACTCGTCACAAACGGAAATGGATTTCATGTGACTCTGTATCTCCCCATGTAAGGTAATCCAAGACAGTTTCCAGCCCAGTTTTTCGAAGGCCGGTTAGCGCTTAACCCGGTACGTTCTCTTTTTCTTGTGTTCTAAAGAATTTTCTCGGATAATTTTCTCTGTTATTTTTAGAGCTTCCGATCCAGTCATCTTGTAGACAAAAAGAATTATAACTGAAATGCTTTTTAAGCTTTCAAATCTGAATTAAAATCTCGCACTAACCGTGGGTTATCTTAACCCATCTTTGAACAACTCGGCCGTGGCTTGGATTTTGGACTCGGCCACGCTGTGGATCCCGGATTACAGGTACTAGATTCGGGATTCCTTGTTAGTGGAATTTGGATTCCTGATTCTAGTCGCTAACGGATTTCCGGATTCCATGAGCTGAATTCCGGATTCCAAAGCGCAGACTTCCGGATTCTACAAGCAAACATTACCAGATTCCGAGTCCACAATCTCCACCTTACATAGGGTGACTCTGAATTCTGCAAACATTCGCAATCTGCTCAAATTACCACCAACCTTCGAAATTTATTGGCAACGCTTTGTTTAACTCTACGCTTCCAGTAGATCTCTACAACCAGCGTGATGAATGCCATGATAATTCCACCAGCAAGTACAATATAAACTCCCAGCATACTCTTCAGACCGATTTGCCGACGTGATATAACTGAAACATAAAGAAGGCAAGAATATAATCCTTTTATCAAATATAACCCTTGTTCCTGGTCGAAGAAATGATGTAGATGATTCAACTACGAGAAAAATATATGAGAACAGATCTGATTCCATAGGATCCGGTAGTGTATTATATTTGATTATAATTCATTCAAAATATTTATTCGTCTCTGATTGGCTAAAATCACACGCATAATTTATCATAACCAGCTACTGTTGACCAATTTGGAAGAATTTTGCCGTATTCAACCGATGACGTCAAACAAAGATCAAAGTTGCAGATTATTCAACCGTTACAGAGAAGACCTGGGGACGAGGTTAAGTTGTTTTGGTGGTGAATACGCTGTGGATACAAAATGGCAGAACGTTTTTCTCGTATCACCAGGAAGGAATAGGCGAGCTTTTGGGTAAAAACATAGCAGAACAGTAAGAAGGCAACACGAAGGACGACATCTGCTATTTGGAGAATATTTGCGGAGCTGAACATTCCTATATCTCCTACACTTGCCGATTAACGTACACTCAAGATGAACTTTACATCGCTGGAGGTAAGTATGTTTTAGCTTGTTTTTAAACTAGGAATTATTTTGAACGAGTAATAAAGCAGTTATTGAATTCGTCTTTCGTAGGATATGAAGAATTATGCAGATATCGCAGGGTGTTATCCACCTCGGCCTTCGGCCTCGAAGCACCCTCCTTGATCTGCATAATTGTTCATATCCTACTCAGCGTCATTCGATATTTGCTAATTATGACGTTGTCATGAAATTATATCATTCTATGTTCACTGGCCACTGAAGCAGAAAAACATGCCTGGCCAAATATTGGAGAATTCGGATAGTCCACCAAATATTTGGAGAATCCATCAATATATTTTGACTTTTTGCCATACACCATTTTCGGTAACAAATATGTGTTAAAAAATTAGTATCAGACAGTATACAACTATTTTGATTAAATGTTGCTAATTTTTCATGAGAGCACGCAAATAAGAAGTAACTTGAAGAGCGGTTTTTAATCATGGGAAGTAGTGTCACTAAGATCTTTCTAAGAGTTACGATGTTATTATTTAACAGTATCTTTGGCTTAGGATGGATGAAAAACTGAGGAATGAATGCAAACCTTGAAACGCTTGACTTTGTCATCCGGGAAAGATCGTTCAAAAATTAACCTTTAGCAGTGCCTTTGTTAACAGGCTGGGAAATGCATTTATTACTTTCTCTTGCTGTTTAAAGGTCATGTTGTGTTTCAATCCGTAAATATACCTCCTCAACTGAAACTTAAGTTTACTCAAAAACCTCTAGAAAAATTCTTTATCTCGTGAAACAACCACATCTCTTTACTGAGTAGCTGTTTTTAATTGTCCCTTAGCAGGAATCAGTTGGTTTCGGGTAAAATTATGTCTTTTTTTCTAAACAAATTTAAAATAAGTAATTAATAGTTGTTTCTTACCCGTATCTTCTTCTTCAGGGCAGCTACTTGAGGTTTCCCACCATTTGCGTCTAAGTCCATCAAGGAAATTGTTTTCTTGCAAGCGCAGAATAGTCAGAGTTAACTCTTTGGTATGCGGATTATTTGCTTGCAGAGCGAACGCCATTCCTTTGGCCGTGTTAAGACCTGGAACTATGAAACAACATTGTTTTTTTTTACGGTGTTAAAATATAATTTAATTTGAAAAACGTGTTTCCTCTTAGGTGCCCCAGAGGGCGAACACGTTTTTTCGTTTCAGCAAGAGCATCTTTAACTCTCTCAACAATTCCGAGACACTTATTAAATTATGATTAATTTCAATTGAGCTTTTTACCGATACGCAGGCCATATTGAATTTGTTTGATTTTTTCGCGCTTTTCGGGCAAAAAGAGAACTGCAACGTATATTTCTCGGGAAAAAGGCGATCATTATTACATCCAAAGACGGCACAACCATGTTTTTCCTCTTTACAATCTTTTTCTAGGGAAACTTAAAGAAAAATTGGCCCGAAAAGCGCGCATAAATACTGATGGAAGTAGATCAGATCGTGCTCATGATTCCCTGAGCATCCCATAATACTCCTTAAATCCAATTAATTCAATATGGCCGCCGTATCGGTAGAAAGGTCTATTCTGAATTAAACAATATACTTTTATGTCTACACACATAACGGGTAGCTATTCAGTATATCATGAACAACAACACCCCGGGACTGGAACCGAAGCCGTTCGCGCGCATCGGAGTACCGAACATCGTGCCAGAGCGGTTGACCGAGAGGGTTTTGGTGCACTGAATTCCACTCCTCACTCGTCCTGAATATTTACTTCCACCTCCATGATTTCCAGTCTGCGCTCCTACTTATTCACCTCCGCTACGGAACGAATAACCTGTTCACATTGCATCAAAGTGTGACACAAACCTATCCGATATATTACGCTTTACCTTGGAGACAGGCGAGGCGCTCCCTCGCTCTTTTACTGAAATCGCGTTAAAATAACCTTTTTTATGTGTGAATAGAAGCCCTAAAGTATCTGACACGGTTTTGGTGCTTGGGCCTGTTTTTCGAAAGTCCCGCTAACTTTTCGGGCCCGGAAAGTTGTTTTCTGTTTGTTGTGTTTGCGTTCAAGATCAAAGTTTTAATAATTTTGAAAATAATACAATGCAACTGTTAGTGAACGAAGCAAAATTGACTGGTTTGTGGGCTAAGAACTGTGTTACTATGTAACAGGTTTTAATTTCAAATTTCCTTTCGGGCCCGAAAAGTTTCCGGGTCTTTCGAGAAACAGGGCCCGGTTGCACAAAACGTCCGTAACAACTGCGGGTACACGTACCTGCACTCGTAACTTAAGTCAGTTGCATGAGATCACTTAAGTGGTCCACTTAGGGAATTCACTTAAGTGGTTGCACTTACGATTTTCGTAAGTATTCACTTAAATGTCGTTTATGCAACAGAAGTTGCGGGTGTTGCATAAAACTTTTTTTACGGGAAAAATAGCACGTAAATTTACGGGACCTATGTAGGTCCCGTATCGTCAATGTTTTTACTAAATTTGACGAGATCTTTTACTGAGAAGTGAAAAAAAGTATTTTTCTTCACGTAATTCGTTCTAATGCGCTTTGTTAACCTCTGATGTACACTTTTGTGAAAAAAGAAGAAGAACTATATCAGGCTGGGCCCGGTTGCATAAAACCTGCACTTAAGTGCTCACTTAAGTAGGTCACTTACGAATCCGTTATGGGTTCACTTACGGGTGTTGCATGGAACACACTTAGCACTCTCGTAAGTTTCTGTTTTACGTGGTAACTTACGGGCTCACTTAAGGGCACACGTAACCTTGATATAGTACTTTATTAACGATTCACTCTTTTTTTTTTAAGCTAACCATCGGTGAGTGTAAAGAAAGTTAAAGTCGTTTCCAACACTTTTAAGCCTCTCAAAAAATGAAATTTGCATGCAAACGTTATTTTTCTTCAATATCTACTGAAAATGACAGTTCTTCTTCTTTTTTCACAAAAGTGTACATCAGAGGTTAACAAAGCGCATTAGAACGAAAGATACTTTTTTTCACTTCTCAGTAAAAGATCTCGTCAAATTTAGTAAAAACAGTGACGATACGGGACCTACATAGGTCCCGTAAATTTACTATTTATTTCTACTATTTTCTACTATTTTTACTATTTTTTCCCGTAAAAAAAGTTTTATGCAACACCCGCAATTTCTGTTGCATAAACGACACTTAAGTGAATACTTACGAAAATCGTAAGTGCAACCACTTAAGTGAATTCCCTAAGTGGACCACTTAAGTGATCTCATGCAACTGACTTAAGTTACGAGTGCACGTACGTGTACCCGTAGTTGTTACGGACGTTTTATGCAACCGGGCCCTGGGGCCCGTTTCTCGAAAGTCCCGATAATTAACGGGCCCGGTAAGCCGTCTCCGTTTATATTAAAGATCGAGGTTTCAAAAGTTTTGCATCTAGCATTATAAAACTATCAGTTAGTGAAACAAAATGGAGTAGTTTGCTAGCCAGGACCCGCGCTCTTATTCTTTATATTTCGATTTGAATATTTGATTTCGGGCCCGAAAAGTTACCGGGACTTTCGAGAAACGGGCCCCTGGCCCGCGAACTATCCGTTATAGTGTGCGCACAACCTAAGCTACCTGTTGTTAGGTCGCATGGTGGCTGGTTTGAAGTATATTTAAGAGCCGGTCCGTCATGTATGAACACAAAGTTCTCTCTCTCTCTGACCCACTGAATTCCCTGAGATGTGCTTTCGACAAATGTATTTCCTGTTCGCACTCTTTGCCAAAGTTTTTGATGTGTCTCATACTGACTTGTCTCAAACGCATCAGACACACTTGATGATCCAAGGATGCCAACCTGATAAGTAGACTTTGCAAGTTCTTCAAGATTATGAATGGGATGTTCAGTGTTTTTTACGGTAAAAAATGCGGCCAGGTTGGCTGTGTAGGTTGAGACCCAGATAAGGATACAAAACCAGTAGCAACCAGCAAGAATGCGACCTAAGGGAAATACAACTGAACGTTAATTCATGAAATGGGCACTGAATCATACAATCATGAGTCTGTTTTGTGGCGACCATAAATTTTGAATACGCGGTCTCCTTGTACGAAGCCTTTATCGAACCAAGGAATCTTTGAGAACAGATCGTAGCATCTGTTCCAGACCACAGTAAATTTTGGGTGCAAGACCTTGCACAAACTAACTACGTATTTAAAGTTTATTTAGTAGCCGCCACAAAAACAAATGCATCGATAAAGGGAGTATTATTCATTTGGTAAACTTATCGTTTGTGATTGTTCTCTCTGCAAATTATATTTGAACGACGCGCAAATGTGCATTGCTAAGTAAGTTATCGTAAATGCGATTGTTCTCAATTCGATGTCATTAACAAAAGTAGTCTGAAACTCAGAAGCGGCTTAACAGGAATTCCAACTCAGTTTTCCTGTTTGTACAAAAATAACGGAGTAATAGAGCCTTTTTATTTGAAACTCTCAATATAATCGAATGAAAAAATTTCTAATCCAAGATCAGACTAACCCGACAAGTTTCGAGGTGTATTATCACCACCTTGTTGTAGCATACAAGCAAACGCAAACCATAAGCTGTTAAGATAGTTGAACTCCTCCGAAGTTCCTGTGCCATTCTCGTCTTTGTAGCCATAAGGGCTGAAGTAGTTAATTACAAACACAGCGACCGAGATGAGTAGAACTATTGCCAGAGTGCAACACCAAACGTAGTTATCAAAGGGATTCATAAATTGTAGCAAATCGGTTTTGCCTTCGGATGACCATTTCTTCAGCAATATGTCTTCCGTGTAGAACATGTAGGGAACTGTAAAGTCTATTACCTTTTCACGAGCTTCAGTTACCGTCAGCGAAGCTACAGCGAAGTCAGCTCTCTTCAGAGAAAAAGGAGAATATAATTGAGAACAGTCCGTTTTCATTTTATACAACACGGTCTGATAGAACTGTAATTAAACGCATGAAACTCGCCTGTTAATCTGTCTTAAGCCTTTCACTCCCAAAGCGTCCGAAATAATGATTGAACAAAATTTCCAAAAATCATTTTGTTAAATGCCAAAAATCAAACAGTACAACTGGACATTACTTCCTAACAAGTTCATTGAACGGGTCACACTACACAGGATTAATTTGTCCACAGACTCAAAAGTTTAAACATACGTTTCAAGACTTTGATTCCCTTTTTCCCTTAGTGGAGAGGTCAATGAATATGACCATGCAACAGAAATAGTGGAGAGTGCACGATCCTGATGCTAAAAGAAACATGTCTTGAACGGTTCTGACGTTATCAGTGATGTAGTTAAGATTTAGAAAAGCTACGTTCGAACTAAAAAGATTCAACGTCTTCAGGGGATATTGGTCAGGCCGCGAATATTTGGCGAAGGGTCGATTTTGGATATTTGATTTTTTTGAAATATATATTTAAAATAACTATTTATTTCATGCGACATTTCCGCATATCCTGCGAAAACAGCCGTTTCTCCTCGCTCCTTGCCGCTGGGGACGCTTCGAGAGGAGTAACGTCTGCGACTCAGCGACTGATGACGTAAATCAATGTTTACACAAACTCGGAATTCATGGGGTTCCAAATGCAAATTTGTTCGATTTTACGTTTCTCCTGGTCGATTTTTGTAAAGTGTTATGTTCATCGGCGAACGAGCTCCATCAAAACTCAAAAGCTTCTTCTCGAGAAGAATATATTCCACAAATATTGACTGTTTTGTTATAGATTTATCACGTTTGCATTTGACCTTTGTAGCCTTTTGTCTTTTGTCTGTCATTCCTAGATAATAGCTGAAACAATGTAACTACTCCGTCGTCCAATCAGCGCTTTTGACCAGCTTCCGGACAGATTTTACGTCATCAGTATGCAATTTCTGTCGCTGAGTCGCAGACATTATTCCTCGCGAAACTTCCCCCTAGCGGCGTAGAGCGAGGAGAAACTGCTGTTTTCGCAGGCTATACATTTAGGTGTTGATTTTTATGAAGCTTCAGCGATAATCCCTCGATTTTGCATTTTAATGGTCACATTCAAATGTTACACGACCTTTTATTTTACAAACCTTCTCTACTAACTCTCCAATCATGCCATTCCAGCTTTCATTGTCCGTTTTTCCGCCATATAAACCATCTGGAGAGTAGTTTATTTCAAACGTAAACTTGAGAAGTCTGGCCAGTTCAAGAAGAAGATCGATGCAGAAACCTTTGTATGGTAAAGTATCATTACTTTCTTTCTTAATAACAAAAGGATGATCCTAGAGAAAAGTAGATAAATCAGATTCGTACTTATCGATGCAATGTACAAATCAATGATGTTGGCTGAAAAAAGTTATGTTGACTCTTAAAGGAAAAACTTGGAAGTGTTGTTACTGCCGGATTTACACGAGGTCATCACTAAATTATCGATCCTCTTTAGTTTTTAGTTTCATGAAGTATTAGTGCAGCTAAAAGCTAATATTTACACAAATGTTCACTTCGAAAGGGCCCATCGTTTTGTGATACAGTACGCTTGAATTTCTAAGCTTTTACATAACGTGGTATTGCTGGTTTGTACTTGACGTCACGGCGGCCATATGGGTGGTGTGTTAGGGTTAACAACAAAAGCATTTCTCTCCTCTGGAAAATAAACCCTATTTTATTTCTGGCCAGTTGTTATATTGACCTATAAAAACTTATAATGAAATATATATCACTCGTGGTATCTATGCCAAATACCACTACTAATCAGGCTGTTACCTATACAAATTCTTGGAGAAAAATTCTTCCTCTGGGGTCGAGATTGCAACGAACATGCGTGAAAAGCCATAGAGATGCAACAAAAAGTTTGTATAGAGTGTCAATCACTCCTTATTTATTGTAAGATATTTATTACTGGCCTTACCTCGACAACAACAACACGCAACTTTTTTCCTTCCAGAGTTTCTCCTGAGGAAGAGCTATTAACTATGTTGGGCGTGATGTTTCCAAACATAACGGCTCGTCTTGTTAAGTTCCACATACCTTTCTATGGAACGATAAATCAGATGTAATAAAAATCGTAAACCTTCCCGGAAACACTCCCGGAACTTGCTAATTGTCAAGGTTGCTGTAGGATTGAGCATCAACAGAAGCCTAGCAAATTCAGTTGCTTTTTATCATTTGCTACTTACCTTTTCAAAGGAATTATTTTGTAGATTAAAAATTTCCAAGTTAATCCCCTCTCTGTGTCCATTTTCAGTGAATTTAACAGTTCCTGTCAAGCCGTTAAGATTAACCTGAGGAAAATAAATGAAAATTTAATTGCAAATTGTGTTTCTAGGTCGTCCCAAGTTTAAATCCTCACCCAAGCTGGTAAAAAAGCTATCTGCTTACCCGGGTCTTTTAATCCGTTTTTTACTATATTTGTATTACAATAAACACCTGCTATCAAGAACTTACTTTCTTTGAAGCTTGGCAAGATAGTTTCTTGTATTTTGAGGTACTTATTGGCAATTTAGGCTAAGAAGGTTCTTAAATTAAGTACTTAATTTTTGTGAAGGAGATAATAGATTGTTTTAATCAGAAAAATAAATAAACTACTAATTTTTGCAGAATTTTATCATTGTAACCCTTGCAAAACTGATTACCGAGTTTATATACAATTTAGTACAGTAAGTTCTTGTTACACTTAGATTTACAACTCAACTGTACAACTGTATTTGTTTCCGATTATTCAAGTGTAGTCAAGTAACACACTGCACTTCCACCATAAACAAATCAACTGAAAGCATTTATGTTACTTTAATACTTATTTACTTTAATAATGAAATTTTACAAATATCAACGAAGTACTTACCTGTTTAATGCAGGTTAGTATGGACTGTCGTTGCTTTGAAGTAATATTTGTTCCGTTTATTGATGAGCAGGGCACTGTGCTCAGGGCCTGATTAATAACTTGGACAGAATCGTAAGCAAGGGCAATCGTTTCCTAAAGGATTAATTTTTTTTGTATTAATTAGATTTCACGTCGGCCTCATTTCATAAAAACTACTGTTTATAAAACATATTAAAGTGAAATAATAATCTCAGAGTTTTTCCTTGCACTCAGCTAGCTGTTGTACACACAACCAAATTTTTGTCGCATTATTTTATTTACCAATGTTAACTGGCTACTCTTGTTTCAGCTTACACGAAATAAAATTATGTCTATTTTGTTACACAAGTTATCTTGGGTTAGGGAAAAATTGAATTGGGATAGGAGTTGTTGTTAAACATACCCAGTTTACCAAGCGCAAATCCTATCCTGAAAACCCAAGACAGCTACTTTTTTGGAAAGAAAAAAAAAAAAAAAATACACACCTCAGCCCATTAACTATTGTCATTGAAGATACCTTATCTGTCATCTTGTACTTTCCTAGTGTAACATTTTCCAGTTCCTTAGAAGATTGGCTCTCAACGTACGGAAGTTTCATTGCTATAACCACGTTATTTGGATGGCTTTTCACTTGCATTGGCACCTAAAAAGTTAACAAAGAAATAAAATTTCTTCTTTACTCTAGAAAAACGGCCGGGAATTGTATTGCCAAGTCTTGCATTCTCGTCTTCTTGTTAAAAATAGCTTCAATGAATTTTATTTTGCTAGAACTAAAAAAGAGTCATTTGAATTTTAATGAAAGAAAAAAAAGTTAATCATCTGCCTTACCTTTCCTTGGAGAATAATTCTGTAGCCTTTGTAGTGCTGACAAGATTTCTGAGGAGCGAAAATAAAGAGGAATCGAAGGTAAAGTTTTGTTGGCAATTCGTTCTCTAGTTGCTCTTCTACGAGTCCATGTCTGGAGACGATCAATGGACGAAGAAAATCTCTTCAAAACAAGGGCCTTTCATGTGAATGAAATATATTTGATATATATAAAAAAATTCAGACTAAAAATATCAATAATTACTGACATTTTGCTGCAATTTTTTTTTCCACCATGCAAACAGTACAGTGGAGCGCACTGATTTCCATACAACTACCCCGTTATTTAAGGTCCGAACACCATTTGAAGGACCGAGCGCGAACTTCCAGTCGTCATTTCCTTATTACATATCCTCGTTAATCCAGCTATTGGTTTTGTACCACCAAGGGTCACCCTTTCGAGTCCCCTGACTATATTTTCTTCATAATTTTACCTCCTAAATACGACTAGTTGAGGTTCTGGGTGAGAATATAGCCTCGTTTATATGGAGAAAAGTTGTAAAGAGGGTCACACCCTTCCCAGTCGAATCAACTTTAGCATGTTTAGCGACCCCTTTGCCCGAGACAAGAGCTGACAACAGCGCTCTGGCATGCTGTGATTGTCTCGCCTTATTATAGAGGTGACCCAGCTTAGCGAGCCAAATCGTTTATACGGAGAAAAACTGGCTCGGCTATTAGGGTGACCCTACCATCACAGAAAGGTAACCCGGCTAGGCCCGTCACCCTTCTAACCGAGCCAACTTTTTGTTTCTCGTGTCAACGGTTCGCCAAGTTTTGTAAGGATATTTAGAAAAAGTTGGTTTGCCCAGGTTAGGTCGGGAAGGAGAGTGACCCTTTCACACAAGACACGTTTTCTCCATATAAACGAAGTCTATAGTAAGTAAAGCAATCGAACAAACAAACAACTAATTATTGTCATCACTTAAATCAGAAAGGATTATTAAGTATCATAAGGTCGGTTATATACTAACTTATTAATACGATCAGTTTTTTATGATCCAAACTGTAAACACTGAAGTAGGAAGCTGGGCCCTGAAAGTTGATGGAAACGAGGTTGTCTTGGCCAACTTTTTAATTCGAATCGTTAGTGTAAATTGAAATAAACTCTCCTCTTTATAATTACGCTGATCAGATATCTTTGCACGAGTCGCAACCGCTATGAGAAATACGTTTTCTACAAAATTCCATTAAGGAGGAAAAATTGCAAAAATCCTTAGTTTCTTGACAAAAAGAGGAACGTGAAGTCACAAAATTAAAGTGGACAGTGATAGAGGCAAACAATGTCAAATTACCCTCTGCTGAAGTATAAGCTCAATGTTTTTCTTTGTGGTATAAAGTAAGATGATATCTGGTTCAAGACTTTTAATTTCACTCATTGCTGTCATTATCTGTGACTCTTCATCTCCAGTTTGCATCTTCCCAGAAAGATGAACTAGGTTCACAGTGATCTTGAGTGGCTTGGATATGGCGTGGAAATATCCTGCTTCGTGCACACGATTTTCTACAAACAGTAAGTGAAAAAGTATTTTTATAGGCAAATAAATTTTAATGATTTTTTTTTTCAAGTAGAAAAAAATCTGACTTGTTATTCTACTAAATTCGTAAGAACTACTTGTACAGCTATTTATATTAATCTGTTGAATTTGCCCAACAGACAGAAGGAAGAAAAAAACCATTGCTTTTCATAAGCTTATGAGAGAAAAGTTAGAAGGAAAGAAACGAATAAATTGATTCACGGCAAAGCTTGTCCTAACCATTTACAGTACACGTCATACAAATTACTTAGACTTGTTTTTACCATCGAAAACAAGAGCAACTTTATCCCATTGGAATGTGCTGATTATGTCAAGAGAGGCCTGTGCGTAATCTTTGTATCCCGCTGACATGTGTACCACGGGCCCACAGTGATCCAATTGCATGCTGTTTCCATGGAGACGGAAAAAAGGAATGCTGGTTACTGCGGATAGCACGCATGTAGAACTGTTTGTGTAGCTTCCTTCAATAAATGTAAGCACATTTTCCCCAAGAAACATTGAAGCTGAAAATTAAATGAAAACTACTTTTGCTGACAGAAAATAATAGTAAAATAATATGAAATTAAATAAATAACTAAATGTGACAAGTATAAAATCAGTATAATAATGACCTTATCCATATAATTTTGCTTTTTAAGTAATGATTATTACCAATGATTTATTGATGATCGGTCAAGCCGTCCTTTTTTGGGAGCTGAGAGAAACACGTTTTTTTCTTCCTTATTCAGGCTTATTCATAAGAAATGATACCGAGAAACAGTCGCGACAAGTGATTGTTTTTACCCAGACACGTTAATTTTGTCAATGTAAGCAACGATGACGATGTCCAAAATACTGTGGGCATTTTTTCCTTCTTAGCCTCTCACGTAGTCGTTTTTGTGTCGTTACGTTACACAAAGCTCCTACTGCCAAATCTTGGTCTCACCAAGAGGTTTCTTGGGGACGAACGTTGTGTGAAGAGTCAATAACAGTTGCATGGGAGACTACTTCTTTCTCAAAAAATCAATTTCTATTGGTCCAAACACATTTTCAGTATCGATAATGGAAGAAGAGCAGGTAGAAAAAAGCATCCCTCACCTTTATCAAACAGGTTTATGTCTTCAGATAAGTTGAAAGTTTTTAAGATTATCGAAACATTGCTAAAGACAAACTCCTTATTCACAGAAAAATTGACGGCTTCATACTCCTCTGGAGATTCATTGATAACACCTGTGGTCATTGGAAAAAAAAATAGTTTCGTTACGTAGTGTACCAACAAACTACAGCCGAGACCTTGTCAAACCCGATTTATCAGGATACTTAATGGTGAGATGCCGATAGACAAGTTACAAACAAAAAATATACAAGCGTAAGCAGGTTCGTTCATTTTCATCAAAATCACCTGTTTTCGGTTGCTTTTATAAACTAATCCAGGAGAGGAAGTAACCGTGTGGAAAGAAGACTTAGTCTGATTCTTCCAACAAAGATAAAACAGGAAAAGCAGACTGATAGCCTTGCTAGATATTTTCTTACAAGACAATAGATTTAGGGGGTCACAGGTAAAAGAACTGGAGACGCTTGAAAATTAATGAACTTTCTTTTCTGACCGAGTTTGCTTTAAGAGCTATTGAGTCCCCTTAAAGAATTCTAAGTGCATGACAGCGAGTCTAAGAGTTACACCTTGAGAAATGGGGACCTTTCTTTGATCATGCTACAAATGATTTGACGTACTGTGAAATCAAAGCTGAATGGCTTCGACGAAAATTACCTTTGTACGATCAGTGGGAAGTCAGTATATTCTAACAAGAGTGTTGAAAACTAGTGAACTACAAAACGTAAACAAATTATAAGACCAACTACCTACCGAATGTAAATTTTCTATTTGCTGCCGTCTGTACACTCCTCGTGGACAGGATAGCAGAGATAAGTACTGTGAAGACGGTTGATTTTTCCATCTAAGTAAAGATTCAACAATTCAAACAAAGTTAGATGGAAATTCATAACGCCATTGAAATTTGATACCAAATACTTGCGCCATAAATGTCCAGAACTTGTTACACGTACTGAGAATACGGAATACTGAATCTAATGATGCATTTAACAAGTTTTGTGTAAGTATATTTGTAAGATGCCACTTAGGAAAAATTATGACCTTGCAAAATATGCCTTAGTTACTATTCATTAAAACTATTTTTAAAGATATTCAGGGTAGGAATTCAGCATGTTTTTGGTTTCAAGCCAATCGTAGAACCGCCGAAAAAAAATCGTGGCAGCTGTTTAACTGTATCATGCAAATATCGCCTCGAAACTTATAAATTTTTCTTGACAACTCTCAAATAATACTTTTTAGTGAGAGACGTAGAAAGCGGGTCTACGATTAACTTTCTAATATTTTTGCCTTTATCCGGCTAGCGGTAAATTTTTCTTCCTTTCGGTTAACAAAACCTTAAACAATCTCAGTTTTTTCAAATAATGTTTTAGATAAACCCTTACAATCTATTTCATTTGTTTCTAAACAACTAAGCAAAGGTCTTAGGTCCATAACGGGATAATTGTGTTAAAGAAAGTTATCAATTTGTTTCAATTATTCTTTTTCGACATAAAACAGTCAAATTTAGCGCGAAACAAGTTTATAAAGTGAAAAAGAAGAAATTCTCTCTCATGTTTAATGTTAAACACACACTGACTTCATCACGTTTTATAGGTTTTTTTTTTATATACACGTGGCTTAAAGAAAACGGCCCCGAAACATTTTCACCTTCGACGACGCGTTACAACGGCCTTGTTCAAAGTTTTGTCGTGCTCAGGATGCGATCCATGAGGCAAAATGTAACGGAATACAAGACAGTCTTGTATTCTGGATTCCACGCTGTCGATTCCGGATTCCAGACTTTGTAAATGGAATTCGGATTCCGGATTCTAATCGTTAATGGGATTTCGGATTCCTTAAGCTGTATTCCGGATTCCAAAGCCCAAGATTCCTGATTCCACAAGCAAAAATTCCTGGGATTCCGGAATCCGGATTCCCTAAAATTATTACATGGTGCGACCTCAACATGGCGATATTCGTTGTGGCGAAAAGTTTAGCCGCCCTATTATGCTCCATGTTTCTTTACCATAACAGGCGGCCACCTTGTTTATATGTGCTTGTCTGTTCTTTGCAAGAGCTCGATGGCTTTTAGCTGCTTTGGCAAATTTCTCCCATCAAACATGAGGCAATGAGCTGCTTAGCCTTTTCCAGTCCATCAAGCTTTTTAAACACAAAACTTCATTTCGTGCGCAGCAAAACCAATCATGTAGAGAAACAGACAGTTATTCAACAATGGATGAATAATTGATGCAACTATATTTTACGGTTGAAAAGTAGTTTATTCGGGTACTAGACCCAACTTCGGATTAACATCAGCTCATGAAAATTTTGTCTGAACTGGGGCTTGCCAACACCAGCACAGATATTAGCCCTCTAATCACGCACCCAGTTAACTGTGGAAAAAAGACACTTGTAGGAAGTTTTGAAAGCAAATTGATAGTTAGTTTGAAGAAGCAACCGAGGCTTTATGAATAGCAGGGGTTGTGTCTCTATCAATCATTTGGCTTGCTTCCCGTATTTTTTATTATTTCTATCAATATGTTTCGTCTTCTTATTATCAACGTGCGTAAACGTGCTTACCTGTAAAAAAGGAACGCACACGCGTGCGTATGTGTCTGAAGGTACACTCCTACTGGGCGTATACTACTAAAACGTTTTGCCGTCTCAAGGGTAACAGTTAACTCCTCCGCTCACCTCTTCTTAATGACACTCTCTTTATACAAGTTAAATCGATACTGAATGCCATAAAGGTTGCTCCATGCATAATAATGTTGATACTAAACATAATAATAAAATTTTAAGCCGTTTATGAATGAGCCTTACATTTTAGTTTTTGCCTTTTGTAAAAAAGTGCGCAACAGTGGGTACGTCTGGTCCTTGAGCAGTAAAGCAATAGTTTGCTACTTAGAAAACAAATGTGAAGGTTAACGTGGCGTTCTCAAACACTGACAGACATTCTTAAGACACTTCATTCCCGTTAACATTTAAATATTTATCAGCTTTATGCTAAAGTTAATTCATTCCCAGCTTTGGTCTTTGCTTTTTTACAGTTATTTTTGCAGAATGCAAAAATTGTCTCTCTGAAAGTCTTTCCTACAGTGGAAACTTTTTAATCATTTCCATGTCTTTTCCGTGTAATATACATGTAGGTACATTTACTTGTTGAAGTTGAATTATTTAGTAGTTCTTTTGTCAACATTTTATATCCTTTTTCGAGTTTCTAAATGAGTGAAATGCGCGTGTTTGGCCGGTGAAAGTACTACAAAGAAAAAAATTATTTTAACAAGAGATCTCCTTTATTTGTGAGGATGAGAAATTTTTTTTTTGTCTCTCAATATAATAATAATAAGGCCGGAATGAAGATTTGACTGTCAGGTTAAACATATAAAAGAATAAAGAAGGGACACTTTCGGTCTCTGAATGAACCCTTTTAAGCATTCTAAAAAAATAACAATCTGAGCAAACAAACTGCCTTTAGCATAAGGGAGAAGTCTCTTAAATTCATGAAAATGTTGTGGCATTTCGTATAGAAATTATCTTTAATTTGTCATTTTTAGATTGTGCTTGAGATATATAGTTAAAGGCAGAAAGATGTTCTTCCAATAAAAGTTTGATACTAGGCAAACCGCTAATAAAAATAATCGATTTCGTGATTAATAAATCATTCTCAAGACCGATAATTTCTATTCATGTTTAAATGATTTTTAGCAAGGGACAGAGTACGTAGGAAAGAATTTTTAAATCCAATACTTACTTTTCCCTTTTGTACAAAAGCTTTTAAGGTACACTAAATCGTGTTCAAGTCGTTAAGTCAACAAAGGTGAAATGGATGGTGAGTAATTATGTTTGGAAAAATACCGTCACCTGCTGCTTTTTAATTAAATCATTTATTTTCTTAAGCCCTGAAAGAATTCTAAGTCTTGTGTCTGCGGCTGATATAATCGTACACTCCTAAATGAAAGCTGCTGTGCAGTACTTTCGTGTGGTGCATATAGGCATTATGCTGTTTTGTCTTCGCTATACAAGGTGGTTGTTTTGAGTCTGTAAAACACTGTGGCGTTACCCCCTGTAACCAAAACCTCTGCGGAATATGTGTTACACCATGTAAGGCAATCTGTCTTCCGAAATCCGGGAAATTTTTGCTTGTGCAACTCGGAATCGATATCCTGGGCTTTCGAAATCGGACTTCAGCTCAAGGAATCGGGAAACCTACTTTTCAGATTGATATCCGGAAAACAGGTTCGATTCCACCGATAAGGAATCCAGAATCCAGTACCTGGAATCCGGAATCCACAGTTTAGAATCCACAATCCAAGACTCTTTTGAATTACCTTACATGGGACGATTTGCGCCTTTTCATTGCACCACTATAGACTGAAATAAACTTCTTGGAATCCTGATTACAGCCCGCTCCTTCTCTCATGATTGCACGTATTTCCTCTTCTTCTCACAGACAAACTGTCTTCTTCGCAGGCAGGGTCTTCAGGCTCTTGTCAGGTTTTAATAGTTAAAGACAGGTAATTAACAACTTACATGTGTTTTGTAGGAGATGGTTAATTAAGAGGGGTGAGGGGGGAGTATGACGTCATCTAGGACCCATCATAGCATCTAGGGTAATCCCTGTAATGACTTGGGTGGTTATACTAAATATATACAACTTATGAATAGCACATGTTAAATACACTGATCACCATGAAAACTACGTGAGACACCTTATTAACTAAATTATACGTGACAAAGGTTAAGGGTGTGCCAAAAAGTTTCTTTTCGCTGATTGGGGTTGGCAATGCCTGCTTAGCAACAATGGAAAGAGCAGGGACAAGAGTACTTAGGAAGAGAGAAAAGAGAACACCTTGGGGCCGGCCAACCCGGTGTATCTTTAATTGCATTGACCTTGACTTTGAAAACTTTGTCGGAAAGCACTGAAAAAACAAAGAAAAAAAAAAGAAAGTAAAACTCGCCTCTACATGGGACTAAATAGTTGAAATGCAGTATTTTTATTGCTGTAACCATAGTGCGAGACTGTGTAATGATGAGATGATTGATATACAATTAGCGTATTTTCCTTGATTAAACATCACGCCACGAAAGAAAAAGGAGGCTTTAAAAACCCGGTCCCCTAAGACATTTATTTGTAATAAAATATATTAACTTATTATAAGTTGTTCCTTAAAAATAGCGGGCACATTGACTGCTGATCAAAGTAAACGCTCGGTGCATTACTTGGCCAAGATCGTTTCGTTGAGTAAAAACGGTATCTTGAAAAGCTTTTAAGGTAGATCAACTCGTCAAGGGGACAACAGCAAACGTATTCATGATCACTTTAATTAATATTTCTAGCGCTACCAAACCCATAAAATAGTAATTCACAAAAATTTACACCTTGCTTAATATAAGCTATGTAACTGGAACAACACAGTGTATGATATGATTCTGGGGTGCAGTTGACTAATTGATACAGGTGTTTGAACTTCCTACTCGCTAAGCAGGCATTGCCAACCCCAATCAGCGAGGTGTTTGAACTTCCTACTCGCTTAAGTCCGGGTAAATGTAATTACTTAATATCTTTCTTGCTTCTAGAATCAGTTAACGTTTGTCATATTTCATACAAATACAAGTTTTGTTAGCTGAACTTGATGGCTGATTGTGTTAAGATAATTTCATTGAATAAAATTCGTGATTTATTTAATATAGTATAGGACACAGTTGACGGCTCTGTGTTCGCTTCACCGAGTCGGGAAATTTCTACATACATTTCATGTTTTCCAGTATCAACATGATATTAATTTGAGGAGGACTCGGAAAAAAAATCCGAGTCCCAGATGGGATTTGAACCCACGACCCTCCGTGATCTAGTCGGATGCTCTAACCACTTGAGCTACTGGAGACTCTATGGTGAGCAAGGGCCAATTTGTGGGTCTCGACTTGAACCGCATCACGCGGCTACACA
>CALNXI010000021.1:407643-452241 GCA_942486025.1 Porites evermanni | reverse complement strand
TGTGTGCCTATCATTACTTGGCTGTGTAGCCGCGTGATGCGGTTCCAGTCGAGACCCACAAATTGGCCCTTGCTCACCATAGAGTCTCCAGTAGCTCAAGTGGTTAGAGCATCCGACTAGATCACGGAGGGTCGTGGGTTCAAATCCCATCTGGGACTCGGATTTTTTTTCCGAGTCCTCCTCAAATTAATATCATGTTGTTGTTGTTTCATCGTTTCCAGTATCATTTGCTTTATTTCGTATTTTATATATGATAATTATACTAGCTGACAATTGTAAGATTGGTTCAGTTTATTTGGTTGGATTATATGTAGTAGTAATGCTTGAATTACTGTGAAAAGGCAAGCACAGTCGAACCTCCACTAGCGGCCACCTCTCGACAACGGCCAGTTTTTTTTTAGCCGGACAGTCCATACATTCGCTCTTGTTTCAACCTGTCTACACTGGCCACTTTCTTCTGCCCACAAGGTGACCCTTGTAGAGAGGTTCAACTGAATGCGTATTATTTGTCATTCCCTTCAATCCTCAGTGTTGTCCTTCTGTAGGAGGAAAAACAAAATGTAACAAATTAGAACAAAGAACATGTGTTTTCTGCGTTATGTATTTAATAGTTCTTGGCCTTATTGTCGTAACTGAACGTGATGTGCTTTCTTTAACCGTATCAGTAAGTAGTTCTCACACTGTGTCATTTCAAGGATTTGAGTTTTTTACGGCAGCTTTGTCAGTATGTGGTAGACCTTTAGTTAATCTTTCCTTGTTTACCAGTGATCCAGGTCTAAGTGCAGCAGTTAACGATCAAGCTCTGACTCCTTTACTTACTTGATGCAAGAAGGGATGTTAGAATATTCAAATATGCTCAAAGTTTGACGAAGAAGAAAGAAACAAAATTTGTCCATTTCCCTCCACGCGACACTCTCCTCGAGGAAGGCAATTTCAACAATTCACGTCTGCACACTCGCGTTTTGACTCGTACTACCCTCAAGAAAAAATATGGAGTTACATTTCTATTCTAAAAACTTAAATCTGCACATAATTTATCAACCTTAGAAAATTGCTGATTTTCCTTCCATCTACTCTTCTTTTCCAGTAAATCTCAGCGCATAGCGCAAAGAATGCCAAAAATGTTCCAGCGATGAGCACAAAGTAAACCCCCAGCATGCTGGACAGATCAATCTGCTTCCGGCCCAATGCTGCAAGGAAGGGAAAAGATGAGTTTTTTAGATGAGTTTCTTATTACTCTAAAAAGTGCTACATGTAACTGCAGAGCCGTATTTCTTAGCAGCTGTTCGCCTAGCCACATATTGAGCATAGAATAACAAAGAAAACGAAGATCGATTAGATTTGCATGACATTCAGATGGCCAAATGTACGCCAAGTGAAGAACTTTGCTTCGAGCTCTGCGGATATCATGGCGACGAAACTCTTGAAATTACAAAATGCAATACTTATTTCTTACTTGTATCTTCTTCTTGGGGGCAGTTACTTGTGACATGCCACCATTTTCGTCTTAATCCCTCAAGAAAACCATTTTCTTGAAGACGCAAAATCGCCAATGTGAATTCCCGGGTAAAAGGAGAGTTATGTTGTAGAGCGAATGCCATTCCTTTTGCTGTGCTTAAACCTGCAACTGTTTCAAAGAAATATCCTAGGGTCTGAAACTGCCCAAAATTTTAATTTAAATTAAAGTACCCGGTTTCACTTTACGCGGCTTTCTTTTTCTCCGAAACTTATAAAGAAGAAACATTGAAGAAGCATGGTCACCCAGTATCGACGTACAGAATATAAGGGTGCCCACTTGGTGTCAGAGACATACTATACTGTTTGGGGTAGCCATTAACAGTCGTCTTGTATCTCTTAAACCGTAGAATTAGAGAAGGCCCCCCCCCCAAAACCTCACCCCACCTCACAGAATGGAAATAAAAGTGAATTTTTTTGTTATTTATTTAGTTTTTTTTTTTATCTTACTTGGATTGTTCAAAGACTAAACCTTTGGTGAATTCAGTTTTTACCAAATTCGTCATTTCTTTTTTTGTGTGCATTTCTGGACATATGTTATTTCTACCCATGAAGGTAGGAGAGGACGAGTTCATAATTGCTCGTTCAGGGTCGTGTGCGTAGAGAAACTAATCTGTACATAATATAATAGCAAAACGTTTTCATACTGTGTCGGATTATGGTACGAGACGTGCCCAAATTGGTCTTCTTGAGGGGTTTCATTCTAATCTTCCGATGTGCATCCCTACCTTAGCTCTTCTCAACAACTCTAGAGTCTCCAAGTCTGGGGTCTATTTAGTAAAACTTTTACAAGTGTAACTTACTAGTTTAGCTATTGTTTTTAGAGTCTAACACTTGTAATACTTGTAAATTACAATTGTAAAAGTTTTATTAAATAGACCCCTGGACGCACCATTTATGACAAACAGAGCTCTTAGTCTTTGGGAACAGAATCAAAGTAAAGCGAAAGAGGTTGCGATATCATAGTACTCTCTAAAAACACAGCTTATTACCTAGCTTTAGATCACAAGGTGGCTGGTTGACGTAGTACCTAAGCGATGGACCTCCGCTTATGAACACAAATTTTTCTCGATCTCTGACCCACTGAATACCTTCCGATCTATTTTTAGGCAAGTTGTCTCCTGAAATAATTCGTTGCCAAATGATTTGGTGTATTTCATACTGACTTGTCCTAAATGCCTCAGAAACACTTGAGGATCTAAGTACTCCCACTTGGTAGTCTGATTTGGCAATGTCTTCAAGGTTTTTGACGGGACTTTCAGCGTTCTTCACAGTGAGGAAGGCTGCCAGATTGGCGGTGTATGTTGAGATCCAGATAAGAATACAAAACCAATAGCAGCCAGCGAGAATACGACCTAAAGGTAAGTAAAACTTCCCCAATTACAACGTACAGTGATAAAAGCTTTTCGTACAGACCGAAAAACGTTCCTTAGCATTAGTATTTGCTTATCACAACACTTTATAACATTTAGAGGCACTATTGAAGTTGTACCATGTAGAATTTCTCCCAAGTTTCACCTCATGCCTTTTTTCCCATGATTTAACACCGTTCAAGTTCTAAAAGTTAGCTAAGGCTAGGCATAAAGATATGAGGAATTACACAGATAATATAGGGTGTTTTATGAGGGGAAGTGGAGGGCTAAGGTGGACAAAACCTTCCGAAATCTGCATAATTCTTCATATTATCAAACGAAAGCTGATCCTTAAACGTTAGAATTACTCTAGACGTATATACTAACCCGACAAGTTTCGAGGCGTGTTATCACCACCTTGTTGTAGCATGCATGCCAATGCAAACCACGTACTGTTGAAAAAGCTGAACTCTTCTGACGTCCCCTTACCATTCGCGTCCTTGTGACCATATGGACTGAGGTAGTTTATGACAAAAACAGCAACAGAGATGAGAATGAGTGTGGCCAGAGTACAAAACCAAACATGATCATGAAAAGGGCTCATGAATTGTAGCAAATCCGATTTTTCTTTGGAATACGTTTTCTTTAATAAGATTTCATCTGTGTAAAACATGAAGGCAACTGTGAAGTCCACCACATTTTCTCGAGCCTCAGTCACAGTCAGCGAACTTACTGCCAAATCAGCTCTCTTTGAGTGAAAAGAAAAAATTAAATACGTTACTAGATTTAAAAGGAAAGTCTCATTCAATTAACCTAATAATAATAATAATGATAATAATAATAATAATAATAATTTAATATTTATATTGAGCAAAATACATGTAAATATGATCAAATGCGCATTACATGAAAGTAAATTATCAACATTAATAAGTTATCCAAAATAACTAAAAATATTATACAAAAAAAACGATGGATCTATAAAAATATAATATATACATAATCCTAAAAAAAAAATTCCTAATAAAAAGCTAATCTAAAAAAATGTGTCTTAAGTAAACCTTTAAACCTATTAAAATTGGGCTCATTTCGTATTTGTGATGGTAACCCATCCCACAGTTTAGGTGCCACAGCTAAAAAAGCACGGTCACCCAATGTCTTTTTAGTTAAAGTTCTTGGCGTTTGAAGCATGACCTGGATCAGAATCTACAAAACCTGTATTCAAACTTTATCAATGGGTTTTTAAAGTTTCGCCAGCTTTTTTAAAATCTTCTAAATTCTATACAATATCCATTTTGAACTGTTCATTAGACACAACTACGTATCACGTTAAGGTTTGAGCAGACATTCCATTCCTTTCAGGATCATTACTCTTTCAGCTCTCTTACGAAACTACGACAATCTTAAACAAATTGATTTATTTAAATTACAAACCCCTTTAATTATCTCTCCAATCATTCCATTCCAGGTTCCATTTTCCGTTTCGGCACCAAACAAACCATCTGGGGCTCGATATATCTCGTATGTAAACTTAAAAACTCTTGAAAGTTCATTTAAAAGATCAATAGAATATCCTTCGTATGACTTAGCGCCACCATCCTCTTTTTTTACCATGACAAATGGGGGATCACTCTGTGTTGGGAAAAATATGTATGAGTATCAGCCGTATACTTAACAATTATTCCTTGAGCCCGAATGGGCTCTGAGTCAATAACCCATGAGGCCGAAAGCCGTATGGGCTATTGACTCAGAGGCCATGAGGGCGAGAGGAATAATAGTTTTAGTAAAATCCAACTAGTTGGTCAAAAATATCGAGAATAAAAAACTTTTAGCTAGTTAAAGCTAGGCTTTAATCCTTTTTTGCCGCCAAAAAGCCCGTGCTTTTCGCTACTAGTGGACTATAACATATAGCCTAGTAGTAGCTCAACCAATCAGAACTCATCATTGATAATAGACCACTAGTTGGATTTTACTAAATATCAATATTGCTGATGTACAAAACCAATATTAATTCAGTCATCATATATCAATAAAAATCTCTAAAGAGTAGTAGATAGAAAGATTAACTAACCATTTATATTTTCGTATCATTAACAGATTACAATTCTCTCTGGTGATATCAACCTACATTAAAACGGGCAACAATAACAAGCAAGTTGTTTTGCAACTTCAGGCCTGCAACATCAAACCTGTTTTGTAAAAAATCAGGTTGCAGCAATCTGATTTATTACAAGACAGGTTTGATTCGTGGGTGGTAAAACGCGCAACATTGCTTCCTAACTCGTTTTGAGACAATGTTGCAACTTCAAGTTGCACGTTCTTGTTCCCTTTTTTTCTTTCCTTTACTATACATAACAAAAACAACAACTTGTATTTAAACGCCGTTTAAATTAGAGCTAATAGAGTTTACGGTACAGTCTACATATAAATTAGAAACATGCTAATTAAAAGGCATTAAATTATACTACAATGAAATTAAGTACCTTAAATTATAGTTTAATGTAAGACATTAAAAGTTAAGGCAACTTTCGGGAATTAGCTCTTGAACGCCATTTCCTTTGAGTTCAACATAACATTTCTCGAAAATTTCGTAAACCAGAGCTTCTTCTTTTACCTCCAATAGTACCACTTGCAACTGTTTTCCTTCCACAGTTTCTCCAGAAGATGGAGTTATCCTGTTACTTAAGATATCCCCAGACATCATGGCACCTTGGGTTGAATTCCAAGTGCCTATCTGTGGAAAAGAAAGCCAAGTGGAAAGTGCTTCACCTTGTGCAAAAGTAGTGGTCAGAAGCGCAGAGTGTTATGAAGTGGAAAAAATGAAACTGAAAGAGACTGATAATATGACTTAGACGCTTGAGATTAAGTGACAGACATGAAAGAGTTTCCGGTTCAGAAGCGAAAGAAAACCACTGACAGGTCTTACATTAGCAGAATTTGTTACTCAAATAGAAAAGAAAAAAAAAAGGTGAAATAGTGATGGTGTACACATACCTTTTGAAATGAATTGTTCTGCAAGTTTAAAATTTCCAAGTGAATTTCTTTCCGATATCCATCCTCTGTAAACTGGACAGGCCCTGTCATACCGTTTTGCCAATTAACCTGACCAACAAAAGAAAAAAACAAAACACAGAAAACAAAACATGCTAAATTATTATCTTCTTTGGCTGAGCCTTACTAAAAACAATGTAAGGTTGATGTGAAAAGAGCTAAAATGAAAGGCTCCGTTTATTTTTGTTATATATAGCATACTTGTAAATACCTTTCTTAGGCAAGCCAATATTGTTTGTCGATCTTGTAGAACAGTGGAAGTCCCGTTAATAGACAAGCAGGGTGCTTCGTTTAGCGCTTGATTTAGAACTTTGACTGAGTCGTAAGCAAGGGCAAGGACGTCCTCCTAGAGAAATTAAACATTTACAACATTTAATTTTCGTTTCTTTACACAGTTTCAAAAAAGTAAAACAAGCAAGTTGAATTTATTAAACATTTACAATATTTAATTTTCGTTTATTTTCACGGTTGCAAAAAAGTAAAACAAACAAGTTGAATTTATTAATTGAAATTGGGTGGCAACTGAATATGAAGAACGATCCTTGCAAACTTCCGAATGAAATGAGATATTATCAGGACACTAGCTCAATGGATGCAAAACACACACCTTGTAAGAATCATCGTAATTTTTCTCCATAAACGTTTCCAGGCCCTCAGGAGCATGGCTTTTAATATACGGAAGCCCCATTGCAACAACAACATTGTTTGGATGACAGGTTACGTTTTTCGGTACCTGCAGAGAATAAAATGAATTCTTTAATGTAATAATTAAAATACTAAAAGTATCCAGGCTCTTAATTTATAACAGTACCTCTCCTTGAAGTATCCATTTATAGCCCCTTTTACATTTGCATGGTCGCTGTATTAATAAAGGAAAACGGGAAGCAGAATGACTAAGTCTTACAACCAATGAAATCCAATCTTAAAATTTTATACAAGAGGGAATTATAGCTATGAATGACAGAGTGAGAGAGGGTAGATCATGTCGATTAAGCCAGGATTGCCAGAAAACTAGGTTCTCTATCTGCTATCTCTGAGTCAGAATAAAGGTCTAAAGATGAAATCGTTGAAAACTGAATTTTATCGAAAATTATATATAAAAGATATTTAATTCTTAGTTGTGGAGTTGTATGGTATTGCAGTTAGAAAAAAGAAAGAAAAACAGAAAGAAAGAAAGAAGGAAAGAAAAAACAGTATTTCCCTCTGTTTCGACGACAGGGCTTCAGTTGCAAGACTCTTACAAACAACAACAACAGCAACAATAACAAAAAGGGTTCCTAAAAGAACACCACTAAAGCAGTTTTCAGCTGTCATCTTAAACATGAAATGTGTTTAATTATCTCTCGTACCTGTTGCAGCATGAAGTCAATATTTTCGTTATTGGTGTAGAGTAGTATGATGTCGGGCTCGATACCTTTAATTTCTTCCATTACGTCCAATATTCGCGCAATTCTGTCAACATCAATTCCTTTTGTTTGAAGGTGAAAAAAATTCACCTTTAGCTGTAATTTCTGGGATGCTGCGTGGAAATAGCCAGCTTCACGCAAACGGCTCTCTAAAAAAGTTTTAAATATGTTAGATTACGATCTTGTAAAAGAGAATTAATTTAGGTAGTTATTTTTTTCTTATGCTCTGTTGGTGAAATAGGTTTTTTTTAATACAACCTTTGAAATCGGGGTGGGGTCCCATGCGGCACTCCTAATGGCTTCTGATTTTGTCCCCAACGCATAACTTTATACATGAACATGGTATCTCCCCCTCATAAGTATAACAGTAATAGTTACAATGATTGTCAAGAACACTCACCGTCAAAAACTAGTGCGATATTGTCCCACCGGAACTTAGCTAGTATGTCAAGTGACGCATGCGCGTAATTTCTGTAGCCTACTGTCATGTGTACTGCATTTTCACATTGATCATTTAACCTGGTGTTTCCATGGAGACGGATAAGTGGAACGCCGGTTACTGTAGATATTGCGCATGCAGGTAAGTTTGCTTGGCTTCCTTCGATAAGTGCAACAACTTTTGCTTGACAAAGCTCTAAATTTGAAGGAATAAATACAATATGTACTAAAACACTTGTTACTATACTTAGGCTTTTGTACCTAAGGCGTTCCTTTACCTACTAAAATGCTCCGCCTTAATTTTCCATTTTTCTCACTAAAATGCCCTGTCTCCTCCTAAAAGAGCTCAAAAGGTCAAAAAATGCTCAGTAATGCCCATCATAGCGCTACCAAAACGTATATTAAGTGGTATAACCACAACGTCAATACAGCAAAAGATAATGCTCTAAACAGCTGTTTTACGTAGGGTGGCATATGAATCTTGTTTTTTGAAATTTGACATAAAGAGTACATTTTCTCGTAAAAATATCTTCTTTTTATTTGTTCAATTTCTTTTATTTGTTCAATTTCTTAAATTAATACTTTTCACACTAAAATGCTCGAGAAAAATTGCTAGCATAATGTACAAAAGTCTAAGTTTTTTTCTTCTGAGGGGAAAGGGATAAAGATTCTCCTCAGAGTTTACATTTCGACTGGTATAAATTTACGGACAAGTAATTATATAATTATATTTTTTATTGTTGTCATAGAAATAAAGGGGTGTAAAAAAGGTTACCTGCCTTACCTTGTTGGCATAGATCTATCTTTTCTGATTGATTATACATTTTGACGATCATAGTAATGTTGTAAAACCTAGAAGTTTTATTTACTGCAAAGTTTAGTGCATCATAATCTGCCAAATATCCATTAACAACACCTGTGGAAGAAAGAACAAAACACCCTACAACCTTAATGTCTTGTCTGTTCGTTTTCTGTATTTTGCAAACAACAAATTAAAATACCTTTTCAGTGTTGTTAGAGATCTTTTAGTGAATAATTAAATTCCCTGAAGTGAATGTCTTTTACTAATTTTTTTACGTGAGATCAAATTTCTACTTTTGATTTAGAGGGGAATATATCACACAACCCGGACTCAAAGTCAACTGTCTGAAAAGCTGGGAATTATTTTGATTGTTTGAAGGAAGGGGGAGGCTAATTAATAGCTAATTAAAACGTCGAGCCGGTTATGTGCCTCAGCATATTTTAATGATAACCCTCGGCACTTAAATTTGTTCTTCACGATTTAATATCATATAGGATCATATACTCACATAACCTGCTTACCTAAGGAAAACACTCTATTTTCCATACGTGCGCCTTTTACCAGCAAGAACAAAATAATGATCAAACTTAAGGCAGCTTTCCTTTTCATCTTAATTTTCTAGATGGGGAAATGTAATAAGGAAGGAAATGGTAAAATTTTATCATTTTTAGAAAGAATAGTTAAGGTAGGAGATGTCGCAGTTCTACTTTTAACGTCGATAACATTACGATTCCAGGGGTACTTTTATGTGAAGGGTACGGAGATACTCGAAAAACCTCACATCTAGTCTGTTGTACGCCATTACGCATCAGTTTCTACCAGTAAGTTCAACCCCACGGACCAGTTCTCTCTCTCTCTCTCCCCCCCCCCCCCCCTCCCCCTTTGGTGCCATACACTTTTTTTTTATACTTCCCCACAACTTTTTTCTCTCTCGGGGTTTTTCTCTTTTCTCGTAATACTGAACCATACATTTTTTACGTGTCTAAATATTCATACAATCCACCTTACAGGTTTCTTTTGTTCGGGAGGGCACGAGATACTCCCAAACCCCCCCACCTTGTCTTCTTTCGCCCCTTTTCCCCCCGTTTTTCCCCCCATATCTCCCCCCCCCCCCCCCTTTTCTCTCTCTCTTCCCCCCCCCCCCCCGATCCGCCTTTGAAGAGACTAAGATTTTTTTAAATTCTGCGCAATATATTTTGCTCACTGGGGTATTTTCTTATTTACCGTCATGCTGTCAGATAATTATTTTAAGTTTTCAAACAATGGTGAAGTTAAAGGTCTCATTTTCGATTATATTTGTCTGCGTGAATGAATTTTAAAATTGCTAAACGGCTGTTTTTAAGGTCATCCAATGTGGGAATACTTGATGTTTATTCCGTTTTGTTATCCCACACTTGACTGGTCAAAAAAGAAAATCTTGGAAATAATAAGGAGCAATGTTTGATGTACATGTATTACGACGATTGAAAGCGTTTGTTTGGCAAAAACCTCATATTACATTCTGTAAATACAAAATGTAATTATATAACGTCAAGTCACTACTAATTTGTCAACACCTATCTGGATAGTAAGCTTAATTTTGTTCCTTAACTAGATTGGTTAGGTTATCATCGTCCTCACCTTCTCGGCGTCTCTTTTTCTAATTCACCAGTGACTGAGCTGAACTCAAAATTATCTGACCACAGACATACCCTGTCATTTGAACCAGGGCATCGCCAATTGTATCACAGAAGCTTTGATAAAACTCATTCCCTGTGGTAGAAATAAGTCTTCTAACCAACGTTTGGTAGACGATCTAACGCCTGATTCACTGTGTTATGATTATGATTGTACGGTTATGATTAAAGGTACAAATCTTTATTTACAAGAGATTTTTAACTTCAATTTTTAAAGTGAAAAAAAAAACAAAAGAAAGAAAATTACGAAGCAAGAAAGACTTAATTTACCTTACTGCATTTGACGTTTCATTAAAGAAAGTAGTGTATTTTTAATTTCGAATAATACTTACTTGTAATTTTGTGAGCATAAACTGAAGAGTAATGCGTCCAAGTTTTGCGCAAGTAATTTTCAGCCTGCTTCAGCCTTGCTAGTGGTACCTGTTCAATCCCAATGAAGTAAGCCACCCGCTCGAAATTAATCCATTGTCCTAGCCCTTAGGTTGCCAGGAACGAAATGTCAAAGTCAAAAAATTTTCACTAGACGACTTTGAATAGTAAAACTACGGGATAGTAAACAGGAACGCCCCTGAAGAAAGTCTATCACAGAAATAGTGACTTGAAAGGATTGTGAATTTGAGTTTCACTCGGCCATAAAATAGATAGCTCAGTCTGTAGACGCAAATGGGTAATTAAAAGTAAAACAAGAAAAAACAACAACAACAAAAAAACAAAACAAAAAAAAAGGCCTTGCTTTGATGCACGGTTGCAAAATAACTCTGTTGGAGTTCCGGTCTCAAGCAGCTCATAAAGGGTTCTATTCTGGTAAATTTCATTATTATCAAGCAAAGAAATTTAAAAATTTATGAAATGAAATTAGCCCAATATGATTCCAAAAAATGTTAGTTACTTCTTACTTCGAACTGATATATTAAGCCTCTCAAATTTAAAATGCAAAAAATCCTTCTAGAAAGAAAAAAAGTTGTTCAAAGCAAAAATAAATAAAGAAATTTTATCTGCGCTTGACAAAACAGACTCTGATTCTAGATAAAAATGTTACCTTATGCTTCATGTTCCTTTAGATATAATTATTGAGTCAGTTATTGCTGTTGGCGGAGTCTCACTTTGGGTGAGCTCTGTTTGCTGGGCTACCAAAATAATCATGACGATTCCAGTTTGGGATAAATTTGCCCATAAGAGTGGCCGTTTAAGCATATAAAGATAGGAAAATCCAGATACACATGAAGATCATCCCAGCAAAGGAGAGGACACACCAGCCATCCGGGAGATGAAAGTGAAGCAAAAGGGGAGGGAAGGGAGGGTAAAAATGTTCTCTTGTTGCACTGAACAGAGAGTCTTTGTGCCTCGCTTTCATGTCTTAAAAATACACATAATGTCCCGGATTACAGGGATGCCCCCTTACTTGCAGCTGGAGAAATGACATATCAATCAGTCACGTTAAGCATAAAACCATTTATTTCTTTCAGAAATAAAATATGTTTTCAGCGTAGTAGCAAATGACAATTTCTCATGATAAAAAAAATTGCTTTTACTGATTCATAGAGAGCTTAAGCAAAGACTTTGAGCGACGTCGTCAACTGAGGTATTTTCCCTTTTGACATAAACGCCTGCAAATTGTCGTACTGTAAGTAGTTTTATAGGTAAAGATAAGATTTGCCAGAAAATGTGGGTAAAACCATGGCCCAAAGATGCAAAACGTCCACTCCAGATGACGTGCTTCGCTCAAAAACGTGATCAATCAATCAATCAATCAATCAATCAATCAATCAATCAATCAATCAATCAATCAATCAATCAATTTATTAACGTCAATACGTGGGATGGGGTTGCCCCGATCATCCGTGCAAGCCCTTTCGTCCTAACAAGATGTCTACACAAGGAGATTCGTTATAACAGAGTGAGTGCACCATAAAGATGAGTAGTGTTAAGCACTGACAATGGTGATTGTAGAATCCATTAAAAAAGGTGTTCCTTTAAACAAAGCAATATAACATGGTAATATAAGGAATAACTTTAAAAAATTAAAAAAAGTAGCTTATGACATGGTTAATAATCCTTCAGGCATTGCCAGGAGGTGGATCTTTTCAGGGTGAGAGACAACTGTCACATGGCCAGCAATGTTTGGCTTCATGCAGGAGGGTGAGGCTCCCACATGAATGGGATTGGGAAGCTGTCGGAAAATTAGAATCAAACCCCAAACGAGAACAATTTGGGCCTGGCTCACGCTTTATTTGACCACAAAGGTGACGATAATAAAAAAGACGACCAAATATTCAGGCTTTTAATTATTGATTTCATTTGCACTGAAGATGTTGACATCGAATGCTGTCTTTAGCACAGATGACCCCCCAGCTTTTGCTTTAGTTTTGTTTGTCTTTATTTTTCAGTGTAGAATTCAGCCTGAGTGATAGTTGTAAAAGTCTAATATACCTATCTGGTCCTGAATACCATAAGGAGACCGAAACCAGGAACTCATAATTACAGTTCTAAGCAGGACTATCAGCATCCCTTTCTCCTGTTTCTTGCGTTCGATAAGCCAGAAAATCATACTATAAAACTAAAAAGGCTGACAAAAAGTAGAGCGGAGAGAGTAAAAAGGACATTTACAGTCGGGTTGGATTTCGAGAGAATGTAAGAGCTTTCTTTCCTCAGGGACAAAGCAAACCTTTCGTAATAATGGGGTGCTCGTATTAAGCGGGTTGGATTTCGAGAGAATGTAAGGGCTTTCTTTCGTCAGGAACAAAGCAAAGCGTTCGTAATAATGGGGTGCTCGTATTAAGCGGGTTGGATTTCGAGAGAATGTAAGGGCTTTCTTTCCTCAGGGACAAAGCAAACCGTTCGTAATAATGGGGTGCTCAGTTTTTGTGCTCGTATTAAGCGAGTTGGATTTCGAGAGAATGTAAGAGCTTTCTTTCCTCAGGGACAAAGCAAACCGTTCGTAATAATGCGGTGCTCGTATTAAGCGGGTTGGATTTCGAGAGAATGTAAGGGCTTTCTTTCGTCAGGAACAAAGCAAACCGTTCTTAATAATGAGGTGTTAGTATTAAGCGGGTGTCCGTAAAGCGGGATCTGACCGCATTTTGTCATGCTTGGTGTTGGTAGGTTTTTGTG
Organism: Porites evermanni; assembly: GCA_942486025.1. Taxonomy (NCBI): domain Eukaryota; kingdom Metazoa; phylum Cnidaria; class Anthozoa; order Scleractinia; family Poritidae; genus Porites; species Porites evermanni. The sequence goes on along the minus strand of CALNXI010000021.1, from coordinate 438,890 downwards.
GTTAAGAGGCATCACGTCATAGATAGCATTGTATGCAACCTAAAAAATAGTTTATCTTAAAGCTTGAATGATGTTGCAGACCTTATCTGTTGCCCAGGGGGGACTCCCATGTGGAAGTGACGAGGATGCTCGTCGGAAAATACAAACTAGACCCGTAAGGGAAACCAATGTGGGTCTGGCTCAAGCTTGAACTGACCCCTAAGGGAGATTCACCTGTGTGGTCTGTGACCAGGCATTTTTTGTAAATTTCTTTATGCGCAGTACTAAGCGATACCTGAATGGGCAAATATAGTGACTTTCCATCCCAAACACCCTACGTGAGACCAAAATCTGCAATTTATTCCACAAAGCGAGACGACGAGCATCCCCGTCATTTTTATATGGGAGTCCCCTCCTGGAATATGTTGTCGGTGCATCAGTCAATCCTTTTCGGTCAAAATTCTATCCAAAAATCCATCTTGGACACTTTATGATGTCTACACAAGGAGTTTCCATATAATAGAGTGAGCACACAATAGTGATTAGTGTTAAGCACTGACAATAGTGATTGCAGAATCTATTAAAGCAGGTGCACCTTAGCCTACGAAAACATCCTTTTCTCCTCGCTCTTCGCCCCTTGGGACGTTTCGCGCGGAGAAACGTCTGCGACTCAGCGACAGAAATTCCGTACTGATGACGTAAAATCTGTCCGGAATCCGGTCAGAAGCGCTGATTGGTCGACGGAGTAGTTAAATTTTTTTAGCTATTGTTTACAAATGACAGACAAAAGACAAAAGGCCACAAAGGTCAAATGCAAACGCGAAGAATCTCTAACAAAACAGTCAATATTTGTGGAGAAGAGTTTTCTCTAGAAGAAGCATTTGAGTTTTGCTGGAGTTCGAGAGACACGTAAAATTAGACAAATTTGTATTTGGAACCCCATGACTACCGGATTTATTATGTAAACATGGATTTGTGTCATCAGTATGGAATTTCTGTCGCTGAGTCGCAGACGTTCCTCCGCGCGAAACATCCCCAGGGGCGAAGAGCGAGGAGAAACGGATGTTCTCGCAGGCTAGGTGCACCTCAGCAATATAATATGGTAATATAAGGAATAATTTTAAAATATAGTATGACATGGCTAATAATCCTTCAGGCATCACTAGAGGTGTATCTTTTATCAGTAAGAGTCAACTTTTACTTGGCCAGCAGTGTTTGGCTTGATACTGTTCCGTTTGCTCTGCCAAGAACTGGCAAATCTAACGAGATAAATAGAGATAGATAAAATAAATAGCCTGCGAACGATGATGTGAAACGTTTGCATTACAGGTGTTACCCCTATCACATGCGGTCTTGTATTTTTTGCCCAAAGGAAAGTGTTATCGTGGCTTTCAGTTCCTCGAAAACGTACATAACATAGCTAATTCTTTGTGAAATCTTAAATAGAGTAAAAGAGAATGGCCAGTTAACTCGAAATTAATCCTTTGGCATATGTTATTTACTGTTAGCCACTTTGTCATTAGAATTGGTATCTTTTTCTGTGAAGGAAAGTATTTTTTGCCAACTCAATATGAACGTGCTTTTACTCCCGGAGTGAGACTTTTATCAGAGAAGAACTGGAGGCCAAACCTGCTAACAAAGCTACCACACCCAAACCCATGATATGGCACCCACAATCTTCGCACCGATTCTTCAGATCTGTACACCGGGCCATTTTTCTTATGAGCCCATGCCATGTATCAGGAGCAAACTGATCCCCTGGGATTCAATCGACCGTAAGTCTGATCAATTATCGTGCATGCTCACCACTGCGTTCTTAGCAGTCCATGCACCTTGCTGAAGTTCCCCTAACGTAACAGAGACTCGTCTCTCTTCCTCTATCCTCTTAAGATCAATAGTCACCAATTTCACTTTCATTTCTTCTCTACCCTGGCACCCTGAATAGTGTTCCAGTACAAGCAATCAGGGAATCCTGGCATCCAGCCTTCTTGACAGATGTGCGGAGGATTAAGCCATTCTGATTCACTCCTTGCCAAGAGACTGAATAAAATCTTACTCTCCACATTCAGGACTAACATTGGCCTGAACTTCTGGAAATTCTAAGACATTTTTTTTATTTCACTCACCTTCGAAATTTGTTAAAAACTTTCTCTTTCAGCCCCTTTTTCCATTGAATCTCGGCCATCAGCGTGATAAATGCTAACACTATCCCTACAATTAGAACAATGTACACACCCAGCATACTTTTAACATCAATTTGCTTCTGGGACAAAACTGAAATGAAACAGAAAAAAGCCAAGAAGTTAAACACTTTACTATTTGAAATCAACAGCTCTATTAACTCTATTTGCACGTGCAAAAAGTTACAAAAGAACTACCCCGTTCATTTCGCCAAAAAATAAACGAGTAACGTGATTTCATGCAAAAAAAAAAAAATGTCATGTGACGGTCCAGTAACTAGTGTTATTGTTATTTTGCCGTCAAACCTTAGGGTAATGGATTCATGATAACGTTAGGCCTATACTCCGATGCTATTGCTTTGTTTAAAGATGGAAAAGATATTTTTGTCCTGGAATAAAATAGTCCGATAGAGAATTTGAACGTTCTTACGTGTATTTTCTTCCTGTGAGCAAGTATCCGATGTTTGCCACCATTTGCGATAAAGATCCTCGAGGAAATGATTTTCTTGAAGACGTAGAATTGCCAGCGTAAAGTTAATGGTACGGGAATCATTGGGTTGAAGGGCGAATGCAAGTCCGTAGGGTGAACTTAGACCTGGAACTAATAAGAAAAGAGATGTTTATAACCCTTGCTCGCTTGCTAATAAGCCCCGTACTGTACAATATGGATTGCTAAGGGTGAGATCTGTTTGCGGGGAGAAATGAACGGACACCATTATGGCCAAGGAAATGATTTAGATAATGTGATGGGTAAGTGAAGTATCTTTTTTAAACTTTTGGACTTTTAAATAAACTGCATAACCCATGAACTGAAACACGTGCTAATGCAATGATATTTCGGGTGGCCAAGCTATAACCAATGCAATACATGCAGATTGCGCAAGGTTATATTTTCCAAAGCTATGACATAAAGGTTACATTAGATAAGATAATGACATAAAGACTGAAAAAAACACTCGTACGAGATAAATTCGGAACAAGTCAACTTGTTCAATGTGACAGTTAATAACATGGAAATAAAGCATTGTTCTATTGGTGGAGAAGAAGTAGATAGACTATAATTATATAGCATTGTAATTAGCTGACTGAGGGCAAAAATTTCTTTTAACTTATTGGGATCAGCAGTGTTACGTGTAAGAGGCTCTAGAAAGCCAAACATAAGTTGAACTCTGATTTTCGCTGGGCAGAAATCTCAAATGTATAATTGGAAAGATAAAGTAGACACGTTCTATTTTTTTCAATCATTTCATAGAACAGTTTTAGACCAAGCCTAGGGCTTTTAATATTTTTTAAAATAGATTTTTATCAATGAATTTGTAATAACTTTTATCAATGCTTATATACTGTAATCCTTTATTGGATAATGTTTGTAATAAAGTTGTTGTCATTTATTCTATTGTATATTTTTAACAATGGTAATGATAATGATAATGATCGTGATAATGATAATGGATAATGATGATGATGATAATGATAATAATAATAGCAACAGGTCTGAAGAAAGAAAGAGACACATGCACAATAATCTTGATAAATTCGTGATCAAATATGTACAAATATATATGTAAATATATATTGTATGTATAAAATATTGTATGTATAAAAGGCCTATTTCTGATTATTTGTTTTCATCCCCGATAACTCGAACTTGCAATGTATGGAACTCGAACCCATAATATTTACCCTGAAGAATCGAGATATTGAGGGCCGTTATTAATTACTGTGCATATATATATACATGAACTGTATGTGCGCAGTTTCAGTTCACTGGGTATCCCAAAACATGCGTCATGTACTTAACATCCGCTGATTATGGCTTGTATTTTAACATTAACGATCGATATTTCATCCAGCTACACATAGGTCTCCAGGGTAACTGGCGGAACACTAGGGTGCAGGAGTGTTTGCCTGAGAAGCCGCTGCGAAAATAAGGTCGCTCAACTTGACTTGTCCTTTTTACAGGGCTTTACAGCCTAAGTCAAACCAAACCAGAAAACAGAAGTATTGTGAAATGAGGCAGACAAACGCGATTAACATTGCCAGGCACACAGGCTACACAGATGATACCACTGACCCTTTATGAGATTATTATTTAACTGTTTGTCATCAACAACAACGTAACAACCATATGATTTTTAACTACTTTTGACTACGTATTTGTTAACTAAAGGTGTGAAGAAAATACCTGTTGTAAGATCACAAGGAGGTTGCTTGGCCATATGCCGGAGAAAAGGACCATCAGTAATGAAGACAAAGTTTTCTCTTTCTCTGACCCATTGAACACCCTCAGTTCCATTTTTTGGGAAACTGTTCCCAGCTTCCATTCTACGCCATATTTTCTGGAGTGTTGGGTCTTGACTTTCTTTAAAGTATTCATATTCGGTGGTTGAGGGAATAACTCCGAGTTCATAATTTGACTTTGCAAGGTCTTCAAGGCTGTTGATGGGACTCTCGGCATTTTTGACGGTTAAGAAGGCGGCGAGATTGGCAGTGTAGGTAGAGACCCAGATCAAAATACAAAACCAGTAACATCCAGCTAGAATGCGGCCTTTATTGAAATAAATAGGCACAGACAAGTAAAATAATGGATAAGAAAGGTAATGGCCGGAAAGTTCCCGGCAGAGCAATTATGTATGTTGCTAGATTTTTTTTCTGAAAAGTGAATTTCCTGCAAAAAATTAATCCTATTATTTTAAAATTGTTAGATTAAGGCTGCCACTGGAACAAAAAATTCAATACATTCACCGAAATACAAATCTACACCATTACCGATTATAATACAACAAAAGTAAAGCGCGCGGTCTAATTGGTCAATGATCATCTACCGTTTGCACATTATTAGTTTGGTTAAACTGCTACGTTATAAAACGCAAATGAAGAAGAAAGAATTGCTAACTCTAACGCTTCTTCCTTGCAACCTTCCGAGCAGCTATTTGACAAAGAGACTCTATGTTGTCGTGCGTCTGTTCAGTAATAGAGCATTAGATAATGTCAAAATGTGGTAAAGTGGTAAAAACAAAGAAGGGATTGCGGTGAGTGTGTTACTGATTTTTTAAAATTATTATTAGAACTATTGGGACTAACCTGACAAGTTTCGTGGGGTGTTATCACCACCTTGTTGTAGCATACAAGCCACGGCAAACCACAGACTATTGAAATAACTGAACTCATCTGAAGTTCCACGGCCACTTTCATCCTTGTACCCATAAGGACTGTAATAGTTCATTCCAAACACGGCTACAGAAATGATAACCAGCGTTGCCAAAGTGCAAAACCAAATGTTATTGTGAAATGGGCTCATGAACTGCAGTAGGTCCATGTCTTCTTTTGAGGAAGTTTTCTTCATCAACATTTCGTTCATGTAAAACATGTAAGGGATAGTAAAATCCACCACTTTTTTCCGATGGAAATTTACTGTCAGAGAAGCTACACTGACATCAGCGCGCTGAAAGAAAAGGATGCCGCACGCTATGAAAATATCACTGTTCATGAGTACAAAGCTCCTGACCAGTGACTGTCAGTTAATCATGGAGCTATTTCTGCAATCATTATCATTTCCATGCAGAGTTTGTAAACTAGTGTAGTCTTACCATGACGCACGTTTTGATCCAGTTAGAGTTTTGTTTTATAAATCTAAAAAATTGCAGTAAACGCTTTATATTATGAGAATAATAATACAAAGCTTATGTTGCGATTATCATAACTCTCCAAGTCCTTTACAATACTAAAAGCCATAAGTTATAAAGATAAGACCTGAATATCGATAACCATGATTATTAAATAATTATAGTAAAAGTACTAAAAGATACCATTTATCAATAATTCAACAAAATTAACAGAATGAATCTCTCTCCCTCTCTTGTTCTAACCTTCCAGCAATTTGTCAACTACCAACCCTGTTATCTATGAGACACAAAATTAAAAGAAAAGTGATTTTGCAAACCTTCGATATGAGTTCCCCAATCATTCCATCCCATGTACCATTTTCAGTTTCAGCGCCATAAAACCCGTCAGGTGAAGGGTAGATCTCATACGAAAACTTGAGAATTTTAGCCAATTCCTCGAAAAGGTCTATGCAATATCCTTCATACCATATGCTGTCACCATCCTGTTTCTTCACAACGTAGGGTGGGCTCTGAATTAGAGTTTAAAAGTAACAGCTTTTTGTCAATCAGGAGACCTCCATATGTCATGATATGTTTATTCTAATCTATTACGTAGCAAAATGCTTAAAAAAGGTGCACGTGCTGCCATCATCGATCGTATTTCACCAGTAAAAGTGCCAATTTAGCCCAGCAGGACAAAGTCTGATTCACCGTCTTGTAGAGCTTTTTTGAGCACAATTTAAGCCAAAACAACGTTATCAAATGAATCAGTTTTAGCCTACCCTGGGACTCAGTCCTTGGGTCCAAATCAGCCCTGGGTAATTGGACTGCAATGGCCCCGATTAACGGAGTCAAATTAGACCCCAAAAAGAGTACCGTATTGTAGACACCAAAACGCCCCCATTTTTTACAGCTCATAGTAACCTGGAAGTTCATCTTTTGATTGTATCTTAATAAATTAAAATAATTTTATTTCACGAACGCGCGTCATGTCCATCTTGAACTAAGCTTTGCTTTGGTAACCGGCATGCACTGGGTACAAAGTTAAAGTCTCCATTACCTCCACAGTAACAACTCTCAACTTTGTTCCCTCCAAAGATTTTCCGGCGGATGGAAGATTCACGTTTGGTAAAATATTTCCAAACATTGATGCACCTTTGGTTGAATTCCACGTTCCTATCTACAAACAAAAAATCAGGCAGTTGTAGCTTTACTGTTGTCAAAAAAAAGCAAAGCTTAAATCTTAGGCGATTGGCATGCATCTTCCCATGCTAATGGCATCATATTTTCTTTTTGGTCAACTTTACCTTGATTCGTGACCGACTGAATCGTACCCACTCTGGCAAAGTTTGAAAGATCTTTTCCTTTCTGCACAAGTGACTGAGATCACAAAGTTGCCTGTGACCGTTAAAACTGATGACTTAACAAGTGGTTCAAGGGACTTGGATCCGCACGAGCGTTTAGGGGCGGTGTAGCAGTTAAAGGACGAATTGGTCAGTTCGTACTCGTAGAAATTTCTACTAGTGGGCTATATTGCAAATCTGACTTAATGACTTGTCCCTCAGAAGCCACTTATTTTTTTCCTTTAAAATCTCTATGTATTCCTAAACTTGGCCTCGGGATTATTGAAAAAATAGTCTCCCTCCAGCCCATATTCGTAAAATGTTTTACATAGTTTTATCACTAAAAGAACTTTTTACTTTTGATAATTGCTTTCTTTCTTACGTTGCACAAAGCATATTCCACGTTAGGCGCACAACACTTACCCTTTGAAAGGAATTGTTTTGTAGATTCAAAATGTCCAGATTAATTTCTTTTCTATTTCCAATCTCGTCAAACTGGACTTTCCCTGTCTTGCCATTCAATTTCACCTATTCATAAAGATGAAAAACAAAATAAAGTGAGGACAACTAATGGGCTGCCTCCCTTAACAAAAGGCCATGTGCACCTTCATGGTTTTGCTTTCTTGTACAAATTAGGACTTTTCCTATTTAAAGCTCCCTGGGATTACTAAATTTAAATATGAAAGGAAAAACGAAAGGGATTGCGGTCGTAGTAGTAGTATGATGACGCCGTCGTGCAAACGCCTTATTTAAGATGGCAGAGTGGATGAGAGGTCAGAGAGCTGCACTTATAAGTAGTCTCAAGGCCGCGGGTTCAAATCCCGCCGTGAGACGGCTAACTGGATTTGACGGCGACTTTATTAGTAATTATTATAATAAATAGAAAGAAAACAATCAGGTTCTAAAGAAAGAAAAAAACTGGTGGAGCCACCTCTCAGTAGCTGAAGCCGGATCATTTATAGCAGGGTTAGATAAAATTAAATATGTCATTACGTAAAAAAGTTAAATAGTTACCTTCTTTATACAAGTTGATAACGTCTCCTTATCGTCTAGAGTAAGGGCCGTGTCGTTAATAACAGAGCATAGTTCTTTGTTCAGCGCTTGCTTCAGAACTTGTGCAGAATCGTAAGCAAGTGCAAAAAATTCCTAAGAAAGTAAATGATTTTCAATCTGTTTTTGGAGGCTCAAAATAAGAAGTAATTCACATGTGATATGCACCCCCCCCTCCTTATCCCCAACTGGAGGCTCAATCTGTTTTTGGAGGCTCAAAATAAGAAGTAATTCACATGTGATATGCACCCCCCCCTCCTTATCCCCTTCATCAAGGAGGCCCCACCCGGAGGGTATACGTCTTCTCAGGATTCAGGCACTGTAAAAGATTGTTAGGGATTTTGATTAACGAACCTGAATGATATATATCCGACCCGCTTTTGTTAAGATCGTGAAAGGTTTTGAACCTAGGAGTCATAAGTAGGTTGAGTATATGATCGTCGGGGTCAACGTAGTCCTGAATAGGACTGTCGTTGTTGACAGTGACTGACGTCTCGACAACCTGTGCGGTAGTGATCTTCAGAGTTAAAATGAGTTGTATCACGTCAGTTGATGGTATTGAACTCATGTTTATTGACCTGATTGGTCAATTAAGTCGCGATGTTATTGGTAGCCTGTCAGTTAAGACGTGAAGATATTCGTTATGAAGACTCGTAGTTATTGGTGCGTTTCGATCCGTCTATTGTCATAGTAAAATAGTTGTTTATTGTTAGTGAAATCGTCAGTTGTCCAGTCGTTCTCTCGTGATTAGTTTTACTTGGTTCAGTCAATAAGTCGTTTACACAGTGGCGGTTTGTTAGTTCCGACTAGCAGCTATTTCGCCTTTCTTGCCAGAATTTTATTTACTAAGTATTTGTAATTTAATTGACGTGCTGACCCTATGGTTGTATCGAATTTATGAAAGGGTATTTGAGTGCGTTTCAGTGGAAAGTTTTCTTAAGTATATAAAAAAAAACGATATAGAGTTAAAACTCTAAGTAACGAAGAGCCAAATGTTTTCGGAAACGAGGTTTCGTTATATTAAGGTAATTCTTTCCCATATACTTTACTTATTATTACTGGGCAGAAGAATATCGCTCGTTATACCGAGCTAGGAGTGATGTTTCGTTCTATAGAGGTTTGTTATATCGAGGTTTCACTGTCACTGCATATGAAAGGATAACTTGAGGGGATATGACCTGGGCCGGAGTTCCCCTGTACAAAACTTTGTTCAGTATTTTCCCTGCATCCTCGACCAACTGACCTTCAATGTAAATTAAGGCTACTTCTTGTGAGTTGACTTAATTAAGCAATGCAAAAATGTAAAGTTCAACATACCTTGCTGACATTTTTGTTCGTTCTTTGAACGATGCTTTTCATGTTATTTAGATCTTGGCTTTCAAAATATGGAAGCTTCATTGCCAGAACCACATTGTTTTCATGACTGCTTAAGTTCAATGGAATCTGAACAACAAAGAACAATCTCTTTTGGGTCATTGCCTCGCACTTCTTATGGTGAAAGGGCAAATTTATACGGTGTAAAACACGCTAATCTTTAATTAAAAGCTGTTTATGATACTCTTTTACTCAAACCTCAGTAATTTAAAAGTGCTTAAATAAATAAACCCAAACGAAGTGCAACCAAGCCACGGATTGGTCAGTGGGAAAGGGTCCGGGTTAGTTAGAGAGTCCGGGTTGCATTCTGGTTTCTCTAAGTTGACAGATTTAGTTTTCCTGTAAGGTTTTGCGAATCGTTTCCTGTAACGTCTCAGACTTTTCTCCCTGGGGAGGTAGGAGGGGGGTGGGGGGGAGGCGGTTACTCGACCAATATGTGCATATGGGTGAGCCGCTGAGGGTTTGAAACACTAAAACTATGTAGAGCAAGAAAAATCTTCAATTTTATTACCCTGTTTAGGACAAAGGACAAAATGCATGCCGTCTTGTTTAAAGCAATTTAATATTGGCAATTGCAATAAAGCAAATTAAAGTTCCTTGCTTTGTATACTTGCAAGACAACCAAATTTCATCAACCAAATCATACAGATCAATTGTGCAGCCAATACCCTGTTTACAATTAGAACAGACTCTCTCGAATTTATACACCCTGTTTGGGACAGAGAGATCAAAACCCATACCCTGTCCAGCGACACATCCCCGTGTACGCCATATAAGGGAGTACTCCCTCCTCCAACCCTCCGGCCTTTTTCATACCTGTCCGTGAAGTAACCATTTGAATCCGTCCTTCTGAAGGTAAGGTTTCTGTCATTAAAATTAAAACAAAGTAATCCTCTTATTTTTAAACCAAACAAATTTCAGTTTTGTTTTCAGTTCTGTCCCTTTGAACCATCCGTTTTTATGCGAGGAATCTACATTACATCTAAATAAATACTGACATAAGGTATGATGATATCAGTTATTCAGTCTAGTTATTTCTCAAAACAAAGTACAGTTCACAGATAAGGTTTATAATCTTTCATTCCTTTGGTTTGTTTCAGATCTTATCCTTTCTTCTCGAATTTGTTTTTTCTCTCAGTATTGTAATCTATTCACTGCTACTGAAAAGCCAGGGACGCTCAACAAACTTAGTATGTATGTCACCCATCTCGAACAGCCTTAATTTCTAATTCGAGGGCAGAAGAATAGTTAATGCATAAAGTTGGCAGGTGAATCGTTGCTGTCGCTTAAGTTGCTCAATTTTTATTATTAACAGAGCTTTTAACCCGGGAAAAGTGAGTTTGAAAGAACTTAGCGTTAGACACGGCAGTCTTTAAGTAAACATTACCTGCTGTAGCATGATTTCAGTGTTTTCCCTTGTAGTAAAAAGCAGTATAACTTCAGGTTCCAGTCTTCTAACTTCTTCCATCGCTGCCAAAATTGATGCGTTTCGGTCTCCCCCAGCGAGCTGGATTAAGTTTACAGACAGTGCTGATTTTCCGGACAGGACGTAAAAATAACTCGCTACTTGAAAACGGTTCTCTAAAGGATATAAGGTAAATCATCTTCTGGTGTTAATTGGTTACGTTGTGATCTGTTAACAGATAGGTTTCATTTTCAAGTCATTTTAGATTATTCATCTTATTTCGTGATTTTTGTGAGAAATTTTCAGTGGTAATGAAAACGTTTCGTTCATACAGTCGAGCGTCTTTGCAACACCCTTTGCATAATTGCGTACGGAGGAAAATGGGCAATGGTGGTAAAATTAGTGACACCAAATTTTTCAAGGAAACAGAAAATTTTTATTTTTTGGAGAACTTGCATCTTAGAGCATATTTAATAAAGAAAAATATGGCAACACAACATAAACCCAATATTAAAAAAATCTATGGCAGCCTGATTTTCTTAAATTCCAGTTGGCTTTTTATACAAACTAATTAATTTCAACTCGTTTTGTAGCAATGTTAACAGGTTCCACGTTTTTGTTGCCCGTTTTCAGTGAGGAATATCATCACTTATTGTTATATTCCTAGACTTTCACTCAACTAAAAAGGGACTGCCATTGGTTGATTCTTGGTCACGTGGCCTTCACTAAAATCAAATGTATCCCGATCGTGATACATTAAGCAATGTACCCTCGGGATACATTACAGCAAGTGATCAAAGCATGGTGGAAAGTGGAAGAAGGCGGGAAAAACACCGCCAGTTTTCATTTTCGTGATTGAACACAACAACACAAACACAAAGCCTCAAGGTAAAAAGCAACGATTTTTAAAGTTATCTCAGAAAAGAAACAGGAGCTAGTGGAGGAAAAAGATGCAGATAATATAAGGAAAGTACTTTCTAAATCATTCATTCAGTGGTTCTGAGAATTAGATTTGTGTTGTTATACCGGTTATTCATTTGTTACCTCGAGTCCTGATGTTTCCCTCGACTTCGTGTCGGGAAACATCAGGACTCTCGGGAAAAAAAAACTAATTGTTTCCCTCGGTATCTGACATTAAGTGTATAATATTAGTAGAATAACTTTTACCATCGAATACTAGTGCAATCTTCTGCCACTGGAATTTGCTTAATATATCAAGTGAGGCATAGGCGTAGTCTTTAAAGTCTGCTGCCATGGTCACTGCTTTCCCACATTGTTCGAATGGCCTGTTGTCTTCATAGAGTCGGATAAGAGGAATGCCAGTAATTTTAGAGAGTTCACATGCGGGAATCTTTGTGTTGCTTCCCTCTATAAGAACGGCGACGTTTTGTGCAATAAATGCTGACGCTGAAAATAAAGTTAAGCGACTAAACAAAAATTAAGAAGCAACGTCTATATTTTAAAATTTGAATATTCTGCGGAAGGAGACTGAGATTGGCTAAAACTCTGGGTAGCAAAATCGCTGGGTTTTCACTACAATCACAGTTTCTTTATTTTGTTATTAAGTTTTCAAGAGCACCAATCAGTTCTTCTTTGTAGGCCATGTTAAAAGAAACCAAACCCGTTTACATAAGAACTATCCTTTTTTGATATCATTGAAATATAGCGAATAAACACTCCGGTTTAGAAGAGATTAAAACAACAGTATTTCTAGTACTAATGCTAGTGGGGTGGAACAGAACCCAGAAACAAGTAATTTAAATCAAACATAATGGGGTTAACTAATCTCATCTGGCCGGAGGGAAACCATTTTTGACTATTTACAACAGTGGTCGAGGATTTGATCTCGGGACTACTGAGAACAAATCCAGTTAGCGGTCAGGGCGGGAATTGAACTCGGGACCAGTTCAGCGCTCTAATAAACTGCACTGAGGCGAATATTAATAGTTTATCCAATCCACTGGATGCGATTTCGATTTTAAGTCATGCAGTGTAAAGCATTAATATACAACTTGTTCCATTTTGTGTTTCTTTTTTGCCCTATATGCTGATCTGATATCTTCCTATAAATTTCTTCTGTCACTGCTTACTATCGCTTACCGTGATTGAAATGGTGGGAGTTCTCTGAGAAGTCGAACTTTTGAACGTTAAGTGTAATATTATTCTCCGTTGACGAATTGGAACTAAGAGCAATCATAACTGAATCACATTCTACTGAGTGCACATTTATAACAGCTATGGAAAGAATAGAAATCAGACAAAGTTATGGCAATTATCCTTTCCTTGCACAGAATTAAGCTTGACTATCGTAAAACGTTATTTGACATATTCCCAGAGTTTCATTCTACTAAGAAGGGACTGCCATTGGTTGATGCTTGGTCACGTGGCCTTGACAAAATACATATTATGTATCCCGATGGTGATGCCAAGAATCAGGCAGTTGTATCCCGCTCAGGATACAACAGCACGTGATCAAAGCATTGTGGAAAGTAACGTGCACGGGAGAAGGCGGAACAACCTATACGGTCTCAGTGAGGTGGTAGCTTTGACGTCAGTTGACGGTTTTTTTTTTCAATTTTGACGGATGGCAGTTTCATTTTAGAGCGTTTGACGGTTGACAGAGTGGAAATTTAGTCCAAGGCTCAAGTTAAATATTAACTCCTTATACGTTTTTATTAACTGTTCTGTTTTGGTGGTTGCCTTGGCCTTTCAACAATAAAATTTCGAAATACTTTCACATGTAAGCAAGTTAGGTCTTGCAATTTCTAGAGAGAGTGTTTTTGAGAACATGGAAACTGGTTTTTCCAGTTGAGGGATTCTTTAGGAGCCAGAAGTCCGTGAAGATCATCTGAAATAGCGAGGTCTGAAACGTTTTGACACTTGATATTACACTGCATTTTTGTCGGTTGAAAGTGACTCATTCTGGTCCTGTCGAGGTCTAGAACTCCTTGCACTAAGAGGTTTTCTTGAAAAAGAAACAAGCAAGATCTTAAAAATTAAAAGAACTATGTTTGGTTTTATTCGGTTTAGGAACTGAAATTATTGTCGTGATAGATATTCATCCATTAAGAGCTGGCAGTATGAAGGTTTTAGAAAGTTGTCATAAATTCTGAAAATCTAGTGAACATAGTTGACCGGTACTACATATTACAATTAGATATGGAAAATATTATATCTGAGAGCTACCTTTTATCCAGACCTACCGCAAGTAAATGTTCTATTTGTCGTTTTCACATTCGCCAGGATCGTGAATATAATTACCAATGTAAAGATAAAGACACTATTCCAACGCATCTTTTTGTTACAAATTAAGAAAAATAGAGCACTACCAAGTGCAGTCAACTAGAGAGGGAATAAAAAAAAAATGAATCAGTGGGGCTTTTAAAAATGAAAAAGGCCACCAAAGTAACTGTTGTTATCTTTCTTGTAGGAGTATAGCACACACAAACAACGTTTTAAGTTTCCTACCGTGGGTATATCCTCTTGCGAGATCTCCTTAATTATACGTGGAAGCAGCTGATTTTTCTTCTTTACTTTGGCAAACTTGAATGCCAGCTAATAAAGATCAGGAATCTAGTTCCATGCGGCCAGTTTCAGCTATTTACCTTTTAAGAAATAATTTTTTTTCTATATGAAATTATAATGTGTGCAAAATGCAAAAAATCTATTTTGAATTCCAAACAACATCAATTATTCTTGTAACCATAGCGTAGATCGGCTTCAAGTCGTTATAACCGTACGGTAAATTTACTTTTCCAACAATAACTATTGAAACTTAGGAGATTATATTTTTATGAGCACTTCTGGTATAATTCCTTTGTTGTATATTTACCGTATATTCCAATTTCCAACATCAGTTTCTCTAATTTTCTTATCACTGTTTCGCGTAACTCATTGAAGCTAATAAATTGGTCCTAAAAATGTTGGTATACAGATTGTGTGCTAATTTCCTAAAAATAAAGTAAAATAAAAGTTTATAGTGGAGAGGCTAAATGAAATTTAGGTTTGATAAATAAAAATTAAGTTTAAAAAGCGAGAAAAAATGAGAAAATTATACTTACCTTGAGGTTAATAATTATGTCTTATTCGGTTTGACTAGTCAGGCAACCAAATTTGTTAACGCATTGACCCCTACCAATTGGACGTTCAGAACCCACTTGATAAGACATCTGCTTTCAAAAGGCGAGACTAACTGTTTGCAGGCCAACCCATTTGAATTCTTATCATTTAAAAGTGGGCTACTATAGGTAATTAACAGCTAGGACTGCTACGTTATGGATTGTGGTGGTTATGAACTATGTGCAACCGAAAGAACTTTTGTACGGTAATATGTTATTGTCTTGTATTCAAAATTGTAGATAACTTTGAACATAGAGCAAAAGGGTGATGCCTAATCTTACTATACATTGTACAATGTAAGACAAAAGCCTGCTGTTATCCTCTCATCCATGCATTACATAACATAAAATACATCAGGAATCATCAGTACATAAAAGTGTTTAATGATTTACAAGCAATCTGCACTATCTTCATGTATTTATGTTTTCTACTCCATAGAAACCTTGACTGTACTGCGCAGGTCAAGCATCATAGATTACGGTGTGTCAAAAGTTTGACACACTTTTGCTGGAGAAAAAAAAAAGGAAAACTTTTTCGTAACTTCAGTGTCCATCGGAGACAAAATTACAAGGGATTCCCCCTCTTCCTTCTTCAAAGTTCTCATTGCAATTGCTTTTTACGATTTTGGAAGCCTTATTAACCCAAACCTTATAAGGGTGACAGCGGAATAATTCTTGCAAAGTCCGAAAAATACCAATTACTTAGGCCAAATATATTGCGGAGTCACCTCAAGCCTTTTTGCAGTTGGTTATAGCTTTTAAACATTCAAGACGATAGCCCAACTTCATCTCAGAAATTCCATGTAAGTAAGTTCAAATAGGACTTTATGAAAGCATGCATTTATCGAATGTAGCTTTATCGTACGATATTTTCTGCTTAAAAAGTTAACATGTTAATAAAAGCATAATAGCACGTTGCGGCTTTTAGAGAGTTAAGAAAAAGATATAAGCAAAAATTCGCAGTTTCACAACTTTAGAGACCCCGTGACAAGATGATTGAGGGAGTACTATAAACTAACCACACACTGTTTATAGATACAATTGAAAGCGTCATTTAATTTGACTTTACCTTACAACAAATAACAATATAATACAGCAATATCTATACCCCAAGTAATTCAGGACATGCAGCCAGTATTGTTACTGCTATACACTGGCATTATAAATTCATTTATTATTCATTCAAAATATTTCTCCGTTTCTGATTGGCTAAAAGCAATCGCATTAGTCACCGTAACCAGCTACTGTTGACCAAATTTGGAAGAATCTAGCAATTAATCAACCGATAACGTCAAAAGTGCAGCACAGTTGCAGGTTAATGCACCGTTAACCGAGAAGACCTGGGGACGAGGTTGAGTTGTTTTGGTTGTGAAAAGAAAAATGGCCGAACAGTCGGCGGAATATTTTACTCGTTTCACGACGAACTATCGACTAAAAACATAGCAAGAAAACAACTCGACGGACAACATCTGCTATTTGAAGTATATTTGCAGACGTGAACAGCCCTTTATCTTCTAAGCGTGCACTATCGAGGTGAACTTAACATCGACGAAGGTACGGCATGTTATAGCTTGTTTATTTTGAATGAATAATAAAGCAATTAATGAATTCGGCTTTCGTAGGATATAAAGAATTATGCAGATCTCGGAGGGTGTTATCCGCCTCGGCCTTCGGCCTCGGTGGATCCTACTCAACCTCATTCATTAATCATACAGCAGACATTTAATTTGCTAAAGGTAGATTTGACACACTGAACATTGCTTATTTCAATGCCACGAAAAGTGTGTTTCATAAATTTTTTCTCTAGCTATTCGTTTCAGCAGAAATCTTTGTCCTACATCTAGAAGTGAAAAAAAAGGTAAAAAAGTAAAAATGTTAGAATATAAGCTAATATAACAATCATCGTCCTTTTCGTTTTCTAATTACTTTGAATAGCTGGCATGCCAGTGCTTTTTGATTAGTAAAATCTTAGTTCATTAATCATCGTTAGCCAATAATTTTAAGTGCAGTATGTTTGGTCCATTGTCCTCAGTTTTTATTTTTTTTAAAATTACCTTCTAAACGTGTTAAGAACTCTTCTTCTTATTCTTCTCTCCCAGTACATCTCGGCTATTAGTGTGATGAATGCAAAGACTATCCCACCAAGAAGAACAATATACACACCAAGCATACTTTTCAGATCAATTTGCTTCTGAGCCAAAACTGAAATGAAAGAAAACAGACGACAATGTTTACTGAAAGCAGGAACATTCATAAATAATAATAGGGTGTAAAGTCCACCACTAGTTAACAAAATGCAATTGAGATGAGACCGCATCAGTTATCCCGGATCTTACCCCCATATTACGTTATAAAGGTCAGGTGCACAGCTCTTAAATATCCTTTGCTGTGCTCCTTTGATAAAGTACCTAAAAGCAGAGACTCTAAGCTGCTCTATAGAATCATTTTGTCTTGTTAACTTAGCCAATAACAAACTATTGTCTGACCTATCATGAATGCCTATGTAACGCCGGGTAAACTGAGGAAAAAAGGGAGTCGATCTGTTGAAGACCATTCTGTAATATCGGTTTTCCTTACAAGGGTTGTCATTATCAAGTTCTGAGCCTCAAAAAAGTTTCCCAATTTTCGAATTAGCTTGATTTAACACCGGTGCTACCTCATTTCTCTTTCGGAAATAAAGCTCGAAATTCTCTCAGATCCCATGAAGTTATTCTTACGTGTATTCTCTTCATCAACACAACTGTTAGATGTTTGCCACCATTTTCGATACAAATCCTCGAGAACATGAGTCCTTTGAAGACGTAGAATAGCCAGCGTAAATTCCCTGGTATGAGGATCATTTGCTTGAAGAGCGAATGCTAACCCACTGGTGGAACTTAAACCTGGAACTAACAAGCAAGAACCATTTGTAGAAACAAACAAACAAACAAACTAAGGTAATAATGAAATGGTTGTGAAGCCATGGCAATCTTATATGTTGTACATGGCCTCCAACATGCATTTTCCATATCTTTTATTTTGTTAGGGTGGCTTTCACGACCTAATACCTCTTATATGACCATGGTAAACAACTGCCAACTATTTTTGCACGGTGTGTCTTTTTTTCATAATAACTAATTCAATAGTTAACACAAAGAAGCGACTCTATCAAACTTTTTTTTTACTAAGGAAAAGGAAAAAAGTTAGGTTCAAGTGTGATAGATAACTGTTTTTATTAGGAAAATACTAGACACGATAGAATACAATAAGTTGAGAGGGCCGATTATACTAAGGATTCTCTGGTTGTTTGACATCAAGCTGATAAAATTATCATAACTTGCTGGTATATAGCAGTCTACTGGAGTTGGGTTACAGTGTTTGAATGAATATTCACATGCACTCATGTAATTCGATAAGGACTAAAGTTTCCAAATTTACAGACAGACTATTTTTTTCAACGAATGTGAAATAATTACCTGTTTTAAGGTTGCAAGGTGGCTTCTTAGCCGCATGCCTAAGAGTGAGTCCTTCAGAAATAAAAGCAAATTTTTCCCTTTCCCTGACCCATTGAACACCTTCAGCTATGCTGGGGAGGAAGGTATTTGCAGCCTCCATCCTATGCCAAATCGTTTTGTGTGTCTCGTATTGGCTTTCTTTAAAAGCCTGGTAGGTTGCACCTGAATGAATGACTCCGATTTCATAATTTGAATTTGCCAGGTCTTTCAGGTTGTTAATAGGGCGCTCCGCGTTTTTTACGGTAAAGAAGGCGGCCAGATTGGCAGTGTACGTTGAGACCCAGATCAAAATACAAAACCAGTAACATCCGGTCAGAATTCGGCCTAAAATAAAAGGAATGCATATCGTTGAATTAGCATTATAAACAGACGAAGTGAAGGTCCATGCTTTTTAATTTTGTATTTTGCCCTTCTCAGTTGCTTAAGATCGGAGCACGGGAGTTGCCTTTTCTTCGCAACACTGAACTAAAGTTTTGTCGAGGATGTTGATTGCCACAGTTACGCGCTTAACAGTTTTAAGTAAAATTGAAAGCCGTCATCAAAGAAACTAGGTACTTTTCTTTATTATCAGGTATTATATTTTGCATATTTTTCGTGGGTTAAATTAGCTATAGCTGGATACAACTTTAAAGCAATCAACAACAAGAACGAGAAGAAGGAAAAACCTGATAAGCTTCGTGGCGTGTTATCACCGCCTTGTTGCAGCATACAGGCCACAGCAAACCACAGACTATTGAAATAGCTGAACTCATCCGAGGTTCGACGACCACTTTCGTCTTTGTACCCATAAGGACTGTAGTAGTTTATTGCAAACACGGCTACTGAAATTAGAACCAGCGCGCCCAAAGTGCAGAACCAAACGCTATTGTGAAATGGGCTCATGAACTGCAACAAATCGTGGTTTTCCTTTGAAGATTTCTTCATTAAAATATCATTAGTGTAAAACATGAATGGGACAGTGAAGTCCACCACCTTCGCCCTACGTTCGGTGACAGTTAGTGAAGCTACGATTACATCAGCTCTCTAAGGAGAAAAAAAAGAGGCAAATCCTGTTAATGAAAATGTTGTTACGAAGGAACCTCGCGCCAGACCTCTATCTCCCTTATAGGGCAGTGGGTCACGACAACATATAGGATTTCCAAGCTATTTTTGAAACATTCATCTTTCGCGACCAAATAATCGTTCTAAACCAATAATAAAAGAGTAGAGGCTGTATCTCTTTGAATTTTAAAGTAGCTCATGGAGCTCACTTATTGTTATTTCCATGTTCTGTTAGTAATCACTTTCGGTCTAGGTCGTCTATCGTCTAGTCGTCTATCCATTTTCACGCCTGGGTTGACTATTATGGGGTTTGTATATTGTGAGGTAGATGTGACTAAGCTGGGATTGCAAAAATTGCTTTTTTTACCTAAAGGTGACTAAAATGGGGTCTCTAATACGGCCACAGAATAGATTTATGTACTAATTCAATGGTTTTTTACTTTAATTTGTAATGTTTTGTAATTTGTTTCATAGTAAACTCTTGAAATAGTGCAATAAATATTAAAAAAATCAGAAGCTGAAAAAATCTGAAAATCAGACTAAAATGGGCCAGGGATTCTGAGAGGCCAGCGGCACATAGCCAGCAAAAATTAATCCAAGTACTCCCCTCCCAAGGGTCGTCTAGTGCTCGTTTCTGAAGTCTCAACCCTGGTATCACATTTTTTTGGGTATAAATTTTCATAAACAAAATAATCTACCTTTCCTATGAGCTCTCCAACCAATCCGTTCCATGTTCCATTTTCTGTTTTAGCGCCATAATATCCGTCAGGCGTAGGGTAGAACTCATATGTAAATTTGAGAATTTTTGCCAGTTCTTTGAAAAGATCGATGCTATATCCTTCATACCATACGTTGTCACCATCCTGTTTCTTCATAACAAAAGGTTCGTTCTGTTTTGGAGAAGGAAAAGGAATAGAAAGGCCAATTTGTATGTGTAATCAAATGGTGACGAGTGAAATTGGTGAATAATTTCACGCGCGTTTTGTCCAAATCGTTATAATTTCCCGAGCCTTTAGGCGAGGGAAATTATTAGGATTTGGACAAAACGCAAGTAAAATTATTCCCTAATTTCACGAGCATACCATTTGATTACCTAATAATATTATGGGTGACGAATTACGTTAGCAATCTTGAATTGGATTTTTGACATGTTTATTTTGGATCGTCGAGAACTCCACTCTCTCGAAAGTTTAGAGCTTAAATTTGACTCAAGTTTAGAATTTTTCGACAAAATGCCTGTTAGAATCCTTCTTGATGTGCTCTTTCGTGTGTTCAGGTTTTCTAAAGCGTCTTTATATGCCCTGGCATCTTCATTCATGGCATTTTAAAACTTCGTCGCCATCTTGACACTGAGACGTAGGAAGGTTGCCATGGCAATTTTGTAATTTCACATGTGAAATTACAAATCATCGCTGAAATTTCGCGCCAAAATTAAGGCGTAATTCCTCACCTATGATATTAGTATGATTAATTAACCCCCGGCTTCATAACATGATACTAAACATACCTCAACTCAAGGACATACAAGTTAATCCCCCTGGACTTAAGCATTTGCTTCGAATCTGTTGTGTTATATTATTCATTTTTTGTACCCATAGCTAATCTCGTAATGACAGTCTTAATTAAAGTCTTCCTTACCTCCACTATGACAGCTCTCAACTTTTTCCCTTCCAAAGTTTCTGCAGTAGATGAAGGTATTGAATTACGTAAAATATTTCCAAACATCGTAACACCTGTCGTTGAATTCCACGTACCTATCTACGAGCGACAATGGAGTTCAATTATCATGATCATTCAATTAATGTTGCTAGTTCATATGATAAATAACTCTCAGACATGCTAATACTGTGCTGGGTAAAGATGTTCTATAGAAATATGTTTTGCACTGTTCTTAAGAAAAACAGGAAAATAATTACCTTGAGCCTTACACTGACTCGCCAGGCCTAGTCAGTGTCTAGGCCTAGAATCGTAATTGTTAGTTTCTTCATAGTTAAAAGTATATTACATAAAGAAACAAAATATTACGATAGGTCCGGACAACAAAGAAATGTCTTAGCTCCATTCTAGAAAAGTATCGTTTTCTTAGAAACAGTCAAGGCACGATATAATTATGTATTCTCTCCTACACTATATCTTGAATACAAGCGATAATATTACTTTAAATTGTACGCCAGCAGTTTTGCTGGCAATTACAAAGCACACCATATATAAGTTAAACAATGGGGAATACTTACTCCTCTAAAATAATTGTTTTGTAGGTTCAGAATTTCCAGATTAATCTCTTTTCTAGTTCCTTTCTCGTCAAACTTGACTTTTCCTGTTCTGCCACACATATCGACCTGTTAAACACAGTGGTCATGGGTGAAGACACAGTAATGACGAGAGCCAAGAGACTTAAAAAGCTAGAGGAACGGGCAGTTAAGACTAGTTAATAAATGAAAATTTTTAACTCATTATTGAAAGTCAAGGTCAATTACCTTGAATTACCTTTTAATAAATGTCATAGTCCTAGATAACCCATAATATCAAGGGGTTTTTGCTAATCTAACTAAAAAATATTAATAGCTTCCGTGAATTGCCACGTGGAGTTGAATGAGATTCAAGTGTCAATTGTCGTAATCAGTTTCATCCTGGCTACGATTCAATTAAGGGATTTGTAAAACGTCTGAAAATCAGACTTTGATATGATAACGTTCCAATATCTTTCAACGCTGGTCACCTTTCTTATGCACGCTAATATTTTCGCTGTATCGTTCATAGTAACGGCCTTCCCATTAATAGAAGAGCATGGCTGTTCGTTCAGTGCTTGCTTTAGAACTTGGACGGAATCGTCAGCTAGTGCTAGAAGCCCCTGAAAAAAAATAAGCATCTCTCGATTAATTCCATCGAAAAGAGCCTATTCATTGATTCATTATTAATTTCAAAGCGAAATAAATTAGGCTACCCCAGCTGGGAGGACTCCGATAAAGTGACGTGGATAATCATCGTCTCGCTTAGAGGTGAAAATTGTAGATTTTGGCCTCGCTAATAGGTTGTTCAGGACGGCGGAAAGCCAACACTATTCCTCAAAAAAGACACCCCTAAGGGTTGTGCGTGAAGACACATCAATACTAGAAAAAACATCAAACGCCGTTATTAACTTTGTAAAGAATTATAATCTTCGATTCTCTAACAGAACGCTTTCTCAGGGGTTGTATCAAATCACAGAATAGCATGACATACCTTGTTGGTATTGTTGTAGATTTTCTTGAGGTTGTTCTCCATCTTCTCAAAAACTTGGGTTTTGATGTATGGAAAATTCATTGTTAGAACCAAATTGTTTCCATGGCTGCTTAAGTTTAATGAGGTCTGAAAGCCAAAAATGTATATACATCGTGTTGAGAATGATGAAAAAGGATTGATCAATAACTTAGACTCTTTCTAAAAAATTGTATGAAAATCGAGGCGCCCTGTGCAGTGTGCTGCGTTGACAGTTTTTTTTTCTCTCACAGATTAGTTTTGAACACCGGATTATTTTCGCTCGCGATGATTGAGTTAATGATGACGATGAATTTATGATTGATAGTGATGATCATTTTAATGAATATGATAATAATGATGATGATGACAATGATGATGATGAGTTGGCGGTCTTATTCTCTAAATGTTTTTAAGTTCCTTACTTGGACATCTCCCTTTTCATACCTCTCTCTGAAGTATCCATTTGAAACCTTTCTTGTGGTTGCATGGTTTCTTTGTGAGAGAAAAAAAAAAAGTTGGATTCTTTATACTACGACGACAACAACAACAACAACAACAACAGCAAAATAACAACTGTCGATGCAAAATTTTCTTTGTTACTTTATAAAACATAAAACAGTCTTAGCAAAAAATCCTTTCAGCTATTTAAACATAACTTGACGGATGTCTCTTGATCAAAGTCAAGGGTCTTCAAGAACATAGTGCTCACGGAAAATAACGCTACATCGACTATTACCTGTTGTAGAAAGAGTTCAGTGCTTTCCCTTGTAGCGTAGAGCAGAATTATTTCGGGATCAATACTTCTTAATTCATCCATCGTTCCCAAAATAGATCCCATTGTGTCTTCAGGTCTCCCTTGCCCAGTAAAAGGGATTAGCTTCACAGATAGTGCTGGCACCGTTAATTTTCGAGACAGCGCGTAAAAATAGTTGGCCTGGTACGTACGTTTTTCTAAAAAGAGAGAAGATAAATCTGTTTTATTGTTTCAGCTTTTCTAGAATCAACCTGGTTTCCGGGAAAAGGAAAAAGAAACAGAATAAAAGTAAACCGTTAAGAGAGTTTGTTTAAGATAAATTGAAACTTCTCCTATATCATCCTTTGTAGGTATTAGAATTTATGATGATTCAAAAAAGAAAAGAAAAGAAAAATAATGTTTTTCCCTATTATTTTATTCCCCCCTCCCCCCCCCCACAAAAAAATCTTTGAATAGCGTTAGTCATTTGCAACCATTTGTACATGTGACGTCCGCATAGAAAATTAGATAATTTTCTTTGCTATGCAACGAGCTACAAATCCTATCATCAAGCTATACAGACATTGTATGTATAAAATGCAGTTCTTTGAATAGACAATTAAACCAACACAATTATCATTCTAATAAAGACACAAGCTGAATTTTACCATCAAATACTAATGCAATCGTTTGCCATTGGAATGCACTCAGGATATCAAGTGAGGCATGCGTAAAGTCTCTGTAGTCCGCTGCCATCTTTATTGCATTTCCACATTGTTCGAATGGATGGCTGTTTTCTTGCAGCTTGATAAGAGGAATGCCAGTTATTATAGAGAAGGCACATGCTGGGGTTTTCGCCTTGCTTCCCTCTATAAGAACAGCTATGTTTTGTTGAATAAGATTTAATGCTGAAAGAGATATTATTGCTGAAAATTAGCAAGTAAACGGCAAAGGAGGAGCTTCTTAAGGTCCAAACCCAGTAAACAGTGTTTTTTTCTCGGTTTATTTTGTCGAACTCGGATGTCACTTAAGCTTAATGAGACTCACAGGCGGTAGAAATTTGCTCATGACAATTCTGATTTTAATTGTCCAACAGTATTATTCAGATTTAACTGAGCGCCTTTAGCGATTTTCCGTTTACAGACATTGTTGTCAGCGTATAAACTTACAAAAATGAATTATAGGTATACAGACTAATAATCCTGCACATATTTAACGCATTAGCTGCTATTCGCAACTCGACGATGTGACCGTTTACAACATCGGGAAAAATGCTTGCACCTTCCAGTAATTAACTCAAAGATTTTGGTCCTGGCTTTCTGGCGTAATTATTTGTGTCACAAGTATAACGTTTTTTGTATTTGTGTTTACCGTTCTTGACAGCATTAATTACTCCCAGTCATCATACCTTGATTAAACAGATGGAAACTCTCCGAAAAGTCAAACTGTTGCACGTTGATTGAAATATTTTGTATGATTGACGAATTGCTGGCTGCAATTTTCAGTGCCTCATATTCCACTGAGTATGCATTAATAATACCTGCCGGAGGGAGAAGGAGGAAAGATTAAAAAGTTATTGAGACAGCAATTTGAGTTGAGTTCTTGCAAACTCTCTGATCTGTAATGAAAATCGGACTCATAATCAGTATTAAGCTTATTTTTTATTTGGAAAGAAGAAAAAGAAGACGATTAGAAGAAGGAGCTTAACCATGGTATTTAACCATATAAAAATTCAGTATTAATAAGATATAAAAATAAATGAAAAAAAAGTACCATATAGTTTACACATATAAGTGATGACCTATATTCCCCTTGTAAGTAGTTATTCGGTTCGACGTTTGAAGAATAAAATATAACCGGGAGACACTCGGCCTACACAAGAATCACCTGACAAATTTCTAGATCGGTGTTCAATTTACTGCGTTTCATGAAAGCTTACCGCACGTAAACATTCTGCTTGTTGTTTCCCCCGTGGCTATAACAATAATTGTTGATATATAAATGTTGATTGTTAGCCATACCATCTTCAGTCTCTGAAGTAAATATAATATAGTCATTTGTTAAATTAATAAACTAGTAAAAAAATCTATTGTCGAATCGAATCGAAAAAAAAATGTAGAAATTAGAATCGATTATCGAATGAGTCATTTACTTTGGAAACTTATTTGAGTATCTTAAAACGTGTTTGGTTGGACAAAACAAAAACAAAATCCACCACACATACAACATCCGAGACTCTCTTAAGCAACAAATGTTTAGCCTGAGATTTCAAATAATTATGAAATCATAACGGTAATAGTAATTTAAGGTGTTTCGGAACAGTTTTTCTGAGACCATACCGATATTTTTCAATCGCGTTCAAAGTGATTTTATCCTTGTCACGATCGCTATATGAAATTTCCACCACTGACTGACCGTTTGGTTTTAAGTTTTTCAAAATCGATATCACTAATGGTAACAATAAACAAGAAAAATTTAAATCAACAAAAGCCGGATTTTGCGCGATTTAGACCTGCTGCTGAAAATCCGACACTCTAAGCAAATAATTCTGTATTGAATCCAAATAAAACGTAAATATATTTCAAACCTTTTTTTTTTATAGTTGTGATAAATTGTTTCACAAAAAAGCTCTAAATTACCCAAATTGGTCTTAAGTAGCGTCAGAATGCTGCTTAATATGATTTTCGCTGGCTGCTTGGAAAGATCTGCATGGTCTCCGAAAAACTATATCGAAACATCTTAAATACAACTCGATTAAGAGCAGATTTTTAGAAAGGTTTTGCTCACTCGTCCAAGTTAATGCACCAACGGTGGAAACAAGTCAAGGTACTGAAACAAACATTTCATATCAAGAGTAATTAGAATTAATAGTATTCGTGAGATTGTATCAGCTCTCGTACCTGTTATAACTCTGAATCCCTTATTTCAAAGTGTCTGTTTCATTCTACCTTAATCAGAGGCTCAGCCAAGTGGCCTGTCTTTTACAAAAGAGGAAGTTTGAAACTGACATTGTCAAACACGTTTATGAGGCCGAAATGTTGAACTTTAAATTTGTTCGTCGTTTTTGCGATATATCCGGAATATTATGAGCCTTGCCTTGTTAGTTTTTTTTCCTTGAAGTTTACGAGACCTCATAGTGTGTTGCCCCCGCGTATCTCAAACCTTGTTAACAAAGCCAGTCAGTTATGAGAAAAAAATAAAAAATTAGCGGAACTTATGAGAATATTCTGGCTCCTCTTCATGAACATTCATTCATTGCAGTACAATTACCGCGGAAGTCGTAATCCTTTGTAATCTATAGGAAATGATGATGATCTAGTCTGCAGGCATTTATTATTTCTCTTTTTTTCTTTTTCATTTTCATACTTCAGAAACAGACCTTTATCGATTAAGTTGCCCTCTAGCTGTTTCGTACGCGAATTATGCACCAACTTTGGTTTAATTTGTTGTGGCGTATAGTATTAATTCAATTCTTTGGGTTGTTTATGCATGTAATTTAATTATGACCCTGCTTATTACTAATTGACACATAAAAGTAGCGTCTCACATGAAAAAGAAAAAAAAACACTATAATTGTAATAAGTTACAGGTTACAGCTTAATGTAAGTTGTTAAGGTCTGTGCTGAATAACCTGAGACTGAAGAGTTTGACATGCTATCCAAGTGATATTATGCCAGGTTTTAATTTTCTGAGGGAGAAACGCAATATACTAATCTGCTGGAGCTATATGTCCTGTTGTGCCTTTTATCTATACAAATTCGCACGAAATTATCAAAACAGCTGATTATTTTCGGTTACACTGGAAATCACGCATTAAATTAAGTTGTGGACCAGCCGAGGACAGTGCTTTTTTTTTCCCCTCGAAATCATTTGAAATATCAGTGGATTTAAGACAGTAAAGGTTTTTTGAATCCAAAATTATAAAGCAATTACCTTGCATACTTGCAGTCCATATTCTGGCTTACTTCCAGTAATAAAAAATACAATAACTCTTTTGTGCGAAATAAACAAAAACGGTCTTCACAAGTTAAACCTTTTGCATTTCATTTCAACCAAGCAAGCAGGTGACCAAAATATATATATAAAAAAAGATTTTGGCACTCATCGGCAAGGGAATATTTAGTAAAAAATGGGATTATACTTACTCCGTTAACTTTGTGTAAGCAGAACATTAACCGCCCTAAGTAACACGAAGCGACTTATTAATTAGAGAGTTTTAACCCATTCGCTCCTGGAGATTTTGCCGGAAAACGCGTTGAAGCTAGTCGAGTCTTTTCTGGTCACTGTCGTGCTATAAAGAGCTACAACTTACCACAAAACCGTTTACAGGTTGTACACCTTACGGCCTTCTGATCCAGATGCAAACTGTTAGCTCGCGAAGTTCGGGCATGCGCAGAAAGCAAAATTTCGCTATTCTTGCATCTTTTTTTCTCTTGCTGTGCATTTAGTAGGCCTGACATTTTGGTGGGAAGAGTTTTTAGGAAAGATTTTCGGATCTTAGGATTAGGTGAAAGGAAAGGTAGGTGGGCAATGGAACAAGATTTTACATGCAGGTCAATGTCACATGGTTTTGGTCCTTTTTCTTCGGTGTCCTTGACTGAATTATACTCACATTCTGGTATGGTTTGAAAGATCTCTTTACTCTGCACAAGTTAGCAGACAAAGTTGCCAACAACAGAAAAACAACAGAAGTGATTATCAATTCTACGTTAAAAGCTCAGAGCTAACCAAGTACACCGTAATTTTTAGGGAGTTATTATAACTCCAAAAATGGAGTAAAAATTTTAGGTACAGGATAACCCCTTTTTTGGGGTTATTTTAACTCCTAATTTAACTCCGAATTTGGGATCATTTTTACTCCTGAAAAAGAGTTCTTTTTACTCCCAGTCTGGAGTTGAAATTACTCCGAAATGGGGTTACTTGTACTTCTTACATGGGTTGTTTTTACTCTTTTTGGAGTTAATTTAACTCTGAAAGTGGAGTAAAAATTTTAGGTACAGGATAACTCCTTTTTTGGGGTTATTTCAACTCCTCAATATCTGGGGTCACTTTTACTCCTGAAAAAGAGTTCTTTAAACTCCTTTTTGGAGTTAAAGTAACTCCACGAAAAATAACTCCACTGTAAGGAGTTAAATTAGCCCCACTAGAGGAGTTATTATAACTCCCTGAAAATTACAGTGTAGAAAAATTAGCCTGCATCCACGTTGGATTCGCTATATTGAATTGCAAAAGAGGAATGGGCCGAGTTAAACTTACCCTCCCCTCTCTGTCTCTTTCTTTCGCCCAAGGAGCTACCCCAAGAATTGCTTAATTTCTACTTTCCTGTCCTCCTTTGTCTTTAAATTAATTTCGCTCGCCCCACAAAAATACGCTTGCGTCGTGCAGGCTTTAAAAAATAAGTGACCGAGCATTTACGAGTGTGAGACAACTAGCTAACAGTACATACTTTATTGAGTCACCCCTTTTTCAGAACCACGTAATGATTAAGTAATTAAAAACAAATCGTGAAGAAAGGTGTATACTTTAATTTATGATAAGATAAAATTCAAGAGATAAAACATATAAACAAGAGTTAAATATATGCCCAAAAGCACTTGTCCTAGGGCGTCTTCTGAAAGACATAACTGGCCGGCCGGGCAATCCCTTTTCAATATGAAAGAGTGGTCTTTTCTCGGAATTTTCACCAACACCCATTATTTCCGTGCAACTATTTCGCGCGTTCCTTTTATTCCTCGTCATGCAAAGTTCATGAATTATACACAGTGACTTCTTTCTCAAATTATCTTTGCATTACCTTTCCCGTTACCTAATCAAGAAACGTTCCTCATAATTCACTTACATTTTAATTTTAATTATCCAAATATACTGTCTATTTAAAACTTGTGATTAACTGTGTAATATACGTAACACTTGCTGGCTGTTAGAGAGCGTGAGAAATCGAAATCATCTGATATTTTTTTTAAACCGCACTCGGCTACGGTTGTGAAGATCGTGAAGTTTACCTTTAATTTATTAGTCTAGTTCAACAAACTTCACGTTTGTTTGCAAGTAGATCAATAAATAAGTCCCAAACCATACAAAAACCCAATATAATACAAATACGTTGAAAGACGTTCTAAGTTCTCACTCAGTTTGTTCGTGGGTTGATGCGTATCGATCGGACATTTGACCTGGAGACAAAAAATATAGGGGAATTTTGTTAACACTGAAATTGCCATTGTTATACGCGAGAGGAGAGCTGGTACGACTTATGACCATAAAGGCTCTATGGATCGTTTAGAGGGACAGCAAAAACATGGAGACAGCAGCAAGCCACTTGTTTAGGACGCATTCAGGGTTATTCTGATAAAAGAGGACATACCTGTCTTTAAGAATTCTGTAAAAATGACTTGCATTTCTGAAAGTATTATTGCAGTTTGGAACACGGCACTTACAATTTGGAAGGGTCTCTGCGTTCAACAAAATTTTGTTTTGACTTGTAAAGTGCACTGCCTAAGGTGGTCTATCATACTGTATTTGTAGCGGGTCTGCCAAGTCATATTAGAGAAGCAACGATTTCATTTCCTCATTGATCAACATGATGGAACTTGTATAACAACATGTATATTGCCTAGATAGCCACTAACCTTGTCGTTTTGAGCTTTTCTTTGCGTTTCCAGATGATTTCTGCGATCAGCACGAGGAATGACAAGATCAACCCCACGCCCAAGACAGCATACACTCCCGCCATACTTGTCAAGCCGATACGCTTTCGGGACAACACTTCAAGAAAAAAAGCAAATGCTTAGATTTACAAAAAAATTTGCGAACAACAGATTTGGGTAAGCAGATATTATACCGCATACAAGTTTGCCTTTTTCGTGAGAAGGGTTCGGCTGGTAAGTAGTGCAGGGTTAGACCTAAGGCATTCGACTTAACATACTGCAAGGCGGAACAACTTCTCTTTGGGTTTACATGCAGAAATTTGGTTCGCGGTGGTGACCAAGTAGAGAGAAAATAAAAGATGGCGAGCGACCAAAAAAGAAAAGGCAATTTGAGCTTTTCTGCTCTCCTTACTGGTGTTGACAACTACCTTACAGCAAAATTATCACAATAAATCAGCTCATGGTAACGCCAAACGAAATGGTCGGCCTTTATTGCCGTGGTTACCGATTGAACGACCTGCCGCAATCTTTGTCTAGTTTGACTATCCCCTATACCTTTCGACGCCTGCTTGACGAATGTACTGGCATCTTCCTAGCGAAGGCAGTTAACATGGTGCTAGGATCTTCCTGGTACTAGCATCTTCTTGCGTCTCAGCTAGGACAACTCTGTTTAGTACCAGGAAGATCCTAGCGCTAGGGACAAGTGCAACCCTTCGCATGCAATCTGAATTTACAGGAAACATATGAATGACACTAGGATGATCGGCCTTCTAGGATCTTCCTCCCTTCATGTGAGCCCCTGACGTTGAAGATGCTTAAATTAGGCATACAGAAAGGAGGATTTAATCATGTATTTCATCAAGCTTTGCGTTTGAAACATATTATCAAATCGATTGATAACGTGATACAGAAAGTTCAAGATGGACGCCGTGGAGAAAACGGCAAACATATGGGCATAAAGCATGTTTTTAATTTATAACTCTCATCAGAATTGACATGATTTTCCAAGGCGTAATTTTTCAGGATTCAAGAACATAAAAA
>CALNXI010000021.1:395143-402643 GCA_942486025.1 Porites evermanni | reverse complement strand
TTTTGTTCGAACTATAATTGTTTAAGAAAAAACTGTCGTGCGTGACATTTGAGATCAGTGTATAATTAGCACACGTTTATTTTGCTGCTTTTTTTACTGCATGAAACAATGCTAACCCTGGCAGTTTTGGCTAAAAAACATTGGTTAACCTAATGAGGTTCATGACGTCATACCTCGTAAATGTTGCAACGCACTATGATAAAATCTAGACAAAACAATTCTGAATGGAAGGCTAATAAAGAGGGAATAGCATTGGTCAATTTATTTTGAAAGAGGAATAACATTCATCTACCTCTCGATTGGCTGTTAAATTGTTGTCAACCTGTGTCAACGTACATGCAGTTTCTAGCTCTGGCACTTTGAAGGAACAGACCAATTTCGATATATGAAAACTCATACCTTGTGCGGAAGCTTGGGGGAAGAAGAAAAAAGTAATGGAATGTTTATTGCTGAGCCTCAAGATATTCTTTTGCTCTATTCCCTCAAGCCTCGCAGCCAATAGGCCACTTACACGATGACGTCATTTTACTACTACAACCAGAATCCTTCAGGGTTTTGCTTTCCTGTGCAAATTAGGGCTTTTGTTATTTAATCCTCGCTGGGATTACCAAATTTAAATATGAAGGGAAAAACGTAAAGGTTTCTGTTCCTAGTAGTAAAATGACAGCATCGTGCAAATGGCCTATTATAGAGAATTTTAATTGATCGAAATTGGTCTATTGAATGCAGTGATATTTCATACGTTATTTAGAAGCTCTCCAATCATCCCGTTCCAGGATCCATTTTGCAATTTCGCGCCATAGAGCCCGTCAGGAGATGTTTTAATATGATATGAGAAATGAAGTCTTTTGGCAAGTTCTCGTAGCAGGTCGATGCAGTACCCTTCATATGTAATGCTTCCATCTTCTTGCGTTTTGAGGACGACAAACGGCTCATCCTGTTGAGGTTATGAAAGGTGGACTCTTACACTTACAGTGTCTAAGGTACTTAACAATTGTTTTCTAACCAGCCCAAGAAATTACTAACTAGGTCAAAACAGTAATGATTTGTTCTCTCCATGTACGACAAAACGACAATATTTGATCATCCGGCATCCTTGAAATGTAATTGGTCGACATCTAACTGAATCATAAGATCATTTAGGGTTATATTGCAATTGAGTAATTAAAGGCCGGTAACGGACTTCTTGATTGAGTACATTGTATTCTTGATTAAGTGAGATAATGGCGTTCTCCGGCCAAGGATCGCCAAGAAACCTCTTTCTAATTAGAAAAAAATCTACAATATATAGCCAATACATTCATGCAATATATTAAGTGCATACCTCTGTAACAACAACACGGAGAGTTCTGCCTGCTAGACCGCCGCCATGAAATTTGTCATTCATATTATGGTGTATATTTTCGAACATTACGGCTTTCGTCGTTGCATTCCATGTCCCTACCTAAGGAAAGAAAACACAATAGCGTGAATCAAAGAGAGTTGGGAAAAGCTAAGAAATGGTACTTCATACCTCAATCTATTTATTAAAGTTTCGCCCTCATTAAAATTTTGCCTGTTCCTTGACAGATGTGAAGGATCTTTACAGCAGAAATTCTTCGAGAAGCTGTGGTCACCCGTTGAGTAGAATCGGTATTCTTGCTAAGTACATGTTTTCTGGCAGTACTTTGGGTATTTCTTCCCTTGCATAACGTGTGCAATCTCCCGCCATTTTCTCCAACTCTGTCGAAACAGCCGTAAGGTACCATGCTACTGCTGTCCCCAGGGGGGGCTGGCAGCGAGGTCTGGAACCGAGTTTACATGATCGCCCCAGTTAAGAAATTCGGCCGAGTGAGGCTGAGTACAAATTTTCCTTGAAAACAAATATGGCGGAGAATGCAGACATGGAAGGACGATGAGTTTTTGCTCGGTTTTAAGTTTTCCCGCGCACAAATCTCAAGAAAAGGTTCCTATGAACTTTTTTAAAGGACCTTTTGGACATCAGAAGGCGTGATGTATGAACAGTTCATGGGTGACTTCACTTACGTGATTCGGGATCTCGGCAAGTTCAGTTATTTTTAAGCTTCGTGAATTTTCGAGCGACCACCTTGCTCCATATCTTATATTTTTCCACTTACAGTGGTATTAAGACTTTCTTCCTTATCTTAAACATATGCTACGAGCACGATATATTGGTATGAGTCTTGCAACAGTCCTATATCACTATGTGAGTGTTCATTAAACCACTGATTTTCTACTTCTCTATTCGTAAGTTTGTTTGTACACCGGGAGGCACAACAAATGTTTATAGGCGTAAATACAGAATACAGGGCCAATTTAGTAAAAACCAGGGTAAATGTTCCAATCATTTTGCTTCACATATAAGCTATTTTTAATATCAGAAGGCTGGGAGGGGTTTACTGAACCTTCAAAACCTTCACTGAAATGTCATTGGAGTGATAATCAATAAATTTCCAACAGCAATACCGCATTAGTTTTGTATTAGATAGTGACTTCGGTTTCAAGTATTTCCTTGAAATTGTTGGTACAAAAATTACCGTTTAGTTATGAATTGTACTTGAAATGATTACAGTGGATTAGTGTAAGAACAAGAGGCTAATTCAGTTGCTAATAAGGGTGAGTACATCAGGATAGAGTATGCGTTGAGAAAATCCCTCAAAGGACTGAAGTACAAGAAACAAAAAAAAAACTGAATGTTTTGCAAAGTTTATAAAGAGAATCAGAAGAGGCTTGAAAAATATACAACTTAAGTTTATTGTTTGTGCAAGTTATGAATCTGATTTACAACTAAATTATACCAGGTAAAATTGATTTTTTATCAACCATCAAAAGAAGTCATTGTTGGGCTTGAACCCTATCCTCAGCAGTTCTTTCTACGATATTACCCTTGGATTATTTGGCCTAGATGGGTATGTGCTGCTGATTTAGGGTGGTGACCATTTCACCCTCAAGAGTTTTGAACAAGGTGTCTGTTTGGGTTGTGAAGGTTGAAGAAAAAGCGGTCTATAGAGGACGTACAGTCTATTGGTACCACCATTTCCCCCCCAAGTTTTGCCATGTTTCTAAGTTTAAAAGCTACCTCAATTCTGTATGTTAATTAAAAAGGAAATGAATCAGGATTATAAAAAAAGGTCTCTTGGCTTAAAAAGGGTAGGGGAATGCACAATGTGTCCTACTACCCATACTCTCTTTCAGTGTAAGCCCAGGGAGGTGATCCCACATTTAAATTCCCTTTTACCACTTGTTGTAACAGCAAAGTCAGTGTAGGTTTATGGTCTCTGAAAAATATTTTTGCCAGCCTCAACACAAGTTTCTAACCGTTATTGTTGACTGCAAATAATATTATCTTAATAATCATTTTACATCTTTTTTCTCAGGCATCCTATGGTGTTTTCAATATCCACTAGTACAAGGCAATTTTTAAGTTGAGAGGGTTTACTTTGATTTCATTAACAGTAAAGTACATTTTTACACAGACACCAACTAACTTGGCAGGTTGATGTCCAAAGGTGTAAAACATTACATGCAACTATATGGCAAAAACTGATCACAGTGGCCAAAGGAAAGGCAAAAATAGAAATGTCATCATTTTTTTAATTTTATAAATTCCCTTTGAAGCATATTTAGCCAGATGTAGTCCTTGTCAAAACATGCAAACTTGAACTTTTATTTTCTGACCTTAGCTAATATTGTTTTAAGCCATACTCTTGTTCCAGTGGGTAGCGTAGTTTTTGGAATAAGATATTTATAATTTCTCCCTCTTTGTTTGCAACAAAACAAAACACAATTGAATGAGGACTCAAACTGAAGGCAGTGTAGTAACTGCTGTCATGAAAAGAGAATTCCAAACACACAAAATAATTACCCTTTCATTTGTCCATATTCATTTCTTAGAAACTACGGTAAAGTTTAAATTAAATCACACGAAGACAAGAACTTAAGCATATCAAGAGTGAATGATCTCTTGGCATAATTTATTTAGCTTCTAGTACATAACAAAATACATGAACTACGAGATTTGACCAAGCCACTCAATCATCCAACGCAACTCTGTCGGGATAAGTTCACAATCAAGGGTACAGAATTAAGAGTCTCAATCATCATTTCTTTTCGTCTTAAAGGTGTAATAAAACCGTAAACAACTGTGACAACTCTTCTACTTGACCACGGCCACCGCGCTTTTTTTAATATCACGAAGGATTAATTTTCGGCCTTTCACTTGAAAATATAAACTCTTCTACATACGCATTGGAGGGTTTGCCCTTCTTTTAGTCTTGTGGGTCTTCCAAACAGAAACACAGCTTGAAAGCCTGTTGTGAGCCAAAAGGTTGGGCATCGAGGAAAATGTACAATGACCTTTCACTGGTCTCGTTCTTAGCGTAGAAAACCGCTTGTAATGACAAACACAAGATCAGAAGAAAGGAAAACGTAAGCTCCACATTACTGCGGGAAAAATCGGTTACACCAAAGAAAGCAATGACCAACAGAACCAAAAGCGAATTCACTTCACACTGTCGAATCGCTGCGAAGACGAACTTCTTGATGTTGTTCCCAGCCCGTTTCGCGCATGCTCGCTACAGTTCTCGAATGATTGACAGATTTCTTAACTGGGGCGATCATGGAAAGCCGAAAAGCGGCAAGATCAAAGGCCGTTGCCAGCCCCCCCATGGCTGTCCCCTTTTCTGTCGATATCTCTACAACTGACGTCAATTGTAATGATATCAGCAAATTTGAACGACTTTCAAATTTTTTCAAAGGTCCCTAGTTGAAGGTTTTGAGCCAATCAGAAACGGATAAATATTTTACTAACAAGTGAATCCTGTATGATGTTGATTATAACTTCCGCCTATCAATTAACTGCACATTTCTTCTTTGAAGCGTTATAGCCTTTTT
Source organism: Porites evermanni (assembly GCA_942486025.1). Classification (NCBI taxonomy): domain Eukaryota; kingdom Metazoa; phylum Cnidaria; class Anthozoa; order Scleractinia; family Poritidae; genus Porites; species Porites evermanni. The sequence continues at coordinate 397,750 of CALNXI010000021.1, read as the reverse complement.
CTGCAATTTTCACGCCATGTCTATTTATTTGCATTGCATCACGTGTGTTTTCCCCTTTTTTTCCCAAGGAAAACTGTGATCGATTTTAGGGGTACTTACTTTCCTGAAGGAATCGTTTCTCAGATTCAAGATTTCCAGTTGTACTCCTGCTCTCTTTCCATCCTGGCTAAATCTAACAGGTCCTGTTATGCCTTCAAACTTTACCTGTTGAAATAATTTAGGTCCCAGTTGTTAAAATGGGTAATGATACTTTCCATTGGGTCTTAATTCAGTGGAAAATAAGGGTTTCCTTAATACTCTTACATGTATTATTTATTATCATCATCATCCTCATCATCGCTAATTCTATATTATATTCTTATTAACATTTGATGATCGAGGAGTAATCAATAGGAAATGAAATATGAATTAGTTCGACTTGGCAATATCATGAAGAGGTGGAAACAGAACGCTTCGAGAAACTCTCATAACACAGTGTGTGTAATTTCGTCTGCGACCTGTTCATCAATGCAAACTCGGGCGAGGGGAAGGAAGGTAATTTGCTTCAAAATAATTGTCCCTCACCTTTGTCAAGCAAGAAAACATTGTTTCGCGGTCTCTAGAAGTAACTGCCGAGCCGTTAACTGACAAGCACGGTTCTACAGTATGAGCCTTGTTGATTACTTGCACTGCATCATAAGCAACCGCAGCAAGTTCCTGTAGGGGATATTATTGTAAATAAGAATTAATACAATGGATGCGTTTAATTTGATACATGCTATTTGTACAAAAATAAGTATAGGCACTGAAAAGTATAGGCGCTATATAAATATTTATTATTATTTTTGTTTTTATTTTATTATTATTATTATTATTATTATTATTATTATTATTATTATAAAAATATCACTTTTGTTTGTTACTGCCTTCGCTCATTCGCAGATGTGCTTGCAGTTACCTTTCCAAAGTAGTCGGTATTGCCTTCTTTTTCCAATTCTTCACGAGCAAGATTCTCATAATAAGGAAGTTTGTAGGTTAGAACCACATACTCTGGTCGACTACTTAGGTTTCCTGGTACCTGTGGTGAATTACCCAAAAAAAAGATGAAAAACAAAAGCAACAAACAACCAAACAAAAAAGGTTTGTAATTTCAACTTGAGAGCCTCTGCGTGGGGTCTTACCGTTGTTCATCATTACAGCCCTATACTTGAGATTAGGCAAAGCACTTTATTTTTTTTTACGAAAATAAAGCAGATGATTTACAGTTAATAATTTTGGGACTTTTTATTCCCTCTACGGTATTAGTATAGGTAATAGCATGGTTTGTAGTGATATTTGGCATAAATACCGCGAGTGATATTTAGAATTTGAAATTTCAGCGTTAATTTGTAATTTCACTTGTGAAATTACAAAATTGCCATGGCAACCCTTCCGTGCGTCTCAGTGTCAAGATGGCGACGAAGTTTTAAAATGCCATGAGTGAAGATGTCAGGGCACAAAAAGACGCTTTAGAAAATCTGAACACCCAAGAGAACATCAAGAAGGATTCTAGCAGGTATTTTGCCGAAAAAGTTTGAAAAATTCTGAACTTTATAAGCCAAACTAAAGGTGTAAACATTTGAGAGAGTGGAGTTCTCGATCGATACGATCCAGGATAAACATGTCAAAAATCCAAGATTGCTAACGTAATTCGTGACCCATGATATTAATAGGTAATCAAATGGTATACTCGTGAAATTAGGGAATAATTTCACTTGCGTTTTGTCCAAACCCTAATAATTTTTCTCGCCTGAAGGCTAGGGAAATTATTAGGATTTGGACAAAACGCGCGTGAAATTATTCCCTAATATCACTCGTCACCATTTGATTACACATACTAATTTCACGAGCCGTTAGGGGGAGTGAAATTTGAGACAATTTTTGAAATATCACGAGTGGTATTTATTCCAAATATCACGTACAAATCGTGCTATTTTTTGTTTATGCTACTACCCATAAAAGGTTTGTAATTTTCACATGTAGGTATTTCAAATTAAACTGAAATAACACTGCTCTAAGCCAATCAAATTGCAGACATTTCTAATGTAGTAGTATAGTGCCTAAACGCCCTCCGCTTTTAGCTTGACTGTAAAACTTTGCAATTTGACTTCTCCACCGCGCCCCGTCGGCACGGTCCACCAGCGACCCTGAAAAATTCATCGATAGCAGGAAAATGTTATGAGGTGACTTTTGTTGTAAATTCCCCTTTGATTTTCTTGTAGTTAACATGTTCTAAAAATTTGCCAGCTGTTAGGTCGGTTAACAAACCTGTCCTTGGAGTATCCAGGTATAGCCATTGACGTTTACACAGCTCTTCTGGAGAGGCAAAAACAGCCAGTTAAAGTCCAAAGTAACTACCCTAACGGCATCGCTCGTGTTCAGTCATGGCAGGTAAAGAAACGGCTTTGCATTTAATAGTAAGGAAACGAAGATGGGGGGGGGGGGGGGGGAGACAAAAAAAGCCCCCTTTAAAAAAGGATAGCAAAATCCCTACATAAAAAAACGAGCACAAAAAAAACACAGTTGTTGAGACATCTTTTTTTTTTACTGCGCTCATACAGTGTCTTTTTTTCTTCATCTATTTGTTTT
>CALNXI010000021.1:387722-389568 GCA_942486025.1 Porites evermanni | reverse complement strand
GTGTTGTTGGGTGAGGGGGGGCGGGGGGGGGGGGGCGTGGGGGGTCGGTGGGTGGGGGGGTGGTGGCTGGGGGGGGGGGCGGGAAGCAGGTCTTTTTTGAACGTTCTATAAAAGGTAGCACAATTTCGGGCTATAGAGAGGGTTATTAAAGTTCCTCTTTACTTGTTGAAAACACAGTTGCCGCTGACAAGCCTTGGTTTTTGACGATTTTTGGGAGAAAGAAAAAAAAATTGTCTTATTTAAGAGTTCTGCTCATGAACTCTTTCATGAAAAAATGAACGAGCAAACAAAACAAAACAAAATCATAAATTTTAGTTTATGAAATGCATTTGTAATACAGCGGTTACTTGTTGTAATTCTGAATTTCTGAGGCTGTACATAAGTTTCTCCAAAAGTGGAAAACACACTGCATTTATTTTGTTGGCGATGATATCAATTCGTTCTTTGTTGGACGAAATCTGTTCACAATCTGTACTGTAGCACTCTTTTAACAGCTAGATTCATTTGAACGAGCACCGAGTCGCCCCCGGACAACCCCTAGCCTTCCTACGCACTTGAGTCCAGCGGCAACTGCACTTGAAAAACTGCTGCAAAATGGCCCTACCTTGGTGTTCCAGTGGTGCCCTTATACGATTTACAGAAATAGAGGATATTACATGGCTACACGGAGATACGAAATTTCTCTTCGAGTGGTGAAAAATATTTCACGAGTGAGCGCAGCGAACGAGTGAAATATTTTTTCAACATTTAAGTGTGAAAGGCGCGATTTATTATGTAGCCATAGCAAAGGTGATATTTTCACATGTGAAGATAACATGTTACTTTCACATGCGAAGATATCAAGTTTTCGCGCGAAAGCTCACCTGGTATTTCATTGGTGTTTATACAGTAGCTGGATCTGTGTAACTTACCATATGTGAATGTTCTGTTCCTCGTCTGTACCTGAACAACACTCCACACAATTATAAAGAAAGTGAAAAGCACTCTCCTTTTCATCCTCAATGCCTAAAATTGAAAAACAAAATATAGTTTCTCCCTGGGAAAGGTACAGTTCTATACTAACTAGCACCATGCTTTACTGACGCGACGGAATGATTACGTAATATCTTTGACCATGAGATGTTTTGTCTTTATTTCTTGATGCCTTTGAAATTGTGTAAATATTACTGATCAAAACATTGCAATAAGTGAAAATGAACTAAGTTGATATCGCTTTGTTATATTCCATCCGACCAACTGTTTCCACACTTCATACTGGTAGTCTGATTAACTAATTCTCTGTTGTATTGCAATGAAAGTTATATATAGCAATTGAATTGTTTAAGTATGATACTTCTTCCAGATGTCCTGAGTTTTCCTAATTAATTTTTCATAGATTTGGCAACTTTCCTAAAAACAGTTAATTTATTCGGGTGAGGTTTAAGATGATTTTACTGAACCCCCTTAAAATTGTTTATTTGCACCCTCATATCATCACGATTACGAAACGTTTTGGAACAGTATTTGTCTTGTAGCCAGCCTACTTATAGGTAACTTTTCTGTTAAATTTGTTGAAAAATAAAAGTAAATACGAATGCAGAAAAAAAGATAACTGAAAATGTAAATTGAAGTTCAACATTTCCATGATCGTCGACGTGAACTTGGTTCACTAAGTAGTATACATGTACTTGTCGAAATATACGCTAGTTGGAATTTTCCATCAGCGTAATGGATAACCGCTAATTAAAAAGGGATATTCTCAACATGGTGTACAATTAAAAGTTCTTGCATGAATATAGCGTCGATGAACCCTTTCAGGGATGGCACTAGTATTTTTAAATTTTGTGAAGCCAGTGCGATTCAAGGA
>CALNXI010000021.1:210222-382722 GCA_942486025.1 Porites evermanni | reverse complement strand
AAGCCGATTCTCTTTTGCGACAAAACTAAGGGAAAATAGCGAATGTTTAGATTTAGACCTGAAAAAAGGTTCTCAAAGAACCAGGTATAAGTTGGAACCCATAGTGTTTTATCTTTTCCGTAGCAAGAGGTTATTTGTTAGGTCTGCTCATTGCAAGCAGTACGTTTTCACTTAATAACCTCATAAGAATATAAATGAGATGTCTTTGCATCGGGTATTCACTCGAGAAACGTATATTCTAAGGTTTCAAAAGATGAGACCGTGAACATTTGTTTAATAAAGAGAACACCTCGTGGTATTTCTGTTTCAATATACTCCATGGCGGGGAAGTTATAACTGGTTTCACTATAAGCTATTGCTTTCCCTAACGGAGACGAGTCATTATCATTTTCGCTTTTATCATCATTTTAACTGTTTGTAGATAGTACGCATTGGTACATTAATGCGGTCCTAGGGATTAGTGACCTCTCGCTCTATAGCTCCCAGCTACAAACTGAGCAATCTCTTCCGCGGTGAAGCTAATTTTTCTTAGTTCCAGGTTGTTTTTACAAATTTCAGAACTAAGTATTACAGACTTTGTACTGCTGACAGATCCTTTCCGCAACAGGGCGAAATCATTACTATCCTTTGTAGGCCCTAAATTTTTGAAATGGGCGAATTTCAACAACCAGCTTTTAATAGCCTCTTTTGTGCAACTGCTGGCCGCAATCTGTACAGACAAGGCTGGTCTTGAACCAATCCTAAAATTTGACGAATCCAAGAGTTCCGTAAGTTTCCTTTGAGGCCTTTACAGTTTTTTTTTTTTTTTAACGTATCAAAGAGACTGAAAATTCTACTGAGGAAAGCTCATGTCTTCAATATTCTTACCTGTGTCTTTTTCTTTAGCACATCCAGTGGAAGACTCCCACCACTTACGTTTCAGGTTTTCTAGGAAACCATTTTCTTGTAAGCGCAAAATGGCCAGTGTAAAATCTGTTACATATGGATCATTCGCTTGGAAAGCGAGACCAAGTCCTTTGGCGTTGCTTAAACCTGGCACTGAGAAGAGTTTTCGGATCATTTTACGTTTCTGTGAAACTGCTCACCTACCCCTTCCCTAAGCCAACATTTTGCCCTAAATAAGAACTAAGGGTTAACGTTGGTTTAGGGGAGGGGTAGGTGGGCAGTTTCACAGAGACGTAAAATGATCCGAGTTTTCGTTATCATTTCATTTATGCCATGCACTTTTGCATCACATAAAAAGAAAAGTAACTAAAAATTCAATAATTCAAATTATCCTTTTAAGGCAATTTACTCTTATTCTACTTGAGGTAAGTAAATTTGTACTTAAAGTACCGTACTGGCATTTTTGGCTGTCACTGGCGTGCAACTGGAAAATTGGTGATTTTAAATCTTTTATGCGTTATTTTCTGAAAATGTTCATCTACATTAACCTTTTTTTGTTAAGTTGCGCCCTCTTTCTACTTTATTTTTTTCTAATAAATGATACGATTCTCTGTTTTGCGTATCAAAATCCAGAGTAAACTGCTGCAAACTTTATCTTCTCATGTGGCATCCTACAGTTACGCGGGTTGCATGTATGACTAAATTATAGCAAAACTGAATAACCTTTGAAAAGTTTTTTTTACGGCTTTGTGGCTGAGACGAGCAGCGACAACATAAGAATCCGCCTCATTTTGATTTTATATGAAAATTTTGATTTATCATCCCTGAAATGGAGAAGAAGGACATCTTTTCACTTTTTTTTTGTTAGCGAGGTAACAATATATGCCATTTTTTATTCTGCTGCTTTTTGGTTAACATTTATAACTTTCTTATTCCCACAAAAGCTTATAAGTTAAGTTACTGAAAAGAAAATAGTTATAATTAACTTTCAATTAATGAATGAGGCTGTAGGATATGAAGAATTAAGCAGATCGAAGAGGGTGTTATCCATCGAGGCCGAAGGCCGAGGTGAATAACACCCTCCAAGATCTGCTTAATTCTTTTTATCCTACGAAAGCCGAATTCATTAATTGCTTTATAATTCATTCAAAACAATTCCTAGTTTAAAAACATAGCTAAAACATGCTTACCTGCATCGATATTGAGTTCATCTTCGATAGTGTACGTTTAGGTTTGTCCAGCTCTGCAAATATTCTCCAAATAGCAGATTTCGCCTTCCGAGTTGTTTTCTTGCTGTTTTTGCCGTATTTTTATCTATTATTTCGCTTAGTTCCAACTGTAGTTCTTACTCTTGAAACGAGTGAAATGTCCGCCATTTTTTTTTCCACAACCAAAACAACTCAACCTCGTCCCCAGGTCTTCTCGGTAACGGTGCCTTAATCTGTAGCGGGCTGCATTTTTGACGTCATTTCCTCGTTAAACCCAAAATTCTTCCAAATTTGGTCATTAGTAACTGGTTATGGTGAATTATGCGTGTGCTTTTAGCCAATCAGAATTAGGGAAATGTTTTGAATGAATAATAATATAAATTAAACACTTAATTCAACATATCAGTGTGCGTACGAAGACGAGCTGATATTCTTAAAGTAAAAATGAATCAGTACTGTCTGAAATTAGTACATAAATAATGTTTCAGCGTTTTAAAATGTCAGTTGATCTTCTACGCTAACCTGTTATTAGATCGCAGGGTGGCTTGTTGGCAATATGTCGAACGGTTGGCCCATCATAAATAAATACATAGTCATCCTTTCCGCCACGGATTAACTGAACAGCTTCACTTGTGTTCTGAGTCAAAGAGTTGCTAGCTTGAATTCTGTGCCAAATCCTTCTGTGAGTTTCAAAATTGCTTGTCTCGAAAAACTCATGAACAGCTCCTGCTTGTAATGTGGTAACTTTATAAGAAGAAGCTAGCAAGTCGTCCAGGTTATTAATGGGTGTCGCAGCATTTTTTACAGTTAAAAAAGCTGCGAGATTTGCGGTGTACGTCGAAACCCAGACAAGAATGCAAAACCAATAACACCCAGCAAGAATACGACCTTGTGCAAGAAAAGAATGTTAAAAACTTAATTAAGGCAAACTTGATAATTATCTCTAGCGATATCGGATACGTTCAATCAATCATCTTGTTAATTGACAGCTAGTCTCATGATACAAACGAGTTTTAACAAATTGGTGTGCAAAAAAAGTGACTAAACAGAAATGTAAATACTCTAAAAATCAATGCGATGAAACCTCCCCTTAACTCTGTACCTGACAAGCTTCGAGGCTGGCTCTCAGACCCTTGCTGCAGCATGCAAGCCACTGCAAACCAGACGCTGTTGAAGAAACTAAACTCTTCAGAGGTCCCCCGACCATTCGCATCTTTGTTACCGTATGGACTAAAGTAGTTTATCACAAATATTGAAACGGAAATAACTACCATAGTAGCTAAAGTTGCAAACCAAACGTCGTTGTGAAAAGGATTCAAAAACTGCAGAAAATCAATTGATCCATTGTTGAACGATGTTTTTTTGAGGAGCATGTCTTCAGTGTAATACATCAAGGGAACAGTGAAGTCAACCACCTTTTCACGGCTTTCAGTTAAGGTCAGAACTCCGGTAACATCTGCATGCTATTGAGAAAAAAGGTATACTTATTAAGAATAGCAACCCTTCTTTCTTCCACAATAGTTTTTGGAAGAAACTTAATATTTTTTGTTTAAAATTAGCCGACGTTAGTTTAATTGTTCAGCAAAAACATTTTTCGTCTGAAAATGAAATGAGCTGAGACGTTATTAACTCAGTGGTCACATATGGTCGTGTGATAGCTTCCCTCTTAAATTTAGCAAAAATCTTGCAAACTGTAGTTAGCTAGTTTGTTTTTACCTGGATGATTCGTTACCGATTTCACTGCTACTATAAAGTCTATTAATCGTATGAAGATTCTATTTTGTTTTTCTAACCTTGTTGAGTATCTCTCCTATCAAGCCATTCCAAGATCCGTTATTCGTTTCAACGCCGAAAAACCCGTCAGCGGAACGTTTGATATGATATGTGAAATGAAGTGTTTTTGCAAGTTCGTTTAGCAGATCAATGAAGTATCCTTCATATGCATCCTGTCCATCATCCTGTCTTTTCCTGAAGACAAACGGCTCTTCCTGTGATGTATAACAAAGGAAATGAAAGCTATAGCTACGACGCCAATTTTAACACGAAGATCATTGCGGCTAGATTAATAGTAGGTAATTTTTCCCAAGTGTCAGCAACTCTACGTACCTTAAAAAATACCTCAAACACCCTTTACCATGATTTTGAATATCTACTTGGAATCGCAAAACAAAATCATGGTTCCACAGTTATCCGAAGTTCAAGAAAATCTTGCCAGCAACGCGTTTTTAAGTCTAAGGCTGTTGCCACTGTGACACTTAACTTGGCGAAAAGGTAGGCAAATAGGTACCGTAATAATACTTCTACAAAGTCACGCCGGTATCTAAATTGGCCCCTAATGTTGTGCCGTCATAAGATTATTCAAAACTGATCACTGCGAGGAAGTGAAAACCACAAATTGTGACGCGCGAGTTTCGAGACTTGATAATGGTGATGACGATAATGATAACCATTCTTAGCTAGTAATTATCTTCATCATTAAGCTAGAATTTTAAACGTATCTACTATCTTAGAGCCTGGCACAGGCTTAGAAATTCGAGGAACACTTACGCAAATACATCATGCGTACCTCTGAAATAACAACTCTTAGAAATTTTCCTTCAATGCTTCTGCCTCTGTTAGACTCATTCATATTAGGGCATATGTTTTCAAACACCACAGCTTTCTTAGTTGAATTCCAAGTCCCTATCTGACAGCAAAAAATAAAGTAAACAAACTAGAACGAGACAATGACAATAATAAAACAATAATGATAATAATTACAATTATAATAATTTATAATAAATCGTTGAAAACGAATTTTGAAAAAGCTACATAAATATTGATACCTCAAAATGAAGCTTTTCCTATAAATTGCAATATGAATATCACGAACATAAAACAGTCATAATAGTAAAAAAATAATTAAATAAAAAACGGTGATCTTTTTCCAAAACACTCCTGAAACATTGTTATAGAGGGTTTCTTTTCCTTTTACTTTTTAAGAAAAAAAACTGCCGAAGATTTAATTATTAAGGAAATATGAGAACAGTTTATAACTCTTTCCATCTTCGACTTTTCGCTATCTTTTCTTCAATTGCTGTTAAACATCTCTAGCCCGTAGTTCGAGGATGCCTAACCTCTCATAAGCTCCTATAGTTTCTGTTGTGGCACATAAAATAATAATAATAATAATAATAATAATAATAATAATAATAATAATAAAAACATTAATAATAATAATAATAATAAAAACATTAATAATAGTAATAATAATAATAATAAACCACGACAAGGGCATGATGACATCCAGACCTATCAAAACCAAAAGTGGCATCTATCAGTGAGACTCTCTGTCACCTCTAGTCTTTTGTCTTGCTCTTGCTCCTCTAAGCTCCCTCCTGAACAAGAGTGGCTATGGGTACAACACCTCCCACGGAAAGATCAGCCACCTCTTCTACATGGATGAAGAGAAGACCTACACGCAAAAAAAGACGACGAACTAACGGACATGTTGAGAACCATCAAATCTTTCATTGACGACATAAGCATGGAGTTCGGATAGGACAAGTGCGCCAAAGCCACCTTCAAGAGAGGGCGACTAGCCGACTCCAGTAACATCGAGCTCGACGTCAACACCATCATACAGAACTTAGATCAGGAAGGTACCTATAAGTACCTCGGAGTCAGCGAGGGAGACGGAGTCCAGCACTCTCAGATGAAAGAGAAGATCCGGAAAGAGTACTACTGCAGGATCCGGATGGTACTCAAGTCGGAGCTGAACTCCGCAAATAAACTGGAAGCCATCAACACCTTGAAAGTACCGGTGGTAACTTACAGTTTTAACACCATAAACTGGACGTTACAAGAGCTGGCCAAACTTGATACAAAGACTAGAAACTTCCTGAACATGTACAAGATGCACCACCCCAAATCTGACGTGGACAGGCTGTACCTGCCCAGAAATGAAGGAGGTGGAGGCTTCATACAACTGGAGCTTTCCTACGAGTCAACCACTATCGGTCTTGATAAATACTTCCAGGAGACGCAGGATTCCCTTCTCCACTTTGTCAAAAGGCCATGACGACCGGAAGTCCTTGTACTCCATCAGCAGACAGTCAATGAAATTTATTCGGGAATTGGCAGTACCACCTGCAGAGGATGAGGTGAATACCACCTAAGCTGCAGAACAAAGGCCAAGGCCAAACACCAGGGTCGCCAACAGCTTAGGTCCAAGTGGGAATCAAAAGCGCTCCACGGCAAATACCCACAATGGGTGAAACAGGCTGACATGGACCAAGACAATACCCACAGATGGCTAAACCGAGGGCTTCATAATCGCAGCCCAGGATCAAAGCCTCCCAACACGCTGGTACCAACACAACATCCTCAAGAAGCCTAACTTGGACCCAAAATGTAGACTGTGTGGCCGTTTCGACGAGACCATTGACCACCTGGTCTCTGGCTGCCCTGAACTGGCTAAAACTGAATATATTCACCGCCACAACAAGGCAGCTGCACACATGCACTGGAAGATCTGCAAAGAGTTTGGCATTGAAGTGAAGGAACGATGGTATGAGCATGAACCCAAGACTGTCACTGAGAATGACAGCGTCACTATTCTGTGGGACATGCCCATCCACACTGATAGGACCATAGCAGCTAAAAGGCCGGACATTGTGCTTAACAACAAGAAGGATAAACCCTTCGAGACCAACACCTCAGTCAAAACCACAGAAAAGCTTAACAATTACAAAGACTTGGAAATCAACTTTTTTGAATATACAGTTGTAAATCTCGCGTCGTATATGCGATTTACAATTGCTGCTTGAGATTGGATTAATTAAAAAAAAAAGAAAGAAAGAAAAAAGAAAAGAAAAGAAAAGAAAAGAAATCAAAATTTCATTAAGTCTGGGCTATCCCAATTCCTATTTCTACAACAAAAGATGTAATGCGTTGCTCTAATGATAATAATAATAATGATGATGATAATAATAATAATAATAATAATAATAATAATAATAATAATAACAACAACAATGAATATTCATGCTTGGATACATGATTTATTTGCAGTTTTTTTCTTAACTGCTGTTAAACATTTTCTTAATTTTGGACCATTTTAGGTAACACCAATTTGAATTGTTACCATTAAGAGGTTTTAACTCTTCCTGCACCGTTTATTTGAGCGGATATCCGAGCTTTATTTCAATCCTTGCCTGAAAGGAATTGGTTGACCACTTCATGGTACTTACTTGCTGAAAGGAATCGTTTCTCAGATTCAAAATTTCCAGCTGCACTGCTGCTCTTTCTCCATCCTCGTTAAATCTGACAGATCCTGTTATACCGTCAAAGTTTACCTGTCGAATGCACATGAGATTTTTTTTTATTAATATAGCATCAAAAGCTTTTCATACTAAGGATTTTGCTCAATTTCGGTTTTCCTGCATAATTTATTCATGAACACGTTATGATGGAAGAAAAAAAAAAATAAGGAAAAGGAAGGAAAATCAGTACATATTGAAACACTCGGACTACTATTTTTCGGTCTGCACTTGCCCAAAACAACTGGTTTAACTTTACCTTCGTCATACACGAAAACAATGCATCTCGATCTTCGGAAGTAACGGCCGAGCCGTTTATTGATACACATGGCTCTATATTCTGGGACTGCTTGATTATCTGCACTGCATCGTAGGCAATAGCAACAAGTTCCTGTATGGAATATATCAGTGCACGAAGTCGGTTACAACAACAACTACAACAACAAACAACAATCTTTATTGTGCTCTTGATACTAAAGAAGGAGTAAAGTAATTTAAAGGAAATAATTGCGAAAAAAAAAAAAAATGAGAGCAAAGCCACTCAGGAACAGCAAAAGTTAATCGGCCATGCGAGAAATTGAGTTATCCACTTTGTCCAGTGGATAACGCAATTGGTTTCTTTAACTACTTATCGGCTGGATAGTGCTATCTAACGTTTGTTCAACCGGGGCCTGGTGTACAACTGATTGAGGTGACGTGTGTTAGTTCTTTGCCTTGTAGTTGTGGTATTCAAGAGATCGTAGGTTCAAACAACTTTTTCAGGAAGACCATCATTTCTAAAAAGTTTCTCAGAGAGCTTCGCTTTTGGCCTTGGCTAAATCTACACATTACCTTTCGAGAATAGTTAGCACTGATTCCCCTTTCTTTTTCCCTGAGTTCCTCGGGAGCCAGTTTCCTGTTATATGGAAGCTTGAAAGCCAAAACCACATGCATGGGTCGACTTTTTAGGCTTCCTGGTACCTATAAAAAGGGTGACTTATTATTCATATCATTGACCGGGTAGACCCTAGTAGGATTATCCATTTATTATTTTCCAGAAGAACAGAAAGAAAAGAAGCGATGAATACAGCATTCTCTAGACGTTAAGTTGCTCAAAATGTATATTTTTGGCTAAATCATATTTTCCAGCTTTAAAGGACTTTATCAACTGGACAGATGATTTTGCGATTAAAAAGCCCAGAAGCAGCCATTAACAACGACATTTTACACGTATGAAATATTTGATGAAGACAGAGAATTAGTCACTACATGGCTTTGTTTATTCTTGGTCTTACTAAAATTTGCTAGCTGTTAAGGCCATAAGCAAACCTGTCCTTCAATTATCCATTTGTAGCCCTTCACTTTTCCACATCTTTCCTACAGAAAACAAAGTTTCTTCATTAATAATGAAAATGAATAAATCAGGCTTGAAAAAAAAAGTGCTAAAAATCGGTCACGATGACTACCACACAGGTTGTCGAAACGTCAGTCACTAGAGACCTTTAGATTAGCCGACGAGGACGACTAGGAGAACGAGATTTGACTTAAATCTTTTTTCGCGTATTCTCAAAATATAGACTCCCCTGAAAGCTTCATTTTATCATTCTTCAATAGAAAAGTTACCACTGTTACCTTTGGTGAAGGAGGTTACACCCACTCCCGATCGCAAAATGATCAAACTTCTAACATTTGATAACTTGTTTCCGCCACTTCGACATTCTCGCTAAAACTCATAATAGAATGACGACGGCTACCACGTTTTCCCGCCAAAATGACGCTGGTTCACGCGCGAGCACTAAACTTACTATTAAGAAAATCTCGTACTCGTAGTCGTACTCGTGTTAGAATGTAAAGCTCTCTACTGTCAACAACAGGATTTTGTTTACCTAGACGATTATACTCAACCTACTTAGGGCCCTGTTTACAAGGAGGGAGGGTCTTACTGGGGTAACCCTAGCACTTAGGTTAGGGTTACCTAGCACTCGCATATTTCTTCTTTTTTCACACGACGTGTTTACAAGGCAGGTAGAGTTACCCTAGCGCTAGGGTAACTCTACCTACCTGAGTGCTAAGGTTACCTACCGCTAGGGTAACCCTTAACCTGTCTTGTAAACGCTCAGTTAAGGATAACTCGCCTACCCGGGTCAACTTTCCGCTGTCATGCGTGACCAGTAATCGTGCCAATTTGAACGGTATTATTCAATTTCTGAGCTAAATTATAAACAGCTGAAAAATATAAAGTTATTTTCTCTCCACGATGATAGTATTTTCCCTTTTTTTGTGAAAATAACGTGTTTTCCATCGAGAACTTCAAGATTATTTCAAATTTTGGACCGTTACAAAGACTGTCACGCTTGACAAAACACGTCAGCAAAGCTGGTAAAGTTGACTCGGGTGATAGGGTAACCCTACCTGTGAAATTTGGTTGTAAACTAGAGCTAACTTTAACCCACTTGCTAGGGTAACCCTACATCGCACAAGGGTAACCCTCTATCCTTGTAAACAGGCCCTAAGAAATGACTCATGGGTGCAAACCTTTCACAATATCTCTTCAACTATAGAAAATATTGAGTCTTAAGTTGTTTCAAATTCTTGTTCGTGTGAACCAGTATTGCACATGACTTAACGGGCCTTTTTTTGACGTCATCAGTGATTACGTCACACAAATGAAATTTTGGAACTCTTATTAGACAAGTTTTTACATATTTGTGCACTACATTCTTCACAGTTTCAGGTTACAAACGTTGACGTTTTGAGGGTCACTTGACCAGTAACCATAAAAACACTTTAAATCCCAAATGTCTCTGGAATCAATTATTGTTGCTCGTATTAATTTTAGTGTAATGTTTTTAAGGTATTTTTAGTTACAGTCACGAGCATTTCAAAAAAATTTGTACCTTATCGGAGTCAAGAAGAAGAATGACAAGAACAGGAGTTAGGAGGAGGGGCACTCACCTGTTTCAAAAACAGTTCCAAATTTTCTTTTTGAGTATAAAGTAAAATAACGTCCAGTTCGAGCTTTTCTATTAGCTTCATGGCCGTATATATTGTGTGGGCTTTGTCTTCCAGTTCATTCTGCTTAGGAATCGGAACAAAAGTCACGGCGAGCTCAGATCCCTGGGAGATAGAGTAGAAGTATCCAGCTTCATGCAAGAGATCCGCTGAAAAGATAAAATGATACAAAATGACTCAAAATTTACATCAATTAAAATGCAGGATAATAATTAGGCAAATATTACACCTTGAAATCGTTAAGATTAGTTTTACCGTCGTAAAGTAATGCTATCCTTTTCCACTGAAATGTGTTTAAGATGTCTAGAGAAGCATGAGCGTAAGTCTTGTATCCTGGATGCACCTGGACTGATTTTTTACATTTATTGATTGGCCTGGTGTCTCTACTGAGGCTGATAATAGGAATACCAGCTACTGCAGACAGTGCACAAGTGTCAGACGTATTAATATGGCTTCCCTCGATCAGTGCAATAACATCTTCTTGAACAAACACCAAAGCTGAGGAATAAAGAAAAAAAAACAAACAAACAAAGGGGACAAATGTGGAAAGGAAAAAAGCTTTTAAGGCCGCTGGTTAACTTTAAAATTTGTATCGTTTCTCGAGTCTTTGTGTCGTGAACAGTACGTCGACATTGAGGTCACCATGACAGCCGAGTTATGAAAGCAATGTTTTCCACCAGATTTCCATATTATAAATTACATCTATTTATCGAATTTAACTGTTAATGTAATCCAGGCTCTTCAGCTACTTTGTTGAGAAAGAAAATGAAGAAAAGAAAGGTGGCCAAATGACAAAGGATACTTTTACATTTCTCTCAGAATTAAATTACTGGTACTGCTTGATTTAAGACATAGTTAAGTACACAAATAGTATTAACTTCTACTCTAATAACCTCGATGTATAAAGTGCCAGTTAAAAAACAAAATAATATATTGATTTTCGAAACGGCGAATCTAAGATGGCGGATGCTTCCATTTCCGTCGTTTATTAAAGATGTCATCATACCGTCACTCGTTCTTCGTAAGTGTTTTTCGATTTTATAATACGCCTATTCTTAGGGAAAAGAAACAATGGGTAAATAAGGGTTTAATTAATAAATTTAACAATGTGGCGTCATAATCACGCCTAATAAGCCAGTCTCCGACACTTTATCACTTTACACCTAGATGTTAAAAATGATGAAAGCATTATTAGCTATAATTCCATCACTGATTTAGTGGCTGTAACAGCATGATCGGAAGGGCCTCCGAATCCCCGCTTGACCCCTCCCTCCCCCACCTCACCCAGCTTTATCAAAAAAACCCAAAAGCCTAGCCTAGGGTGATTCAAAGCTAAACGAAGCCAGGCCTTCAATTTGATGAAAACGCTCAACGACTTGAGTACTACTTAACGTATCTCATTTTTTCTAAGTAATAGGTTTTGAATTTAAAAGGAGTAGTTATTACCTCCCTTCGTACGTTCTTGCATACTTGCGTATCCACGAGTATCTTACCTTTGTGGAATAAGGTGGTATCGTCAGTAACGCTAAACCTTTTCAACACAACAGAAACATTTTTAAAAACAGATATATTATTGACCGCAAAGTCGATCACTTCCTGCTCTACTGAACGCTCATGAATTGAACCTATTGGGAGAAAAGAAATCATGCCATAATTATAATGCAGATTTAAGGGTGCGCGCGTTGGACTGGAGCCATTCAGGTTACCATGTCAGATATTAATTCAGATTCAACCTACCATAAGTGAATGTCCTCTCCTTCGTCTCTACCTGAACAAAACTCGAAGAAATTACAAACAAAACGAAAAACGTTTTCTTCGCCATCTCCAAAACACAATCCTTAAAATTAAACAAAGAAAAGATTTATGTCAAGGGGTCTGGAGCAATCTGCTCAACGAAAATCGATCGTACTTGTGAGAAAGTGATGCCTCTACCAGTGGCACTGTAGTAGTTGTAAAGTTAACAAATTTAGCGAAATCTTTTCGTGATATCTCTCTGTCGTGATATACATTTGTAAGATATTTGCATTCATTTCTGTTCTTTAAAGGCAACAATTCATCAAATATTGAATCAAGGGATAAGAAGTAAGGCTAAGTTGACATCTCATTGCTATTCCACCAAGCAAGCTCCAACTGGTGGTTCTATTTAATTATACTCTATTCTACTTCCACATGCAGAATTACAATCCGATGATAGCAATTAAATGTATGGGATTCCTCCCAGTCGTCCTTAGTTTTCCTGTGTAGTTTTCGAAAACTTATTCATCTCATAAACACGATATTAGGATTTTGAAACTTATAATTCGCTTAATATATAATGACCCGCCTACATCAAGGTACCCTGGTTAGGTGTTATTCGACTTAATTTGAAAAATATGTAAATACAGTGGGTTAGAATGATTGTAGAGACTTGTCAATGGACTAATTAATATCCATCACGGTGAGTCAACAACCTTTTTATGTACGTGTCCATGAACTCGATCGAATTTTGCCAGCAAAAGTTGTTGATTTTGCATTAGTGCAGCTGTGAAGAAACTGAATAGATGTTGAAATCGGACTTTTCAATTTGCACCAGTTATACATATATACAAATTGCTAACATAATAAAACCATGTCGATAACTTTTCCATTTGGCGCGTAGAGTTTTGAAAATTCTGTGAAGTCGGGTTAAGCTTAATCGATGTTAAAATTGAAACTGAACCGTCCTCACTCTAGCTACGCAAATAGTACCGAAACTTTTATCTAAGCTTTAGATACTCATGAGTCAGCGATTAGAAAATTATGTATCATGCTGAGACTTCTAGCTACTTTTATTTTCCCTTTGCTTAGAACCATTTTTCCCGATAATTAAATTCGAGTTAGGGCCTGTTTACATGAAGGTGGGGGACCCAGGTAGGTGAGGTATTAATTCCTTTGAGTTTGGGAGTTCTATCAAGGGCCAAATATTTAAACGTAATTTAGCCAGTGTTTAACAAAACCGCGTTCTAAGTCATTTTCAGTCTGCCAAACGATTTTATCTAAACATCATTTATTCTTACAGTTTTATGAAAGCACATATAGAAGACTGGAAAAGGATTTATCTTCTTAAAACAACCCACCAAAGAAGAGATTTAGAGATTCAAACCGCGGCTTCGTTTAAGTATTTGGCCCTATGTGCCTGGAGCAGTCATAGAAATGAATCGATGAAAGAAAGAAAAAAAAAGCAATAATAATAATAATAGTAAGAAGAAGAATATAAAATAAAAACTAACTTTGAAGGACCGGTTTTTATAACAAGAACCCGCTTCTTGCTTTGTAAATAATAAAAGTTACTGTAATACCTTACCTTTTAACAACATCTACGTGGTGAAAAGGAGTGCATTTACTAATTTAGCGAGCTAGGCGTATGAAAATGTAGCTAATTCACGTGTTCTATTTTAAAGATATAAAAAAGGTACTGGATCATGAATCGCTGTATTGTGTTGTAGTTACCTGGCTCGAAGTTGTCAGCATTGGCAAGGACTAGATTGCGGTTGAGTCTCGTGCGTATTAAGTAACTCTATTCAAATGCATGGATATTGAACGACGATATACTGTCCGATATACTGGACCACAATAACCTCGACAACAAGCTCGTCCCAGTTCACTAGCAAGGATATAAATATGAAATTTTTATCCTCCTAATTATTTTGACCGTTTGAGTTATCAAGTAATAAGCGACATAACCGCCAAATTAGGTACGGTAAGGTAAGGTAACAACTTTATTCAATGACGGTAACACATGACAGTAAAAACTGATGAACTAGTGGCCTTCAATCGTAATTGAAATATTTAGAATTAATAAAATAAACACGACGAATTAAAATTTAAAAATAGTACAAGATAAGAAAAAATGATATGAACCTATACATTAGAATAAAAAGATAAAAAGACAATACACATTAGACAGATGACAGAAAAACTGATGAACTGGTGGCCCTCAGTCTTAAATTACGAATATTAAAAACTACTAAGATAAGAAAAGTGATATGTACATTCGAATTTAAAAATATGAAAACATTATACACATAAGAACTAGGCTAAAAAATATCTTTTTAAGAGCATTCTTAAACGCGCCAGCGGTGTCGTTCTTTCGCATGTCAAAAGGAATCCTATTCCACATGTTAGCTCCATGAACTTTAAAAGTACGCCCCCCTTCTGTTCCCTATTACTTAATGGACAAACCAAATTGAACCTTCCATAACGGCTAGCTCTGCTGTCACCCCTAAGATCTGAGTTTCTAGATAATACTTTCGTTATGTCGTCTTAGCCGTCATCTTCGTTTCTTATGCGCCTATATATTAAAGTACACTTTTGAAGATTTACTTCGTCCTTAAACGGCAGCCAATCAAGCCGTCTAAAAAGTTCTTTACTCCTATCATTTATATTTGCATCTAAAATTACGCGAGCTGCCTGCTTTTGCAGTTTAAATACACGTTTAACATTCTCTTCCGTCGCCGTGGCCATGCGTAAGATCCATACAACATTAAAAAACAGTTTGCGCTATGCGAGAAGCAAATTACGCTTAAACTTTTAAGTACAGCAATCCTTTGTGCCACTTTCTTGCGAAGGTCATCAATATGTTCAGTAAAATTTAGTTAGCTGTTTAATGTTACCCCAAGTAGCTTCTGTGAAGTGATGTGTTCAATCTCGCTGACGTTACATGCATTTTGAGTTTCATTGTCCTTTTTTTATTCAGCACCGAGTCCAATCAGCTATGCTGTTTATGTCTTCTCGCAACCGCTGCTGTACTGCAGGTAGATCTGAAACTGCAGCAGAGGCACTTAACGTAGTATCATCAGCACAGATGTCAACGGTTGACGAGGAAGATCGTTTACAAAGATAATAAATAATAGAGGTCCAAGGACCGATCACTGGGGAACGCCGTCTGTTATTAGCCTGTGTTCTGTCTGCACTCCGTCCATAACAACTGATTGCCTCGTATCGTTTAAGTACTTCTCAAGTAAGAGGAGCTCCTTGGATGCTACACCATATGCCTTAAGCTTTGATAAAGGATGCCATGGTCAATTAAGTCAAAGGCCTTTTTGTAGTCAACAAACACAAGTCCACTGACATGATCTTTATCCGTGTCTGATAATTAATGATCAATTGAGCGAATGATGGCTGTCTCATTGGAATGTGATCTCCGAAAACTAGACTGCAAATTGTATAGAAAGTCATTGTTTCTTATCGTTTCTTACAAGGCTTGGTGGATATGCTTCTCAAATTAACGAATCTTTTCATGCTTATGAGTCTAAAAAGGCTTGAATACATTACACTAGACGATTTTCCCTAAGTATAGCACCCTCTGTAAATAGATATGTCAAGGTTAGCAACGATTTCGTTTCAGTTATTTCCTGCGATTTGTACTAGACATGCTCGCAGTAGGGCGATACTGAAACGGAGAGAAGAGTAAATGGTAAGCGGTATTCTCTTTAGTTTATACCACCTGGAATGGAAAGACTACAACAAAATGGAATTTCGTAGGAATTTCTGAAAAGGATGGCCTTGTCATAACCTTTCGCGAATTTTAGTTTAGTGGTACATGTGGTAAAGCGCTGGTGCCAGAAAACCACAAGTTTTCTGGCACCAATCAGAAGCCAGAACGGCGGCGACCGTTTGGAACTGGTCTGGTAAGACATTAGGGCCATTTATACGAGAGAAAATAAGACGCGTCTTACATAAGACGCGTCTTTAATAAGACGCGAACTTTCCGTATAAGCGGCACATTTCGTCTAAAATAAGACGCGGCTTAGCTAAGACGCATCTTATTAGATAAGACATGCTCGTATAAATGGTACAGTTCGCGTCTTATTTAAGACGCGTCTTATTTTTCCTCGTATAAATGGCCCTATTGTCCCCAGGGGTTCTTCTCGCCGTTCTTTACTTTTTTTTGTGCCTTATTTTTGCGCCCGTTTAGACTTTACCTCGCCTCCACTATCTGCCCCTGGGTCTCCGAGGATGAGCTGGACGTACACGTTACATTGTGATTTGCATTAACCCCGCCTTCACTAAAATGATTCATGGAACAGAAAAACCCAAAATCCCTTCGAAGTTTGCAAAACGCGCAGCGTGATGCGACGAATTTCGCTGTAAAGCCGACCAATACTCGAAAAAAGCTTTACACAATATATTACAAAATGCAGCTAAGTAAAGGAAATAAATTAATATAAAGTCAATTTAATGAGTGAAATATCAAAACAAATGGACCTTCTTAGAGTAGGCTTGGAAGTAGTTTCCGATTTGATGAGTTTGTATCCTGGCTGCAGCTTGTCCCACATAGTGACTAGTTAACTATATTATACGTGCGAAAGAGTGAATGGAATGCCTATAGCTGCGAACTCCTCATGTTCCTCATGGAAAAGAAAATCTTTGAACAATCTGAGGGCCTCCTTTGAAAGTTATAGGCCTTGTTTAAAACTTATTATTATTCATTCAAAATATTTCCCCGTTTCTTATTGGCTCAAATCCGCCGGCTAATTCTTCATAACCAACTAAAGTTGACCAAATTTGGAGGACGTTTGCGATATCAGATACAATGACATCAAGAGTGCAGGCTATTGCCAGAAGAAAAGGGTACAGCAATCGAGAAGCCGACAATCCATAACAGAATACTCAGTTTTAAGAGCCAGGTGGTGATTTACTGTCAACAAAACACACTTGCCGATTGAAGGGAGAAAATATGAATACAGTCAAATACAGTCAAATCCTGTTAATACCGTATTAACTGGGTTTTCGGGACAAAGAAAACTGTCCGTTATAATGAGTTTTCCACATTAAGCGGGTTTACATAAAGTGGGGTTTGACTGTAATTATTTAACTCCCCCCGGGGGGGGGGGTACTTTAGGAATTTCTGGGTGGGGATGTGCCGCTGGGACCCTGGAACCCTTAACCTATACCAGAGCTAGTTCAACTAAATTTTGCTACCCTATACTAGAGTAAACTCGCCAAATACCCCCTATCCTAGAGTAGCTGTTTCCCTAGTCTGGATAAAATCTTCAACCAACTGATCAGTTTCTTGAAAAATGATACCCTATTCTAGACCCAAATGTTCTGATTTATATATAATATCCTAGAGTAAACATCTTGAAAACCATACCCTTCACAGCGGCACATATTTATATAGCCCATATATGGCAGTACCCCCCGCCCCCTGCCCGGGTTTTACCGCACTAGGTTATTGCTTGTAAGTGTCTGATGATCTCCTTTCGGTTCTGTAAATTAAACAAACGTAATTGCGCTTGATGTCTTTTTGTTATTTAGTAGCTCAAGTCCCCATATCCTTGCAAGCAATTAAATTTCGTACTCGTGTATTCATTGGTCGTCTCTTCAGTGTCATTGTAAGGTTTTATTCAGTTTCTTTGGACGGGGAAATTGAAGCCTGCAGACAAAGAAGAGTTATGTCAACGCCAAGAGCCAACGTAAATAATCTTAGGGGGGTGGGCGGCGGCACTGTAACTACAGATGGACTGTTCCGAATTAAATTGGAGACTACCGGTATTACTCCAGTAAAAAGCAGGAAATTTGAATTTTTATCGTTGCCTAACTGACCTTCAACCTTCATCTCCTGTTTTCGTTTCCAGATAATTTCTGCAATCAGCACTAGGTATGCCACAACCAGTCCAACGCCCAAGACAACATACACTCCCGCCATACTTGTTAAGCCGATTTGCTTTGTTGACAACACTTCGACGAATACATGAAAAACAAAAAAGGTTCGAGAATTACAAAAGTTATAACGTAAATAACAAAACTACAATGGAAACTGGTTATAACGAATGGCCGAGGCACTGACAAAGTTTGTTCGCTACTATAACGAGGTTTCGTTATATCGAGGGCCTTTTTCATATATTTTACTTAGTATTATTACTGGGGTAAAGAAAAGTGTTCGTTATACGATGGACTTCGTTATAGAGAGGTTCGTTATATGGTGGTTCCACTGTAAAGTTAAGACGTTACATTGCATTACATTACATTACTCACGATGTAGGTACACTAGGAAAGATCCAGCAACAGAAACAAGATGATTATGTTCAGGGTGGGCATCAGGGTGTATATGGCCATGGGCTGTGTGAAAATGGATATTAATTCCGACTTTTATACCGGGTTTTGTCCATAGCAGGGCTATATCTTCCTCTAATAGTCGTCAGGACATTCACTATAATTTGGCGTGCCTTTATTTCTAAAACATGCAAATCTGGAAACCTCATCTACAGCTGCTCTTGAATAAGTTTTCCAGTTTGATAGGTTACGGATCGTGAATTGCCAAAAAAGTCAACAATTCATACATATTAGATAACGCAATTTTAGAGAAGTTTTAGCTACCTCAAATCCCTGTGAGGATTAAGCACACTAAATTATTTTACCTATGTCTTTTACTTTAGGGCATCCAGAGGAAGATTCCCACCATTTACGTTCCAGGTTTCCTAGGAAACCATTCTCTTGGAAACGCAAAATGGCCAGTGTAAAATCTGTAACATAAGGATCATTCGCTTGAAAAGCAAGACCAAGTCCTCTGACGTTGGTTAAACCTGGCACTGAAAGAGTTTTTCATTCATCAGTTTAGCATATTTTGCACTTTTTCCCCATAAAAAAGTAGAATATTAACGTGAAAAAAAAATTGTTGAATTTTTGATACAGCTAAGGCAAGGCATGGCTCCGTAAGCAATTTTAAAATTGCAGAACCCCGTCTAATGATGTATAGCTGATTCAAGCAAGCCGCTTTGGCCATTTTGAGGAATTGCGCACTGGGAAGCTATTGTTTGGTGGCAGCTCAAGGAAATCATAGTAGTAAGTTCCGTATGCCCAAATGGTGAAATGCCGAATTGTCCCAATTGCCTTTGGCCGCTCGGGCTGCATTGCGTGCGACAGTGATCTATAATAATAATAATGATTAAAAATTTATAACGCGCCTTTTCCATGCAAATATGATCAAAAGCGCGTGATCTGTTTCCTTTCCAGGAAACCAAAACGCTAAATGAAAGTGTATGAAACAGAGACGCGAGGTTGTTTCCCGGCCCTCTGCCTCAGACAATAAATGCATAAAGTAGCCTAATAAAACTCGCACTTTTCCTTGAGAATGGCTTGAACATATTATAAGCAACAACTGAAAAAAACTAAAGTTAAAACAAACAAATCTAACCACCTTGGTCCCGCCCCAACCCCTAACACATCCGATGGCTTACATATATATGTATATAAATTATGTTTTTTAGAAATTTTAAATTTCACATATAAATATGTTCATATCGCAGTGTTCTGGATCAAACCTAATTACCTGTTGTTAGATCGCAGGGTGGCTTGTTGGCGATATGTCGAATAACAGGTCCATCACAAATAAACACACGCTCATCCTTTTCGCGAATGAACTGAACAGCCTCATTTATGTTTCGAGCAAAAGAGTTGTCAGCTTGAATTCTGTGCCAAATCTGTCGGTGAGTTTGATATTTGCTCGTCTTGAAAAACTCGTAGAGACTTCCTGAATCTAGTATGGTGACTTGATGAGAGGATGCTATTACGTCTTCCAGGTTATTGATTGGAGCCACGGCATTTTTCACAGTCAAAAATGCTGCGAGATTTGCAGTGTACGTTGAAACCCACACAAGAATGCAAAACCAATAACACCCGGTAAGAATGCGACCTATATAATAGGGAAAAAAGAAGAAGGTACTAGATTCAACTACGCAATTATCACTGATATTAGAGCAGCATACTAAGACTGATCGAAACTTCCTTTCCGAACATCGACTGTGTTTCGACTGCGAGCGAGTAACATCTCTGTACCTGACAGGCTTCGTGGTTGGCTTTCAGATCCTTGCTGCAGCATGCAAGCCAATGCAAACCACACGCTGTTAAAGAAACTAAACTCTTCAGAGGTCCCTCGACCATTTGCACCTTTGTATCCGTACGGGCTAAAGTAGTTTATCACAAAAGTTGAAACAGAAATCACTACCAGAGTGGCTAGAGTAACAAACCAAACGTCGCTGTGAAAAGGATTTAAGAACTTTAGAAAATCAATCGATCCGTTGTTGAATGATGTTTTCTTGAGTAGCATATCTTCAGTGAAATACATGAAGGGAACAGTGAAGTCTACCACTTTTTCTCGGTCTTCAGTAATGGTCAAAGCTGCAACAGCAATGTCTGCACGCTTTAGAGATGAAAAAGAAAAATACATCAGAGAAACGGTCACGGTTTCTTCCACTTATTAGATACTGTCAAAGATTAACCAAAGTTTATTTAATTTGTAATTTTTATTAAAGGGGTTTACCCTCATTGAAAAAGATGATCTAACTTCTCAGCACGTTTGAGTTATTTGTTTGGTGCCTTCTAGAACGACTGTCAAATAATTGTTTTTATCTTTTGTATCTCGAGGATCCGTTGCACTTTTTTTTTGGCTCCTCATTTCAAAATTGTAGTTAATAAAAAGAATGATGCCTCCATGCATCTTTTAGTGTGCATGCGCAAGGAAAGTTTCAAAGAGAAATGCGGCACCTCTAGGGCACCTCGATCTGGGAGAGTTTGTTTGTTTGTTTTTTTTTTGCTTCTAACCTTGTTTAGTAGTTCTCCTATCATTCCATTCCAGGATCCGTTTATCGTTTCGACGCCGAAAAACCCGTCGGGAGAAGGTGTGATATGATAAGTGAAATGAAGTGTTTTGGCAAGTTCGTTTAGCAGATCAATGCAGTATCCTTCATATGCAACCTGTCCATCTTTCTGTCTTTTGAGCAGGACAAATGGCTCATTCTGTGTTTATGTAAGAGTTTTTAAAAATCTTTAAGTGAATTGTCTCATGGATATTATACTAGAAATAGCTACACACCTAACGTATAAAACATACATTTAATACACTATCATTTTAAATCTATGGCCTTTCGAAAACACCTTTTTAAATGTAAGTCCCACACTTTACTTTCAAAATATAAAGAATTTTACAAAAAACGAAGCCCCTCCAAATTGACCCCAATGTCTGAATTGCCATCATGTTATGGTGTCGTCATAAAGTTATTCAAAATTGATTACTGGGGGGGGGGGGGGGGGGGGGGGATTGACACAAAAATAACAATCATAACTAAAACACTCCAACTCATATCAAAAAACAAACAAATACAAAAAAAACCCACTCACCCACTGAAGTGGACGTCGTGTATTTATTCCGACTGTGTTGGTGGGGTGGGCGGAAGAGGTTGAAAGGATGTGGTGGGGGGGGGGGGGGGGGGGGGGGGCTGGAAACGAGGCGATGTTACAAGAACTAACTGCATAGAGTTAACGTCAATATCAAGGCAATTGCACTACTTGTACTGTGCTGGTCAGGATTGTTTTCAGTTGTGCGTACAGTTTTCCAGATCGAGTCTCAAGTCATTTCTTCCCAAGCTGATTTGTCTTCGACTAAATTTACTTCTCTCTCCGGTCACGGTGAGCCCAAGATAGTCGTTTGAGGAACATTTACACAATACATTGTGCTTTTATAGTACCTCTGTAACAACAACCCTGAGAATTTTTCCTTCCAGGGTGCTTCCCTTAAATTTGTCCGCGTCATACATATTAGGGTGGATATTTTCAAACATCACAGCTTTGTCACTTGAATTCCAAGACCCTACCTAACAGAACAAAAAATAAATAAAATGAAATAAGATAAAATGAAGCAAGCTCCGAAAATGTTGCTTTCGTTGCGTCCACTTCTGAAAATGAAATTTTTGTTCTAGAATGAAAAATGGTCGTGGGCATAATTTAAGCATAAACTGAAAAAGGAAGGTGATTCATTTATGCGGTGGATACATTCCTTAAAGTAAATGCTAAACAGTACCTAGTGATTTCTTTTTAAATTAAAGTTATATTAACAATTAATGTTCCAGCCTGTTTGCTTACGTACTTTTTGGTCACTGGATAACATAAACAAATTGCTGCCATTGAGAAGTGTTACTTTGTTTTTGTACTCTCCGTGCGCACAGTGCCAGTCAGTTGCTTTAAAGTAACTTGTTGACTATGCACTTGATCTTGGTACTTACTTTCCTAAGGGAATCGTTTCTCAGATTCAAGATTTCCAGTCGTACTCCTGCTCTCTTTCCATCCTGGCTAAATCTGACAGGTCCTGTTACACCATCAAAGTTTACCTGTTGATATATGTTGTGGTTCAATATTATCCTTGGTCCAAATTTTATTCCCTTTGTTTTTTGGTATGGTAATGTATGCTAATGAGTTTAAAACAAAAGGAAATAAAACTTAAGCCAAGGATAAAACTGAAACCTCCTGCAACTTATACATTCGATGTGCTTGTTTTTAAAAAATGCAATATTGCATCATATTGCAGTCAAGGCAGGAAACGCCTACCCTCTAAGATTCTATAAATGAATTGATTAATATTTGAAAAATGAATCCGTTAGTCGTTCCTTGAACTAGTGTCAAATTTAAATCGGCATTCCTGTATGAGCAATGAGCAGTGAATATTTTAGGAGAACTTCTCTTTGAATTTGATCAGATTGAAAATCTTTGAATGGATAAAATTGCTTCGAAGACATTTATATCAATTCAGGAAAACTGAGCTGGAAGAAATTTCATAACTGCCTCACTTGCGTGTGACTAATAACGGCTTTTTAAGTATGCAAGAATGCAGAGATGAATCTGAAATCTACAACCACCAAAGGATTCAACTTTAATAATAAAATTTCATTAATGAAATCTTAAGGGGTGCACTTGACCTGGCTTGACTTTAAGTACTTGGCTTAACCTTAGTTAGTTTTTCTCGACAATTAGTCAATGCAGACGTGATGATGGAGGATTTTTAGTTTCAGTTTTGGTGCCTAGTTGCAACGGTAAAATCTCTGCAGGTTTCGTCCGCCATGATCACCTGTCTTGGAATGGCCCCTTTTCGCATCGTAAGGTCTCAGGATCTTTATAGTCAGGAGCTGGGCCATCTTTGCCATGTTTCGTAATTTAGTAGCTAATTTTTTTTTCCCTAGAATCTAGTTTCAATTGTATTATTAACAGATATTTTTTGATTTAGGAAGTGTTTTATTGACAATTTTAGATAAGTAAATTGTATTTCATATTTGATATATTAAACAAGTAGATCTTAATACATGAGTTTTAGATGAATATATTAATCGTAAAATTACGTAATTCAGCTTTAATGGCTGCAATATGTAATGTGGTTTTAATAAACCATCTAAGTATCTCTTAATCTATCTATTTCATAACAGAGAGATCTAAGTTCATGCATCACGGCAAAAGGCAAATTAACGGCAGCGATTCAAGTTGAGATTTCTCAAAATCGAAAATTAGCAGATAAAACCAGTTCAATTCTTATGAATGCAAACAATAGTTAAACTACTACTCTTTTGTAGAAGTAAAGAACAGTTAAATACAAGACAAGGGAAAACTTGGTCAAGTGGCACAAATTTACGTTTGCCGTTTGCCGTAAACGTGGCTCTAATCTCTCCATTATCGTGGTAACGTATCGTGGTAAAGTTGGTTGTAAGCAATCAGTTTTCATATCAAGAAGAGGGAGGAAAATTAAGAAACACCTATTACTTCAAGGAACAAACAAAATCAAAACCAAGCACAAAACCGAAAGAAAGAAAAAAACTACAATAACATCAAAACATATTGAAAACACATTGAAACACTCGGAAAACCGATACTAAGTACGAGTCTATAAATAAAAAAAATATTGACGAAGCAAAGAAATTAGCTTACCTTTGTCATGCATGAAAACAATGTTTCACGGTCTTTAGAAGTAACAGCCGAGAAGTTTATTGATAAACATGCTTCTATATTTTGAGTCTGCTTGATTACTTGTACTGCATCGTGAGCAATGGCGGCAAGTTCCTGCACGAAATATTATATTGTGCGATGCCGGTTAAAACATGTTTTTCAAAAGGAAAACTACATAACCTCTTTTGTTTGAATGGCTGAATAAATTAAGCTGAATTCGATTATTTGCAGATTTTTATTCCTACCTTTTGAGAAAAGTTGGTAGAGAGCAGTTCTTTGGAAGCCAGATTCTCAATATAAGGAAGCTTGAATGTTAAAACCACATGCACTGCTCGACTAGTTAGGTTTCCTGGTACCTGTAGTGAAATAAATTGCTTAAAAATGAATTATATTTAACATAAATAATTACGTCTGCCCTCGGATTATTTTTAATTTTTCTATGACTACGTACGTTTTAAAGACAACTCAATTCACCGGACGTTTAAAGTTGCTCAAAAATTGGGTCGAGGGTTGTCATTAAAACTGATCCAGTGGACACAAAATTATATTGCAAAAGGCACTGGCAAAGCCTCTCTTACAAAAAACGCCTGAAAGTGCATCCTTAGTTGGCAGCCGCTTGTATGAAACATTCCTGACGACGATAAAGAAATATCTACAACATGTTCAATTTATTATGATAATTATAATTTATTAGTGAATAGAAAAGGGTTCCTCTTTTTTTCACTGAAATAGTCTCAATGAAGTTTATAAACTTTTTTTAGGAAATTTGCAAACCTGTCCTTGAAGTATCCATTTGTAGCCCTTCACATTTTCGTATCTCTTCTACAGAAGCAAAGATAACAATGACCATGTTGAAAAGCGACTGAGATAAAATAGGAAGCCGCACAAGGCAATTTACAACTCATTCAAGGAACTCAGAATTTAACGCTAGATAAATATGCATGCTTTTAGAAGCAGGTTTCAATCGCATTGCGGTTATAATAGGCAGTTTATATTGCAGGTACTCATTTACACAGTTTCAAAGTTAGTGTCACCATTAACAGTTAAGAGGAGGAGTTTTACCTGTTTCAAAAACAGTTCCAAATTTTCCTTTTTAGTATATAGTAAAATAACGTCCAATTCAAGCTTTTCTATTTGGTTCATTGCCGTTGCTATTGGTTTGGTTTTGTCCTCCACTTCCTCTTTTTCACGAATCGGAACAAAAGTCACGGTGAGCTCAGATCCCTGGGATATAAAGTAGAAGTATCCAGCTCTGTTCAAGAGATCCGCTGGAAAGAAAAAAATGATAATATTTAAATAAATAATAGAAAAATAAAAGTCATATAAATTGCAAACTAAATTTTAATTTTATTTTTCCCCATTTGTAACATAAAGTCAGTGTGAATATCCTTTCTATATGCCGAAAGTGATTGACGATAAGAGGCAAATTTTAAAGCAAAAAACAAAAACAAAACAAATAAAACAAACAAACCAAAAAATAACGCGATTTTATTCACCTGACAACTACACCGTTCTTTCATAAAATAAAATCCGTAAGATAAGTTTTTACCATCGTAAAGTAGTGCTAGCTTTTTCCACTGAAATGTGTTTACGATGTCTAGAGTAGCATGTGCGTAAGTCTTGTATCCCGGATGCATATGGACTGATTTTTTGCATTCATTAATTGGCCTGGTGTCTCTGCTGAGGCTGATAACAGGAATACCAGTTACTGCAGACAGTACGCAAGTGTCAGACGTATTAACATGGCTTCCCTCGATCAGCACAATGACATCTTTTTGTACAAACTTTAAACCTAGGAAAAAAAAAAGGAACAAAAATGGTAATGATAAGGATAACGATAATGATAATGATGATGATGATGATGATGATGATGATGATGATAATGATGAGGATAATGATAATTTTTCAAGGGAAGAGGTTTTAACTAATTTAATAAAAATGGAGTTAGTTACACGAAATCTTTACTTCCTGACATGTGTGCCTATTTATTTACTTTCTTACCCCCTCATATCTTACCTTGGTTTAATAAAGTGATATTGTCATTATGGCTGACCCTTTTCAACACAACTGAAACATTTTTAAAAGCAGAACTATCGTTGACAGCAAGGTCAATCACTTTCTTCTCTATTGAATGCTCATGAATAGTAACTGTAAAAAGAAGAACGACAATGGTTTTAGATAAAAGAGTTTTAACTAGTGCAGATTTATGAATTGTCTGACTGGAATTCTTAGCTTCAGAGCAACGATAATTGAATGCAGCCCGTGTAGAAGGCGGGAGGACGTCTCGTATCTGCTTAACTCCCACCTAAAATTTCTTTTTTAATTATTGATCACAAAAGAAAACATAAATAAAATGAAATACCTACATATTTCAATACATTTATATTCAAAACAAGAATAAACAATCTCTTCATCTTATATATTTTCTATTATACTTGATTTCAGCTGATGCAGAACTGATGTCAGAGTGCTCAATAAAAGGACTAGTCAAAGAGCGAGAATACCAGAAGTATAATGTTTTATCAACTGAATATTTGCCTAGGCATTTTATTACTTCATAGTTTCGTACTACACGGTGGTGAAGCACACTTCAGATAAAATAGCCTAATGGTAGATTACAAACAGTACGCGGATTATAACCGAAATTTAAAATGCAGTTAGTACGGATACAATGCTGTTTCTATGGGTTCTGTTATGTAACAGAAGAGGACTTGAAATTTTTCGACAGAAATTTGCTAGCGTGTCTACACGAAAATACTGTTGCTCGTTGCGCTTGTTTAGAGTAGCTAGATGGGGCTTACAGATTATAAAATATTTCTCCCACAGACATAAATTACACCGTTTGGAAGAGGGGTTGTAGGCGATAGCCTGCTTCAAAATCTTCCAGGTGATCCGGAAGTTAATGTTCTGTTATATTTCCCTATTAATTATTCACCTTGAGTTAGCGGGATGTAACTTACCGTAAGTTAATGTTCTCCTCTCCGTCTGAACCTTGACAAAACTTAATGTTATAGTAAACAAAACGAAGAACATTTTCTTTGCCATCAGCAGTCCTTAGAAATAGACATAAATTTTTTTTTTACATAAACTAATAACGTTTAATTTAAAAGATTTTGTTGTTTTCAATATTTTGAAGCACCTACACTGACATGTATCCTTGATATTTTAGAAAATCTAGTAAAATTTAAAAAGCGAAGGCAGGTAAGATGTCTCTGATGCAACTTTACAATGTCAAACATGACATTAGGTTTTGAACATGAATTCTGAATATATAAGGGACCCAACATAATTTTTCCAAAAAGGTTTCTAATAAGTTTCACTTCCTAAAGCTTCCTTGTAGCTTCAAGCAGAGTTCGTTCAAATGACATTGACTTGGGACTACAAAACGTGACATAAGTACGTTTGGAGATGATAGAGACAGAAATAAAGCGAAGAAACACACTTCTTCGTGCATTCCTCTGTTCAAAGGGCTCTTATATACTGCTTACTTTTAAAGGCTATCTGATTCAAAGCACGATCATTTGTAAATTTAACAGCTTAGTGTAGGCATAAAAAACAGGTTAAATGGCACTTGTACTTAACACTTATAAGTTAGAAATATAAATAAGAAAAGGTTATAGGTAATGAATCACTGTGCAAAAGTTACCTGTCGTATTTTCAACAATAGGCAAGGAAGAGGTTGCGGTTGAGTTTTGAGCGTGTAAACACTTTTTACTTTAAACGTATACATAATGAACGATATCCCCCATGGCCGCTCGTTCCAGTTCACTACCGAGGGCTGAATATGGTGACATGAAATCCCAAATGAAATGTTATTAACATGTTCTGGCTAGTCAGTCAAAATTACGCGCTTGATAAAAAGTCATAGAGACATTAATATATATTTGAGACTACACCTTAACCCCTTTTAATGCCTTCTTGAAATTGAAGGATATTGGCGGGTGGTGGATTAAATCTAAAAGCCCAGAATTCTATTCGGGTCTTTCATTAATAGATCGGTCAATATAAGTCTTTAATACCTCAAAGCTTTAATTTGTTTCACAGTCAAAAATCAGTTCACAAGATTGAAGTATCTTTAAGAGAAAAGACCAGTGTCTTTGCAATGGCTTAAAGTTTATTGCCTCAATTAAGTAACAGATGTCAGTATTTATCGAGAGCTTGGATTCTTGTCTTGGCGATGTCAAGATATATAATTACCTGAATAGGGAATTAAAGCCGACAAGGCAATGCTCGAAAAAAGTTTTACACAATATATTAGAAAATGCAGGTAAGTAAATGATTTATTAATATAAAATCAATTTAGTGAGTAAAATATCAAAACAAATGGACCTTCTGTGACGGCTTGAGAAGCAGTCACCCACTTTGATGAGTTTGTATCCTGGCTGCAGCTCGTCCCACAGAGTGACTACTTAACTATATTATACGTGCGAAAGATTAATGGATTGCCTATAGTTGTGAACTCCTCATATTCCTCATGGAAAAGCGAATCTTTGAACAATCTGAGAGCATCCTATGAAAGTTATACGCCATGTTTAAAACGTATTTTTATTCATTCAAAACACATCCCCGTTTCTTATTGGCTCAAATTCTCCGGCTACTTCTTCATAACCAGCTAACGTTGACCAAATTTGGAGGACGTTTGCGATATTAAAGATCTTACGATCCGACAACGGCGACGTCCATGAAAACGTCACTGAAAATAGACTTCGCATCCTTTTAAACTTTTTCGCGTTTATCCCACTTCGCCCTGTTATTTAAAAGAAGCGGATTTTGGCTGCGGCTGAAAAGAGGGGAACGCGCCCGAGTTCAGACAGAGATGGTAGAATTTATCGCCTTGCCGTTCCCCTTTCCAAGTAAACTTAAAATTTGGTCATTTCGCGTCGTAGTTCTGCAGTGAAGGCAAAGAAATGTACGAGAAAAGCATGATGCACGTGCAGAGTTGTTGTTTTGCGCATTAAACCTACTGATTTTTGACGTTCCTGTTGCCGTTGTCATCGTGGTTTCGTAAGGTCCCTATTAGATACGTACAATAACGTCGACAGTGAAGGCTATTGCCAGAAAAGGGTACAACAGAGAAGAAGAACCTAGAAGCCGACAATAGATAACAGAATACTCAGTTTTAAGGGCCAGGTGGACATTTACTGGCAACAAAACACTCTTGCCTACTGACGGGAGATAATATTAATACAGTCAAACCTAGCCTGAGAAAACAGACGACATTTCGCGACGCCACCAACGGTTTACCCCGCGAAATGACGTCTGAGAACCGAGCGCAGAAATTCCATACTGATGACGCATCACTACCCAGATCAAGCCAGTGCTTCTGATTGGTCGTGCCGCTTGGGAAATTTGCTTCAACAAATCAGAAGCACTAACCAGATCCGGGTAGTGACGTGTTATCAGTATGTAATTTCTGCGCTCGTTAACGTCATTTCGCGGGGAAACCAGTGGTGGCGTCGCGAAATGTCGTCTGTTTCTCAGGCTAAGTCAAGCCCCGTTGATACGGACAATGAGGAGGCCAATAAAAGTGGACATATTAACGGGGTGTTCGTGTAATGTAAAGGCTTTCTTTTCCCAGGGACAAAGAAAACTGTCGGTTATAATGAGGTTTCCATATCAAGCGGGTTTACTTAAAGCGGGGTTTGACTGTAATTACTTTACCGCACTCGGTTATTGCTTATGTACTGTCTGACTTTCTCCTTTCGGTCTTTTAAATTAAACCAACGTAACTGCGCTTGGTATTTTTTTGTTAGTGAGTAGCTCAAGTCCCCATATTCTTGCAAGCAACTAAATTTCGTATTCATGCATTCATTGATCGTCTCTCCAGCGTCGTTAGTAAGGTTTCATTTAGTTTCTGTCGCTGGGGGAATTGAAGCCTGCAGACAATAGAACAAAGACGAGTTATCTCAACGCCAAGAAACGTGCTTTTATTTAATTTATGTTGCTGTACACGGGCAAACGCAAATAATCTTGGGGGGGGAGGGGGCGGGGGTGGGGGCGGCACTGTAACTACAGATGGACTGTTCTGATTTAAATGAGAGACTACCGGTATTACCCCCGTATAAAGCGGAAGATTTAAATTTTATCATTGCCTAACTGACCTTTAACCTTCGCCTTCATCTTCTATTTTCGTTTCCAGATAATTTCTGCAATCAGCACTAAGTATGCCACAACCAGTCCAATGCCCAAGACAACATATACTCCCGCCATACTTGTTAAGTCGATTCGCTTTCTTGACAACACTTCAACGAATACATGCAAAAAAAAAATTCGTGAACAACAAAAATACAGTGGAAACCCGTTATAACGAATGGCCAAGGAACTGGCAAATTTGTTCGCTACTTTAACGAGGTTTCGTTATATCGGGGGCCTTTTTTCATATATTTCACTTACTGTTACCGGGGTAAAGAAAAGTGTTCATTATACTATGAACTTCGTTATAGAGAGGTTCGTTATATCGTGGTTCCATTGTACAGTTCAGATGCTACATTTGCGAATGAAGCGCTTACTCACGATGTAGGTACACCAGGAGAGATCCAGCAACAGAAACAAGATGATTATGGTCAGGGTGGGCATCAGGGTGTGTTATGGCCACGGGCAGTGTGAAAATGGATATTAGTTCCGACTTTTATACCGGGTTTTGTCCATAGCAGGGCTATACCTCCCTCTAATAGCCGTCAGGCCATTCACTATGCTTTGGCGTGCCTTTATTTCTTAAACATACAAATCTGGAAACCTCATCTACAGCTGCTCTTGGATAAGTTTTCCAGTTTGATAGGTTGCGGATCGTTAATTGCCAAAAAAGTCAACAATTCATACATATTTATAGATAACGCAATTTTAGAGAAGTGTTTAGCCACCTAAAATTCCTGTGAGGATTAAGCACACTAAATTTTTTTACCTGTGTCTTGTTCTTTAGGGCATCCAGAGGAAGATTCCCACCATTTACGTTCCAGGTTTCCTAGGAAACCGTTCTCTTGGAAACGCAAAATGGCCAGTGTAAAATCTGTAACATAAGGATCATTCGCTTGAAAAGCAAGACTAATTCCTCTGACATTGGTTAAACCTGGCACTGAAAGAGTTTTTCATTCATCAGTTTAGCATATTTTGCACTTTTTCCCCATAAAAAAGTAGAATATTAACGTAAAAAAATGTTGAATTTTTGATAATTTTGATCATTCCTTTGATCCAGTTCAGGCAAGGCATGGCTCCGTGAGCAATTTCAAAATTGCAGAACACTGTCTATTGATAAAAAGCTGATTCAAGGAAGGTTGCTTTGGCCATTGTGAGGAATTGCGCACTGGGAAGCTATTATTTGGTGGCCACTCAAGAAAATCATTGCAGTTAGTTCCGTATGCCCAAATGCTGAAATGCCAAATTGTCCCAACTGCCTATTGGCCGCTCGGGCTGCACAGCGCGCCACAATCCATTCCAGGAAACCAAAACACTACACTGTAAATTAATGAAAGTGTATGAAACAGGTATAAGCGACGTTGTCATATTTCAAAATAGTTTCCCGGCCCTTTAGCTCCGACAATAAGTGCATAAAAGAGCGTAACAAAACTCGCACAACAGAAACAAATAATAATAATAATAAAAAAAACAAATCTAGCCACCTTGGTCCCGTCCCAACCCCTTAACACGTCCGATCGCGTTTTATCTATTTATTTAAAGAAACTTTAAATTTCACATCTACTCACGTTCACATTGCAGTGCTCTAGATTAAACCTAATTACCTGTTGTTAGATCGCAGGGTGGCTTGTTGGCAATATGTCGAATAACAGGTCCATCATAAATAAACACACGGTCATCCTTTTCACGAATCAACTGAACAGCCTCATTTACGTTTCGAACAAAAGATTTGCCAGCTTGAATTCTGTGCCAAATCTGTCGGTGAGTTTGATATTTGCTCGTCTTGAAAAACTCGTAGATACTTCCTGAATCTAGTGTGGTGACTTGATAGGATGATGCTATTACGTCATCTAGGTTATTGATGGGAGCCACGGCATTTTTCACAGTCAAAAATGCAGCGAGATTTGCAGTGTATGTTGAAACCCAGACAAGAATGCAAAACCAATAACACCCGGTAAGAATGCGACCTATAAAAGAGAAAAACGAAAAAGGTACTTAACATAAAACTACGCAATTATTACTGACTCTAGAGTAGCATAAGACCTATCGATATTGTGATTTAATAGCTAGGACCATTATTAAAAAGCAATTTCCTTCCGAACATCGACTGTTTCGAATGCGAACAAGCAACATCTCCAAAGCACCTGACAGGCTTCGTGGCTGGTTCTCAGATCCTTGCTGCAGCATGCAAGCCAATGCAAACCACACGCTGTTAAAGAAACTAAACTCCTCAGAGGTCCCTCGGCCATTTGCACCTTTGTAACCGTATGGGCTCAAGTAGTTTATCACAAAATTTGAAACGGAAATCACTACCAGGGTGGCCAGAGAAGCAAACCAAACGTCGCTGTGAAAAGGATTTAAGAACTTTAGAAAATCAATCGACCCGTTGTTGAACGATGTTTTCTTGAGTAGCATATCTTCAGTGAAATACATGAAGGGAACAGCGAAGTCTACCACTTTTTCTCGGCCTTCAGTGATGGTCAGAGCTCCGGAAATGTCTGCACGCTTTAGAGATGAAAAAGAAAAATACGTCAGAGAAACGGTCACAGTTTCTTCCACTTATTAGATACTGTCAAAGATTAACCAAAGCTTATTTAGTTTATAATTTTTAGTAAAGGGATTTTCCCTCATTGAATAAGACGATTTAACTTCTCAGCAGGTGTGATTTATGTGTTTGGTGCCTTCTAGTAAGAACGACTGTCAAACAATTAATTTTAGAGGCCCCAACGTTTGATCTTTTGTATCTCAAGGATCATGCGTAACAATGCACTTTAATTTCTGTTTTTATAAAAGAATGATGCCTCCATGCATCTTTTAGTGCCCATGGAAATTTTCCTAAGAGAAATAGGGCACCTGTCGGGCACCTCGATCTGGGAGAGTTTGTTTTTTGTTTCTTACCTTGTTTAGTAGTTCTCCTATCATTCCATTCCAGGATCCATTTATCGTTTCGACGCCGAAAAACCCGTCGGGAGGAGGTTTGATATTATAAGTGAAATGCAGTGTTTTGGCAAGTTCGTTTAGCAGATCAATGCAATATCCTTCATATGCAACAAGTCCATCTTCCTGTCGTTTGAGCATGACAAATGGCTCATCCTGTGTTAATGTAAGAGTTTTTAAAAACTCTTTGAGTAGATACTCTCACGGATATTACACTAGAAATAGCTACACACTTCATATATAACATACCTTTACTACAGTATCATTTTAGAATGTTTTCTTCAGATCACAAATTCTCTCTAAATCTATGGCCTTTGATTTAGTTGATATTTTAAAACAAGTTTTTAAAAAGGTCCACACTTAACTTTAAAAATGAAAAGAATGTACAAAATTCACCCCAATGTCTGAATTGCCGTCTCGTTGTGACGTCATAAAGTTATTAAAAATTGATTAATGGGAGGGACTGGAAACGAGGCGATGATACAGTAGCTTACTGCGTAAAGTTAACTTCACTATCAAGGCAGTTACACTACTGGTACTGTACTTGCCAGAATTCTTTTCAGTGGTAGGTGGGACAGTTTTCCAAATCGAGTCTCAAATCGTTTTCACCTCAGCTGATTTGTGTTCGACTAAATTTACTTCTCTCTCCGGTCACGGAGGGCCCCAGATAGTCGTTTGAGGAACATTTACGCAGCACATTGTGCTTGTATATATGTTACCTCTGAAACAACAACCCTCAGAATTTTTCCTTCCAGTGTGCTTCCCGTAAATTTTTCTGCGTCATACATATTAGGGTGGATATTTTCAAACATCACAGCTTTCTCACTTGAATTCCAAGACCCTACCTAACAAAACAAAAATAAATAAAGGAATAAAATAGAATAAAATAAAGCAAGCTCTGGAAATGCTACTTTTCAGTTTTGCATCCACTGCTGAAAATGCAATTTTGTTCTAGAATGAAAAATGGTTATGGGCATAATTTGTATAGATAATAGCATGATTTGTAATGATATTTGGCATAAATACCACGAGTGATATTTCGAAATTGTTATATGACAATTTTGAAATATCACGAGTAGTATTTATGCCAAATGTCACGTACAAATCATGCTATCATTTGTTTATACTACTACCCGCAAAGGTTTTGTAATTTTTACATGTACATTATTTCAAATTGAGCTGAAATACCATTGCTCTGAGGCAATCTAATTGCAGAAATTTCTCATGTAGTAGTATAAAAGCATAAATTAAAAAAGGAAGGTGATTCATTTATGCAGTGGCGATACATTCCTTGAAATAAATGCTAACAGTACTAAGTAATTTCTCTTTAATTTGAAGTTAAATTAACAATCCATATTCCAGCCTGTTCGGTAACGTATTTCAGTTCTGGTCACTGGATAACATAAACAAATTGCTACCACTGAGAAGTGTTACTTTGTTTTTGCACTCTCCGTGTGCACAAGGCAAAAAATCTTTCACATTTTATTCTATCGCGTCGTGCTTTTTTTAAAAATTATATATTTGTTTTGCCACATGTTGAAATTTTAATTTTGCTGTCAATCTTGTGACGTCATTTTTCCGCTAAAAAACGTTGAATTCGAAAAACAAAAGCATAGGATATTTTGCAATACAAAGTTCTACCATCATGCAAAGTTTGAGCTCAAACAAATAAAAAATGCAAAAGTAGTTCATACGATGCACTTTTTGGCTTCCTATATGCCCACCGTGAAGTAACTTGTTGACCATGCACTTGATCTTGGTACTTACTTTTCTAAATGAACCGTTTCTCAGATTCAGGATTTCCAGTTGTGCTCCTGCTCTCTTTCCATCCTGGCTAAATCTGACAGGTCCTGTTACACCATCAAAGGTTACCTGTTGATATATGTTGTGGTTCAATTGTATCCCTGGTTCAAATATTATTTCCCCCTTTTTTTTGGGTATGGTAATAATGCTTACCTTAAATCAAAAGGAAATAAAATTTAAACCAAGGATAAAACTGAAACACAACTTATACATTCGATGTGCTAAAAATGCAATATTGCTTCATGTTAAGTTAAGGCAGGAAAAGCGTACCCCCTAAGATTCTATTAATGAATTGATTATTTGAAAAACGAATCCGTTAGTGTTTCTTGTAACTAATGTCAAATTCAAATACGCATTCCTGTGTGAATATTCTACGAGAACTTTTTTGTATTTGATCTCTGATCGAAAATCTTTGAATGGATAAAACTACCTTGACGACAATTACATTAATTCAGGGAAACTGAGCAGGTAGAAATTTCATATTAACTGCCTCGCTTACAGCTCATTACGCATGCAAGAATGCAGAGATGACGACCTAAAATCTACAACTACCAAAGGATTAAAAAAAAAATTCATTGGAATCTTGGATGTATTTCATATTTGATAGATTAAACAAGTCGATCTTAGTATATCATTTTTAGATGAATATATTCATTGTAAAATTACGTAATCAGCTGCAATGGCTGCAATGTAAAGTGATTTTCATAATTAAACCATCTAAACACTTAATCTATCTATCTCATAACAGAGAGATCTAGAGTCATGCATCACGGCAAACGCCAAATTAACGGCAGACTCAAGTTAAGATTTCTCAAAACAGAAAATGGGTGGATAAAAACAGTTCAATTCTTATGAATGCAAAAAATTGTGAAACTACTACTTTTTTTGTAGAAGTAAAGAACAGTTAAATACAAGAAAAGGGAAAACTTGGTCACGTGGCACAAATTTGCGTTTGCCGTTTGCGGTAAACATGGCCCTAAATGTTTCTATAAATTTCTCCATTATTGTGGTAAAGTAAACGGATGTTGGCTATGCCATCAGTTTAAATATCAAAAAAAGGGAAAAAAATTAAGAAACACCTATTAGTTCGAGGAACAAACAAAATAAAAAAACAAGATAAAAAAAATATATAATCGACTACAACAACATCAAAACCTATTGAAAACACATTGAAACACTCGGAAAAGTAGATATACAAATAAAGAAAAATATTGACAAATCAAAGAAATTAGCTTACCTTTGTCATGCATGAAAACAATGTTTCTCGGTCTTTAGAAGTAACAGCCGAGCAGTTTATTGATAAACATGATTCTATTTTTTGAGTCTGCTTGATTACTTGCATTGCATCGTGAGCAATGGCAGCAAGTTCCTGCATGAAATATTTACTTTTATTATATAGACACAAGTGTTTTACTGGAAAATATTGTGAGATACCGGTTAAAACATAGGAATATTCATGGAATTCTGTTCATGCTTTTCAAAACGAAAACTACCTCTTTTGTTTGAATGGCTATTATGAATTTAGCTGAATTCGACTATTTGCAGATTTGTATTCCTACCTTTTGAGAATAGTTGGTAGAGAGCAGTTCTTTGGGAGCCAGTTTCTCATTATAAGGAAGCTTGAATGTTAAAACCACATGTACTGGTCGACTACTTAGGTTTCCTGGTACCTGCAGTGAAAAAAATTGCTTAAAAATGAACGTCTGCCCTCGGATTATCTTTATTTTCTAAAACGACGTACGCTTTATATTAAAGACAACTCACCAGACGTTAATTTGCTCAACAATTGGGTCACGGATCAGATAAATCTTATTTTGTCACTAAAACTCATCCATTGGACAGTATTTTTTCCTGTAAAAGGCGCTGGCACAGCCTCTCTTATATAAAAGGCCTGAAAGTGCATCCTTAGTTGGCAGCCACTTGTATGGAACATTCCTGACGATGAAGAAATATTTGCACTCACTGAAATTTAAAATTAACTTCTTTTTAGGAAATTAACAAACCTGTCCTCGAAGTATCCATTTATAGCCCTTCATATTTTCGCATCTCTTCTACTGAAGCAAAGGTAGATCATGTTGAAAGATAAAAAAAGGTAGCTGAACAAGGCAATTTTAACTTAAAGAAACTCAGAAATTAATACTAGACAAATATGCATGCTTTTAGAGGCAGGTTTCAATCGCATGGTGGTTATAAGAGGTAATTTTTATTGCGGGTACTCATTTACACAGTTTCAAAGTTAGTGTCACCATTAATAGTTAAGAGGAGGAGTTTTACCTGTTTCAAAAACAGTTCCACATTTTCCTTTTTAGTATAAAGTAAAATAACGTCCAGTTCAAGCTTTTCTATTTGATTCATTGCCGTTGCTATTAGTTTGGTTTTGTCCTTCACTTTCTGTTTTTCAGGAATCGGAACAAAAGTCACAGTGAGCTCAGATCCCTGGGAGATGAAGTAGAAGTAGCCAGCTTCCAGCAAGCCATCCGCTGGAAAGAAAATAATAATTCAGATAGTTAAATGAATAATAGACAATAAAAAAGTCATTTAAATTAAGAACTAAATTTTATTTTGCCCCATTTGTAACATTGCGTCAGTGTGAATACCCTTTCTTTATGCCGAACCGGGAAAAACAAAATTGGAAAGTATTGTGTATGCATTATGTGGTAGATGATAAGAGGCAAATTAAAACAAAACAAAACAAAACAAAACAAAAAGAAAAAAATGCAACTTTATGCACCCGACAATTAGACACAGTTCTTTCATAAAATAAAATCCGTTAGATTAGTTTTACCGTCGTAAAGTAGTGCTATCTTTTCCCACTGAAATGTGTTTAAGATGTCTAGAGTAGCATGAGCGAAAGTCTTGTATCCTGGATGCATTTGAACTGATTTTGTACATTCATCAATTGGTCTGGTGTCTCTACTTAGGCTGATAACAGGAATACCAGTTACTGCAGACAGTGCACAAGTGTCAGACTTATTAATATGGTTTCCCTCGATCAGCGCAATGACATCTTCTTGCACAAACACTGAAGCTGAAAAAAGGATCAAAAATAGTAATAATGATGATAACGATAATGATGATGATGATGATGATGATGATATGATGATAATTTGTCGAGGGAAGAGGTTTTGACAATATAAAAAATGGAGTAGTTACACGAAATCTTTACTTGCTAACATGTTTGCTTTTTTTGTTTACTTTCTTACCCCCTCATATCTTACCTTGGTTTAATAAAGTGATATTGTCATTATGGCTAACCCTTTTCAACAGAACTGAAACATTTTTAAAAGCAGAACTATCGTTGGCAGCAAGGTCAATCACTTTCTTCTCTATTGAATGCTCATGAATAGTAACTGCAAAAAGAAGAACGACAATGGTTTTAGAAGAAAGAGTTTTAACTAGTGCAGATTTATGAATTGTTTGACTGGAATTCTTAGCTTAGAGCAACGATATATAATTCAATTCATCAGCCCTTGTGGAAGGCGGGAGGACGCTTCATATCTGCTTCAAGTTTGACTTCAAGTTATTTAATTATTGATCACAAAACAAAACAATATATATAAATAAAATAAAGTACCGATATAAGATACATTTCAACACATTTATATTGAAAACACTCCGGAATAAACAAACTCTTCATCCTATGATGATGGTAGTTTAGAGAGTATTTTTAAAAACGTATTTTCTATGTATGTATCTATTGATTATTCCCCTTGAGATAGCGGGATGTAACTTACCGTAAGTTAATGTTCTCCTCTCCGTCTGAACCTTGACAAAACTTGATGTTATTATAAACAAAGCCAAGAACATTTTCTTTGCCATCAGCAGTCCTTAGAAATAGACATAACAAATGTATTTATTTTTAATAGCTGGGAGCAATCAGTCTGCCAAACTGGACATTATGGTGCTTCTAGGTGCACGGTGCAATAAATAGGTTAAACTAACTCGTGGAACTACTAATCATAACTATTCAAACTAATCACAAGCAAATCATCCAGCGTAACACCAAGAAAACAGCTTCTCTCGGTAACACCTAAAATAAATAAATTTTGTTTTTATTTCCAACTGTTTCCGTCTTTTGAGTCAGTCAATGAACTATGTATTAAAATAAGGGAGGGTATTAAGCTAAGCTAAATTATTCTTTGTTGTTTCACCCAACCAGCTCAAACTGGTGGTTCTATTT
Organism: Porites evermanni; assembly: GCA_942486025.1. Classification (NCBI taxonomy): domain Eukaryota; kingdom Metazoa; phylum Cnidaria; class Anthozoa; order Scleractinia; family Poritidae; genus Porites; species Porites evermanni. Next base: position 343,561 of record CALNXI010000021.1, on the reverse strand, counting down.
ATATTCATACACTCTATATTAGGCAAAGTTTTCAATTTGATGATATCAACTGAATAATTTAAGTGCCATATTCCTTCCTGTTGTGCTGAGTTGCTTATTGAATTTACCAAAGAGTGGACAACTTCCGAGAGAAAATTTTTTTGGGTTACGTTATAGGACGATTTTAAGGCTGTAAAGCTGCTTAACACGATTACAATAATTTAAAATTAAAAATAAAAATAAGTTAGGGACCCACCTACATAGGAACAGTACCCTGGAGCTATTCAAATTAAACAAGAAAATAGTTTCAAACAAATGTAGAGACTTGTCAGAGGAATAATTGACATCCATCCCGAATCAACAAGTTTTATTTTGTAATCGTGACCACGAACTCGATTGAAAAGTTTGGAAATCAGCATTTTTAATTCGCATAATGTGAAGAAACCGTGAGATGTCGCAATCAGACTAATTAAATTAAATTTACTAACATATTTGACCATGAACGATAACTTTTCCAAAATGGCGTGTGAAGATTTGCAATTTTTTTTTTTTAAAGTGGGTTAAGATTGGAGACGGCAGTATTCAGACGACATAGTTACAACACCATGTACAGAGGTCATCTTGGTTAAAAGCATTTTCCTGAAAATTCGATCAGTTTAAGACTCCTTTTCGCTAGGTATCCTTTTTTTGAGAATAACAAGATTATTCACCCATTTCACAGTAAACGAAAAACGTTTAATTTAAACGATTTTGATGTCTTTAACATTTTGAAGCATCTATCCTTGATATTTTAGAAAATAGTTTGAATGTAAGATGTAAAAAGCGCAAGCAAGCAAGATGTCTCTGATGCAACTTTGCAATGTCAAACATGAAAAGGTGTTGAACATGAACTCTGAACATGTAAGGGTCTAACTGAATTTTTCCAATAATTTTCTGATAAGTTTCACTTCCTAGAGCTTTCTTTTAGCTTCAAGGGGAGTTCTTTCCAATTACTTTGACTTAGGACAAGTTTACGTGACATAAGTACGTTTAGATAAGTTAGAGACAGAAATAAATCGAAGAAACACACTTCTTCGTGCATTCCTCTGTTTAAAAGGCTTTTTATATATTGTTCGACACTCGATTTGAAGACCCTTCATGCAGTGTAACTGAAAGAACATATTTTATAATGCCTTACCTGTCAAAGGCTAGATGCAAAGCGGGATCATTTGTTAATTCAACAGCTTAGTGTAGGCATATAAAATAGGGTGAATGACACTTGTACTTGACACTTATTTCATTTTTTAAATTAAAAAATGGTGATAGAGAATGACTCACTGTGCAGAAGTTACCTGTCGTATTTTCAACAATAGGCAAGGAATAGGTTGCGGTTGAGTTTTGAGCTTGTAAACACTTTTCACTTTACATGTATTTATAATGAAAGAAATCCCCCATGGCCGCTCGTTCCAGTTCACTACCGAGGGCTAAATATGGTGACATGAAATCCCAAACGAAGTATCATTAACATGTTCTGGCTAGTTAGTCACAATTACACGCTTGATAAAAAGTCATAGAGACATTATATACGGGTCGTGGATTAATCTGAAAGCCCGGAATTCTATTCGGGTCTTTCATTTAATAGATCGGTCAATGCATTACCGATGTACGAAACCTACATCTGCAGGTTTTTTTTGTTTTTTTTTTAATGATTCTCTCACTGGTAGGTCACTTAGAAATGTGTTTGGCAAGCAATTTGCTTCATTGTTTTCACGTAGCTTCCATTGTTGCACTATGTTGATAATGGAGATTTTAAAAGGGAAAAGCGCTTGGTATATATTCTTTGTCAAAATGATTTGGTAAGTCAGTGAATATGCGTTCAATAATGTCTGCCAGTTTCCTTAATAAAATATAAGTCGCCCATGGGGCCAGTACCTGGGCGAAAATTCGTCTATCTCCCTTAAACTGTATGAATGGATGATTAACAGTGCTTGTTGATGCCTTATATAAAAATAAAAAAAATTCAAAATTAATTTTCACTTACCCCACTTTACCCATTTTTTTAATTGATTTCATTTTTGTGTTTTTCTGATGCTGATTAAGTGTAGAAAGGAGAACTGTAAAGAAATGAATTCATAGGCTTGATTACCATGCAATGCACTCACATGCATCCAGGCCATTAAACCCTCTGGGGGTTTAACAGTCGTGTTGGCTATTCCATTGTCTCTTCAAAGGTTCAATATTTTCCAATTATATCTTGCCACATTACACGACAGATGTTATCATGTATGTGGAAACCAGAGTTAATATGGATAACTAAAGAAGATTTGTTTAAGGGTCAAATTTGCAAATACATGGGCGATGGGAAGAATATAGGGTAAGTTGCTGGGCGTAAATTAAAAATCAGCTTTTAATTATTTTGAAAAACGATCACTTATATACTGCACCTAACTAGAGTTCACTAGTAATAAATAATTTTAATTTATAGAGGTATATTAGCTAGGGAACTACAAGGCACTAAGAATGATTGTACATGTCTTTGAATATCAGGAAAATATAGAAAAATGGAATTTTTTGTCCAAAATTTCGGCTAGTAAAAGGCCTTAACTTACAAAAAAAAGGATAACAAGCAATAAATAAGCATGGTCGATTCGATGAAAATTTTTCAATGGCTGTGAGATGTTTTATCTTTTTCTTGTTCTCTATGCTTGTCTATCACGTCCAACGTGAAATACGTTCTTTGCTTAGCCACAGAACGAAAAAAAAAAAACATGTTTCTTCCAGCACAAGTTATTTTTCCTTTATGGGAACAAAGAAAGGCAATCAGGCTGGAGATCTCAGCTTGAATTCTCAAAAAGAAATGGGTTAAAAAAAAAAAAAAAAGGAAAGAATATTGAAGAGAAAAGGCTTGGTTTTTTTCTTTTTATATCTATTCTTTGATGAAGACCGGTGTGATGAAACATGTGAACAACTTAACATAGACAACAATTTACACTATCGAGTTTAGCCAAAGAGTATTTCACATTTATATATTAATCACTTCAAAATGAATAAAGAAAATGTAAAGTTTTAAGTTTACAACACATATGCTGCAGTGTTGTTGTTGTTGATTTTTTTTTTTTTTATCATTCCACCAACAAAGAAAGTTAAATCCTCTTTGGGTTCATCATGAGACTTTCAAACGAATTGGCTCATCTAAGAACCTTGTAGATAGGTTTGCTGACAAGGAATGCAAGAAAAATCGATGTCAGTGGTGGTGAAATCCATTCAATCAACAATTTCAATTTATAAGACTTTACCAATACTTTTGCATTCTAATATGATGTGACTGTTCTGTAGACAAAATCTTTATTTCCTTATCCACAGAAATAAGTAATTATGGAACGAAGAACTGTTTACGCTCTGTTTATGACATGGTTGTTACAAACGACAGAAACAAGGAGCAGAAGAATATTTACATTGGGTAAGTAATTCAGTGCCTTCCAGTTAACAATATGTACGAGGGAGGTTTTGGTATGACTCCCATATGAAAGGGGGCGGGGATACTCTTCTTCTCGCTTAGGGCTATAAATTTCGGATTTTGGTCTCACTTAGGGTGTTCTGGACAAAACACCGTTATATTAAGCCTTAAAGGTCTCTTTTAGGTTTGCACGCACGGAATAAGTATTAAAAAATTACCTATTTTCAATTCGTTTATTTACTCGATTCATGTTATTAATTAAAAGTTTAAAATGTTCTCTTAGGGGTCAAAAAAAGGTTGGGCCACTCCCAGATTGGTCTCCTTTTTAGAGGATGCTCCGTTATTTCATTATCTTGGCCCTAAGATCCAACTCAACAAATAAATTCAAGCTAGCTTGTTTCAACCGTTCAGATGGACGGGGGCCAACGTCTGGAATTGGCGAACTTGCATTTATTTGTTGAGTTGGATCTTTGATATGTTTGCTCGAATACGTTCTTTCTTTTGGGACCTTTTTGTTTTTTGTTAAGAAAGCAATAAAAAACAGTGAACCTCGTTATTAGTTAAAAGAAATTCAAAAATATTCCGTTTCTTCTTCCACTAGCAGATAAAAGTTTTTATTCTTGACTTTGTTGTTTACTTTCGTTTCTTTTTTAAGTCTTTTTTTTAGTTGTTGGTGTTTTCGTTTTGTTATTTTTTTTCTCATGCAGGTGTTGTCAATGGATGTTCATCGAGTTATAAAGCCATAAACTCAGCCATCGCAAAAACGTCGAATCTGAGGAACGTTACCATAGTTGTAAGAAGGTTCACCATTTCAAAAGATACAAACTTAGTTGACCAAGGTAATGTACGAAATAAGCTATACGCATAAAATGCAAATCAGTTAATACGAACGTTCCTTGGCACCAAATTTTTTTGTTTATTTTCCTTTTTGTATTCAAAGCAATGTATGTTATGTCCCTGTCATGATCTGTAAGAGTGCAATGCACACAATAGACGTCACAGAAACTTAGAGGCTATGTCGCCTTTGTTTTGTCCAACATGGCGCGTGGCCATTGAAAGTGTTTTCAAGATTATTTTGGAAAATGTCGTTTTGATATGCAGATAGCCCCCGAGACAAAGAAACTGGTAAGGGTATCGTCCTATCACCCCATCTCCTTCCGCTGTTCGTACTAACATTATCATATTTATTGTCATTTTTATTGTCATTGTCATATTTATTGATGATAAGCCTAAATTTTGGATCGCGGTATCTTTCAGCTGCGATATTACTTCAACAAAACGTAGTTGCACTCATCGAAGGAAGCGAAACAAAGAATTCCGCATGCGCACTATCAACAGTGACCGGGATTCCTCTTATCTATCTCCATGGAGACAAAAATTGCAAAAAGACGGTACAGATGTTGGTTGGACACAAAGCCTATGCGCGTGCTTCACTTGACATAATCAGTAGATTCAACTGGGAAAAGGTCACATTACTGTTCGAAGGTAAAATGTTCAAAACGTGATCTTTGAGTTTTTTTTTTTTTTTGTAGTATTGCGTGAAGATTTGAGATGAAATGATAGTGAAGTCATTGCTAATTTTTTGTTTTTATAGAGAATCGTTTACAAGAGGCTGCTTATTTCTACTCCATATCTCAAAGTTCAAGCCTCTCTGTAAGGTACGTTGAGATATCCGATGGACAAGACGCTTATGATGGAACGAAAGTAATATCGAGTATTACAGAGCAGATAAAGGGTATTGATCCACAAGTGTTACTTCTTTACACTAACAAAGACAAAATGGAAAACACACTACAACAGGTATTCAAATTTTAACCTTTTTTTATTGGGCCTCAAATGCTGTTTTTGAGAAATGATTTTTTGTTTGTTTGTTTGTTTGTTTTTTCTAACTCGGATGACAAACACAATTTAACTATAGATACTAACTAATAGATCATCCTTATTGTCATAATCGATATTATAATCATTATAAAATGAAACTGAGTTTAATAAACCATAAATCTTCTCATTATTTTAGCTATCTTTTCATATATTCACTTTATTATCTCCCTTATAATTCTCTAAGTATTCCGGCCATTCTTTTGTACGTTATGAATGTAAGCTCGTTGTCAGTGCTTCGCTAAATTTTTCGTTCTGTACTGGCAGATCGAATCATTGTTCGAAAAGCATGATCATATATGGATACTTCAGGGAGAGGTATGTAAAATGAATTTAGCTTCTATTTGGAAGATGAATTAATCCCCAGACTTGTAAAATTAAAGAGAGGCAAATGATTTAAATTTGATTTATGTCAGGAAACCAGAACTGAGTAACTATGTTTTAAGACGTGCGCAATAGAGGGCAGCATGTAGATTATTTCTGCCAGGCTGTCAGACAGTAACGTGATAAAATTTCAGCTATATGTATGACTTTTAATTTCACTATTTCACTATTTTTGGCTTAAAATAGAATTCATGCTGCCCTATAAATGGCTCGACACCAATGACGTATGACGTCATACTTCACTGAGCCGCTACAACCTAAATGGTTCTGAAGAAGAAATTATCATTGATTTACAAAAAAGTTAGTAAACTCACATTCTAAGGGTGAAGTTGAACCCAAAGCAAGCTGATAACGTATTTTGGTTTGGTGTCTATGGAATATTACAGCAGATATGTTATTGCCTAAACACTCCCTTCCATGTTACTAAAAAAAATGTTTCGACATCAAATTCAATTGTGACATATTTTGTGTTTTGTGCCACAGGTTCCGTTAAACTTGAGCTGTCTACCAAATAGTGTGATTGTATCTACGAGGCTCCCTTGCAAATTCGACAACGTCACAGCGTCAAACTCAGAAAATAACTATACTTTTATCAATAAAGTAAGTTGCTTGAATTGCATAACTTCCCAGAGTGAGCTTAATTAAGCAAAGACGTTTTTGAGCGACGCACGTCAGCCTGAAGTGATCTTTTTTTCATTTTTGAACTGTGGTTTTTCTCAAATGTTTGGACCAATCGTCTCTATAATAGTAAATAACTTAGAAATACAAAGTTGGTAACGTCAAGGTACTTTAAAATGAAAAAGACATCACTTCCGCTCTTCACGTGCGTCGCTCAAAAACGCCTTTGGTTAAGTTCCCCAACAATGCCGTGTATACATATGATTCCCTCTTGCTCTCTTTCAGATGATATCATGGGCTATTTCCTTTTGCATAAAACATGAAAAACCTGCGTAAAAGTATACAAAATGTCATAAAAACAATATTTAAACCATTACTGAGTGAAATAACAAGGAAATTTTACGCAGTATACAAATACTGTTAAGTCATCCAAAAAAAATCCAAAAAATTACGGAACGAAATGCACTGGAAATATTACGAAAGGAAAAGACAGTTTAGATATTTCTTAGTAACTTTCGAAAAAGGAGGAATTTCTTTTTTGATATCTGTCATCTAGCTTTATCTAACAAAAATGGCCGTTGCATTATTCCCAGGAGACTGGCTACGCATACGATAGCGCTCTGGTACTCTCTCAAGCGGTGAGCCACGAACCTTGTTCCTCTATGAATGGTATTAATATTGGCCAGAACGAAAGAAATAAAATGGCTAGTTGCTTGAAGAAGGTGCGTATTGAGGGCAGAATTTAAAAGTATTTTTATGATTGGCTTTCCTTGTGGAATGAAAGCAAACTAAGCTTAGTAAATGCGCTATCAAACTTTCCGTTCGTTGGTTTTGAATAGCACCTTCTCATTTCTATCAGTTACTCACGATCACGAAGATAAACAAAAAAAGACACTTCCAGGAAGACGCTTAAGATTTTTTATACCCAGAACTAACAAATCATTCGAAATTTAGCTTTGAATTTCTTCAAGAATCATGGCTTATTTGAGACGTTTTACGTCACTATACGAACTGGAAGTCTGTCTTTGAAAACTTGTTTGCGACGCATTGCTCAACCCACTTCCCACTTCTCGCTATTTGGATATCGGAAAAAACCACTGCATGAAGTGCTTTAATCAAAACTGATCGAACTTTCTGTATGAAACCTCGCTCGTCCACTTTTGAAGCCGCTACAGCGATCAACGAGAGTTATTTGTCTTGAGTTCTTTAACAAGGGAGATACTGACCTTAATATTGTTGACATCGGCATTAGAGGAGGTTTCCCTTCATAGGAGAATGAAAAAAAAAAAGTTAAAAAAATTGAAACAGACAAAAAAAAAAAAAAACTCAGAAACCTTACACGAAGGCATGGGAGAGTTAACTTTCTTGCTCAGAATTGACTAGAACCAAGCAAGAATAATTCCGTCTTTGCTTTAGAGGACTATTTTTTCTACTGTGTTTTTATCTCATTTTCCAACAGGTTCATTTGGAAGGTGTTACAGGAAACGTCCAATTCGATAAGGATGGGAAACGAAATGGATTTGAAATGGAAGTTCTAAACCTGAGAAATGATTCGTTTGAAAAGGTATGTCCCTAAAAATGCCAGAAAGCGTCTTGTTCCAAACTAATGAATCTATTTTCGAATGATATATAATGTTATAATGGTGAAATTGTAAGTATCAAATGTACGACCAGTACAGTACAGTACTAATTCATTCTCACAACTGCCATCATTAGCCAACTTAGGGTCACCATTAAAGATAAAAATAAAAATAACAATGTCTACTTACACAGCCATGTTAATGCTTTCTTTTATCTCTTTACTTTTGTATTTGCTAATGATGCGTCTTACGCATATCTGGGTCATATCGCGTGAGAAATTTACTTCAGCCAATCAGAAGCACTACCCAGATCTGGGTAATGACGCGTCATCAGTAAGGAATTTCTGCGCTTGTTCTAGGGGAAGCCAGTCGTGAATTGTCCGCTGTTTTCTCAGGCGAAAAATGTTGCGTTAGTGAATTTTTGTTGTCGTTTTCATCAACATCGCAGGTTTGTTTTTCTTGTCCGTAGATAGGTACGTGGAGTCAGTTAACTAGACCAGGAGTGGTTCTGTTTGATAAGATTCTGCAGAACAAACAAAGCTTATCGACACCCAGAGGAATAGAAGGAAGAAAGTTTAAAGTTGTAGTTGCGGAGGTAGAGTAAGAAATGAAAGGGGATAAATTCGGGAACTACAGCTTATGTTTTTGCCTTCACAGGGACACAGTCAGCTGATGCACATGCGCACTACATACCTTTTCTTAGCTGATTTGCTTATCACAAGGCACGCGCGTCAAACAGAAAGACAGAGCAGCACATCCCAAATATCTAAACAAACCTTGTGGATTTGATCTAATTGCAAGTCAAAATCGTGATTATAGACCCAAAGTCATATCAGAGCACTCATTTTTTTTGTATCCCATTGAGAATTCACCGATGGACTTCTCCAGAGAAAGCCAAACATCGACGAATAATTCCGAATTTGAAGAATCAGTAGAGGTGAGAAATGACACGAAGTCTTATTCAAGGCCGAGACAGCTTGATTTTTTCTAAATATATGTAACCTTTCTCCATCAAGTTTCCAACTATTTATAACGATGATTTTCTCTGCAGTGTTGTCGATTCGTTTCTCTTGTTATTTTGGAACGAAGGCGATTTCTCCCGTCCGGAGCCTACACCTCCTCTTTTCATGTTCCTTTGGATACTGTGTTTAACAAAATATGATAAAATAATGTTTTGGGATGAGTAAAAGTTTGCTCAGAGAGAGGTTTTCAGAAAAAAAAAATCGGGATCGAATGATGTGATTTCGGGTTGAGATAAACGCTTTTCAAACGGGAAAAAGTAGTGTCCAGGTCAGCGCGGCACCATAGCTGACTGTGTCCCTTTTAACCTAAGCTTATGCGTTTCGTAGGCATTATGGGAATAATAAAAGCCAGATGCTCAGGCTACTTATTCCCAATGGTCACCATGACTGCGAGATAGGTGCAAGGTGCATAACGTACCTTGTTTGCCCTAAAAACAAAAAGCTTTGCATAACCTTTGTTTTTTTATTTCTCTTGGGTAGTCAAAGTGGTCCCAAGAGAAATTGTAAACAATGCTAATGCAAACAAATGTCTCCTGAAAAACATTATATCAAACGTTACAAGCAAAAGTAATGAACTTTAAGAAACCTTTGGGTTAACAATTTTTTCAAAAACCGAAATCCGTTTCAATCTCATTTAATTCCTGGGTTGACAATTCTTTTCCGTTTTTTTTTTTCTCTTTTTTTCTCTTTAATTTTGTGGCCGTTTCCCAATGGCTATAACTGCTGAAAGTTTACTAAATGACTGTCTTTTTCTCTTTATTAACCATAAGGCAGCACCGTACGTCATGCGAACAGTTAGTGATGATGGCACTGAGTCATTTAAAGGTTACTGTATGGATCTGTTAGATGAATTGGCAAGAATACTCAAGTTTAGCTATGAGATCTATACATCCCCGGATGGACTGTACGGCGCTGAAACGGAAAACGGATCTTGGAATGGGATGATTGGCGAGTTGATCAGAAAGGTTTGTGAGCAGCTGCCTGATTCGACTTCATCATGACATCATTGCTATTGTTTAATATTATTTATGTTTTCCATCCTCTTGATTTTATCAGACACCTTACTATTTAATTTTTAAGTATTTCTCGTTTTATGTCTAGTTTGATGGAAATTTGGTTTCTGCCAATAAACTCAATAATATGACGTCATATTCCGTCATTGTGTCAATCAAATTATGCCCAGAATTTGGAAATGATGGGTACATTATTATGGGCAATTTTGGTGGTCGTAGCATGTGAAATTATATTGGGCGGGGAGGAGATGGGGGCCTTGGAGGCCCTCCCGGTCAGAGGAAGCCAAAAAAAGCCGGGTCTGAATAGGGTTAATGAAAGCTGTGACTTTCGACAATGAATCTCGGCTGTTGTGAATTTCGCCAAAATTGTACGACACACTTAGGGTGGATTTCCACTATCGCGCAACTTTTACGTGCGTGTACATGCACGTAAATTTTTACTCACGTAAATAGAATGGAGGCAATTCAAGACTTAAAGTGTGAGCTTAAACATGAAGTTAAGAGAGGTTCAACTTTTACCTTTACGTACGACCTTTCATACTTTGCCTCTATTTTATTTGCGAACGTAAATTTTACCCACTCCGCACGCTAGAATTACTCGACAGTGGAAATCCATCCTTAGGTGATCGATTGTCATGAAGTTTGATGAAAAAGCAAAGAAATAAAGCAAAAACAAGTAATTATTTTTAATAAACAAACAAACAAAAACGAACATAAATTTCGTTGTCAAGTCAAATTCAGAGAGGTATCATCATCTTTTGGGTAAAATTTGTGTTTTGCCTTTTGCCTTGCTATTCTTGCTGTTACTAAAATGACATTTAGCTAGTGCTAATCTAGGAAACTTTAAAGTTGGAGTTAGTTGCAACTGGCCATGATCTTTTAAATGAGCAAGGATTTGCTCAGCCGGAAGTGCGCGCGGCCTTTAATTCTGTGCAGGAGGTTTGGTAAAACGGAGCACTGATGGAGAGAGGGGGTAAATTGAGGGTACCCTCGGTCTCAGGTTTGTCAGTCTTATGCGACCGTTATACATATGCATGAGTTACCGACGTAAAATTTTCCTTTTGTTTAAATTTAAATTAAGGGCGGCGTATCCATTATAAACTCCTGTGAGATGTAAATTAAATTTAGCCGTGTTTTATGACGTATACACTACCAGTCATTTTGTTTTTCTTTTCTTTTTTTCGTTCAAAGAATGCGGATATGATTATATCAGATTTGACCGTCACAGAAAGTCGTGAGGAAGTTGTGGATTTCAGCATTCCATTCATGTTCTACACTGAAGAAATGCTCGTAAAGAAGCAACATTCAGAAGGATCAATTAGTCTTCTGCAATTTATGCATCCGTTTCACGGCGATGTTTGGACAGCTACTCTGTTCAGCTTGGTTGTCATTTCCATTGCATTGTTTTTAATCAACTACTACAGTCCTTGTGAACATCTAGGGACTAACGATAAACTGAGCTTGTGCGACAGTGTCTGGTTCACTTTGGCTTGTATGCTCCGACAAGCCTCTCAAAATACGCCAAGAAATTTGTCAGGTACACACGTAGAACCACTTAAACAAGGAGCGAGCTAGTTTGGCTTAGACATTGCTGAAACTTCCAAACCTACCAGTTTATCTATTATCTATTTATTTATTGAATCATCATCATCATCATCATTATTATTATTATTATTATTATTATTATTATTATTATTATTATTATTATTATCAATTCTCTGACTTTGGTGTCGTGCTTTTTCCTCTTATGGAGGCAAGTTGAGTCCATGAACTTAGGGCAGTCATCTCTCGTGAATTACTCGATTGATAGTGACCTCCTGAGTATGCCAGCAGTCCCAAGGAGGACAATCTTCTGAAGCTCTGTTATTATCATTATTATTATTATTATTATAATTATTATTATTACTATTATCATTATTATTATTACTATTATTTTTAAAAAAATCACAATTGGTCATAACGCCCGGCCAACGTTCCAATATTCTCTCTCTTCCCCTTTATTCTTTACTTGATCATTTCAACTGATCATGAACACCATAATGCTGCTGTTTTATCATCTAGGACGAATTCTAACAGGAAGCTATTGGTTCTGTGTCCTCATCTTAGTCTCTTCATACACCGCTAATCTGGCAGCCTTTTTTACTGTAAAAAGTGCAGAAACTCCCATAAAGAGCCTTGAAGACGTTGCTAAGTCTGCTTATAAGGTGGGGGTAATACAATCGTCAAGTGTATCAGAAACACTTAGGAAAAGCGAATACGAAATGCATAAGGCGATATGGCAGAGAATTGAGGAGTACAACACCGAAGTCCACAGTGTAAGTGAAGGTGTTGAGCTGACGAGAAACTTGGAGCAGTTTGTGTTTATTCAAGATGGGCCCGTTCTGAGATACGCTGCAAACCAGCCACCATGTGATCTTACAATAGGTATTAACAAGAACTGATATTCTCTTGTTATTAACAGAAATTAGTTATGATATCAAATTGTTTATAAATCCGGAAAAACTGCTTAAATACTAACCCTTAACAATACTTGCAAAAAGTTCAATTGATAAGAAATTAAAAACAAAAAAAAAAACAAGAAAACTGATGATTGAAAATAAAAAATGAAAAAATGAACTAGCAAATCAGTGAGGAATCTTTAGATCGGACAGCGGACGAATTAAGAAAAAAGGCGACGACATCAGTTTCAGCCCGGCTTTCATTCACAACGTATTTATATTCTAACTCAATTGGTCAATAGGCCATTACCGAATTGCCCAAGCCTCTGTTTCAAAGCGAGGCTTAGTGCGAAGCCTTTGATATGAAAATGATTTGTTATTCTCATGCACTAAAACACATTTTTACAAGTAAGGTTTTGGCCTCGTTTTGAAAGTGAGGGTTTTTGGAACTTAGAAATGTCCTAATATTAATATTAATTGACAGAGCGCCGAAGCTAGCGTATATCACTAAAGAATAATAGTCTACAAAAGAGTGACATGTCTATTTATTTCAACACAGTCTCTTTTCTACACAACTGTGTCGCACAAAACTGGTTTTCTTGAGTTGCGGCGGTGCTTCCCACCAAAGGTATAGGCAGACAGGCAATGTAATGAGACACTAGATTTCTCAGCTATGGTGCTCCGCTAGCTACAATCATCGTCAAAAGTGTTGGGAAGGTTGCCTTTTTTACCTCTTCTTTTCCTTCCTCCCCCCGCCCCTGGCCCAATGTTGATCAAAACGTTAATGTTAATGTTTGTGCGTGTAATTGTTCTGTTATATCCCAACATTGAACAGGGGGGACGGGGGGTATTTAGCAAAAGAGAAAACTCTCTTTTTTCAGGATTAAAATGGACTACTGTTAAGTTGTACAGCCTTCCCAACTACTTTTGTCTTTGATTGTCTGAAAATTCTGGGTGTGGCCGTGAAAGATCAAAACTCGACGACTTTTTGTCAGTAGAAACGTCTTCAAAAAACACTCGTCAACAGTACTCTGTTGAAAAAAAATATTTGCCGTACCTTGTTAAGACAGTTTTTGGCGCACACACCTGTTTATATTTGGCATGTTTTGCAACCCGGTAAGTAGAACTATTGCTCTTTCCGGAGCACAGGAAGAGAGCCAAAATACAAATGAAAGACTATTTTCGGTGAAAACTATTGACTGTAGCATAGGCTGATATGCTTCAAATCTTAAAGCAAGATATAGTGCGTTCACCACTTTCTGCAAAAATCATTCGGATTGCGACAGTGTAGCTGACATCTTCCTTAGCACTCCCCACTTCTTTACAACATTCAGCACATGCCAATTTGCCAGGCGAGCAAACTATGAGGCTGAGTGGAGATTTGCCGAATTGTAGAGGCTACTTTCTCCGGCTGAAAAACTCTAGTTAAGCCCTTGTGGCACTGCTTTTCGAATCTGGTTTCAGAAAATGACAACAAAGTACGCTGTGGATTTAGAATAAGGCGTCTCTTGTCTTCGTTAATCTAATTAACAAGGGTAACACATGCAAAGTCATCACACACCACATTACTCCATTTTCGTAGCCGAAAAAAATTCGTTTATAGTAGCGCTAACGACAAAATAGCCTAATTGACTTGTTCGGGGCTTTGCAAGGACTTAACCAAAGGAATTTTAATAGATATTTTAGCTTAATTCTAAGTAAAATACAACAGTACTCCATGGATAGCGTTAAAATTAAACTAACTTTGCTAATTGACCTTTATAAGGCACTGTTTAAATGGAGTAATGTTGGGAAACAGTTGTTAAATTTATCTCCGTAGATAAATGCGACAAAAGCTGTCCATATTCTTACATGATTTACATGTTTTTACCCTTTTCTTGTTTGAAAGTTGGTTCATTGTGCATATATTTCGCATTTTCTTGTGGAGTAATGTGATGGAGTAATGTGGAAACTCATGTTGTTTACTGTTCTCAAATTAACTGAATGATTGACAGGCGACGCTAGCACAGCAATTTCTATATGAACACTGAACATGGCTGAATGAACTCTTTTATAGAGGTTCCGTATAACTTTCAGGCCTTACAAAAATACAGTCTACAAGGTTTTAATTCGGCACTTATCTCACTCCTTCCTCGCAACTACAAACATCACGTTTTTCTAGGATACTTTGACACCGCCAGAATGCCCAAAAGACTTTATTGTGGCAGCCTTTATGCCATTTCTATTTGTAACATCTTTCAAAATATTTCGCTGATAGGAAACGGCAAAAGTTAACCAGGAATAATGCCGCTAATGAAAAAGATACATGTATACATGACAACGACAGCAATTGTATAGCATTTTTTGCTTAAAAATACCCTCATGACTTTTCGTTAAATCTAGTGAAACAGACCACCTGTGGCCATTCTTTCTATGTAGTCCACGCGAAGAAAACGTCTGTTGTTTCATGAGGAAAATTAAAGGCCTTAAATGTTTTCTTCTGACGTTCTTAAAAGAAAGCGTTTTCACCCAGTGGACTTTGTGGTCACGCTGTGAAATGTCACGCACGTCTGATGCAAAATTCTCCTATTTATGATTTTACTGAAATATAATCTTTATTGTATTTTTTATATACTTTGGAAAGTGCATTATCAGCACAGTTCCAGGGCGAGATATCTCAATCAAATGTTAAATGCGACAAGTTTTATAAACGTTTAAAGTTGATTTCCTATTCTCCTACAATCATCGTCAAAAGTGTTGGGAAGGTTGCCTTTTTTACCTCTTCTTTTCCTTCCTCCCCCCGCCCCTGGCCCAATGTTGATCAAAACATTAATGTTAATGTTTGTGCGTGTAATTGTTCTGTTATATCCCAACATTGAACAGGGGGGACGGGGGGGTATTTAGCAAAAGAGAAAACTCTCTTTTTTCAGGATTAAAATGGACTACTGTTAAGTTATACAGCCTTCCCAACTACTTTTGTCTTTGATTGTAGCTACGGTATAAATTGCTAGCATAGAGGAAAACCAATCGGGATCTACTTTTTAGCCTTTTCCCTCGCCTTAATCTTTATCATATAAACGTTCGAGCTTGCTTTCGTACTATTTGTTATGAAAACGTTGATTGCTTTTCTTTTTTTTTAAATCCCTGCGTCATCGTTCATCCCTTACAGAATTGGTGCTTTACTGAACAGTGGCGGATCAAGGGGAGGGGCCCTTCTTATTTTTAGACCTAACTGGGGCCCGAAGGGACGAAGAAAAAAAAATTTAATCCCAGCCCCCCCCCCCCTAAATCTCAGGGTCTGGAAGAGCGCACCCCCTCCACCCCCCTATTAAACGTGTGGATCCTTCACTGCTGAATAGTTTTATTTGAATTGCATGAATTGCACTATTCACTACCCCCCCTAATTCTCAAAAATTTTTTAACATTAAGTTTCAGGTCTAAACAAAGCCAAAGGACTTGCTCTTGCTTTGCAAGAGAATGATCCGCACACCCGCCTGTTCACACTTGCCATTCTACGTTTTCACGAAAGTTCTTTCCTGAAGCAGCTGGAGAATAAATGGTGGAAATCACAGGGTTGCCCCGAAGAAGAAGATTCAAGTAATAAATTAACTGTAATTTATTTTTGCCTGCGATTTAGCTGCATGCGCTCCGTATCATCGGGTGTCCGTCATAGTCTAGTGTAAACAAAGCTTTTTCACTCACTTGGCCAGCACTTATACAACTTCATGGGAACAAAACAAAGTATTTAGATAAGAAAAAGTTTCAACTCTCAGCGGATTGGGTCTAGACACCAAAATGACAACCGCGTTTCATTACGTTTTGGGACAACAATATGGCGGACGTTATGTCATGTGAAAACGATTTAAAAACTTAAGGGAGAGAAGCCATTGTGTACTTTAATGCAAAAGAACACAAATTTTTGTTGTATAAAACAGAGAAAAAGTTCCTCGGTATCCAAAAGTGCTTACTACGTTGGCTATTTGTGTTTCTATTTACGTTTGTTCTAAAATTTGAGCTAAAATTTAGTAGTTAGCAAGGGGAACCCAATTTTTTTTTTTTTTGTAGTCTTTATGTAATGAATGTCAAATATGTAAATTTCAAATTTTACAAATATCTCAGTGTAGCTATCGTTGCAGAGAAATACCTTAAATTTCTAGATTTGTTAAGCTTTAAATCGGCAAGTGTTTGTTTGTTTGTTTGTTTGTTCGTTTGATTTTCTTCCTCAAGCATTGATTCAGAATCGTATCAAGCTAAGTAGCATGACGGGTGTGTATGCCTTGTTAGCTGTTGGGGCCGTCTTCGCCTTTCTGGTGCTGATTGCTGAAATACAATGGAAGAGAAAACACAAAATGTTGAGAAATATACCAAGGTGTGTAAAGAATTTCAAATAATTTTTATTAGCCAAAAACAGTGGCCTAACAAATATTTAAATTGTCAGTCGTCGACTTTTAACAGTTATATATCGGTTTAAACTTTATCTCTTGCGTCAGTCAAAAGTTGCATTTCACTGACCTTAAATTTGATCCATTATTAAGATAGTATTATAGACCTTTATATGCCTTTTCTCTTGTTTCCCATAAGATATTAAACCGTTAAGCAGTTCGCGATAAGAATATTCTAATTCTTTAAATTTTGAGGTATGATAAATTCTTTGAGATTATCATTGATCACGTCTTAAAAAGGGTGGCACAAGAAACATCCTTGTTCCCGGGCTGTACTGGACTTTATTCAGTAATAAGCTTCACTAAATATTTTACCATTTTATTGAATTTGATCATACAGAAAGTGACAAGAAATAAACATGAGTAATTTCTCCTTGAGGAAACGGTTAACGGAAACCATTCGCGTCATAAAAGTTATAATTATTTTTTCTTCCTTTGTAGGGTAAGCAAAGCTACAAGCTACAAAGCTACAAGTGTGCAGTTAAGCTTTGGCTAATTGGGTTTACAGTCAAGTGCTCACATCAGAAGATTTTATTTGTCATGCACTACGGTCAAAAGAAGTCAAGATTGCCTCCCCACAGAATGGAAGCCGAATGGCCAGAATTCATGGAAAAAGAACTATAATAAAAAAACGATCGCACAGTTATAAATATGTGCACAATACATTGGCTAGGTTTACTCAGATTGTCTTTTTTGGACTCTGTAGGACTTTTCAATCTAATGACAGAGTTCAAAATAGCCTTCAGTTGATAATAAGAATTGCTTGGCAGTGAATTTAAAATTGGCCATTTCACGGCAGGAGCCCTTACAATCCACACAACAGCCACTTTCTGCAAAGGGAACAGTAATAATAATTTCAATTTGCATTTTAATTTGACAAAAATAAAGCAATTTTAACACACTGAAATCTTGGGAGATTTTAGTGATACTCTTTTCTATGTTTTTTATAGTTACTTCTTTAGGCGCTTTGAAAGGGGGTATCCAGATGAAAACCATCTCGGGAATAAGTTCTTATTCGCTATAAATCGTCCTTTTTTGTATAATTCAGTTTTATCTAAATTTTCATACTCGAGTGGATAATATATAAAATGTAAAGCTTCCTACAGCATGTTTTCACAAATTACGGCCATATATTAAAGCAGAATTTAATGCCTAAATTTTCGCCAATCTGACCTTCGAGAAACACCTACATTTCCCGCCTCTAAGTACCGTTTAAAAAAATCAGATCGGTCTGTTGTCAAAAATCATACAATATCTAAGGCAGTATGAAAAGGCCTAGGAGACTAGAAACATGAATTAGTGGTTTGTATTGGGTGAACCATACGGCTTGAATTAAAGAATGTATTTACCACCCAACATGATTTCTTTTGTTTATTAACCAATTACAGTGCTCTATTCTCTTGCTTAACTTAGAATCTCCTTTATTAAGTTCCATCCTTTACTGAGTTCTATCCTATTCTTTCAAATGGCAAAGAGCTTGAAGTACTTCGAAGCGCAAAGCTCCTGGGTGCGACTATAATTACAAGCGATTTATCTTGGAACGAGCACGTTAACGAAACTGTAAAGAAGGCGTCTAAACGTTTGTATTTCCTAGTTCAGCTTAAACGGGCAAGGCTTCCATGTAGGGATTTAGTCCTCTTTTATGTCACATGTATAAGATCAATCCTAGTTTATGCAGCGCCTGTATTCTTCTATGCTCTGCCCATGGCCAGGTATTTACGGTGTAAGCTGAGCATGGAGCGGGTCCAAAAAGGGCATTGTCATTCATCTGTCCTAGCCTGTCTTATGACGAGGTACTTAAAGAAGCTGGTATTCCAACCAATGTTTCATATTGCGAGGACATATGTGACATGGTTTTTAACGCTTCGGCAGCAAGTATAACAAATATGACAAGTTATTAACTGAAGCCAATAAGTTTCCATATTCACTAAGAAATCAGTGACACTTTGCACTTCCAAAGTTAAGAACACTTTTGTTTTGTCATCGTGCCTAGAGTACAAATGATTCGGTTTCAATGCTTTTATTTATTATGTGCACGATTTTTAATATTGATATATTGTAAATTATTACATTTTTAGCTTTAGTTAGTTTTATTTGTAAATACGCAATTCAGCCTAATAAAGTATCCATTTTGCCTTTGTTTTTGCATTATATTTTCTCTTCTTTTAATGTATTGCTCCCAGCCAATCAGATTTAAGAGCTTTTTCCGCGTATACTATAAAATTAAAAAAAATGGCGTCCACATCTTCAATGCATGTAAACCGCAAAACAAATTAATAAAAAATTACCTAATTCGTATGGTACATTTATCACTGCTAATTGATATTGAAAGCAAAACAGGGGGTTTAATTTTTGTTGTTTCAGTTTTAAATTAGACGCTCTTCTCCGGCTGTGCACTAATTATTTTCACATTGTTGAAATAAAACCGTCAATTTGTCAAACGAGAATTCAACAGAATTGTAACACATATTTTTCGCTCAATATATCTTGTAGTCGAGATTCTGTTTACCCCGTAAAGCATTGTTTATCAATCAAACAAACCGCCAAAATATCGATACTTAAGTTAATAAGCAAACGAGGAAAAAAAGCTGTATTTAAAGACATATTTTGGGGGTTAATTAATTATTTAGACCTCTTATTTTTAGCATTTGATGGGCCAATTGTCTTTAAGTCGCCTACGTTGCAGCCATGGATAGGATACAAAACAAATGGCAAAGTTTCCTTTAAAAACGAAAATGAGTTTTAGGTTAGAAGAAGCAATTATTCTGTACTTCGAGATTTAGAGTCTGTAATTAACAGGTAAATATTGATAATGCAGAAGCGCACATCCCTAATATTTTGTCATTATCCTAGACATTTTCCTACAATTTTGTATTAACATATTTTTCCTGTCCTACTTTTAGGTAACCAAAATGGAAATAAGAGATATTGCCTTGGTGATAATTGTGTCGTCCCTGCCGAAAATATATACCCAAAATAAGATGTTTACTTGCGGTGAGACCTGGAGTGAAACATTTGGAATAAAACTCTTTTTTAGCTTCTTTATACTATCTTGAGACAACGTTGAAAAACAAAATCTGGGCAAATGCATTACTTATTAAATGCTTACGTAATTCAAGTTATTCTCACTTTGTCTTTTGCAGGTGTTATTAGCTCGGGATCCCTTAATTTTAACGCGCTAGATATGGTCATCAATAATGCTTCCACTACGAATAATTTCTCAATATTCTTGAAAACTTTCAACCTATCAGAGACGATTGATCTTTTCAGTCAAGGTAAGACGTGGTTGTGATGAACTGTTTTTAAAAAAAAACCGACCACGTCCATATTTAGTTTTCATGCGATTCTATAGCTTCATAACATTTGGTATTTTTAACGATTTTGATCTGCATGGCCAACCAAAGGTTCTGAGACCTGTCCGGATGGTAAACGCTACGAATGCATCAGTTTTTAATCTCGGTTGTAATTTTTGAGAACCCGGATTCTCAGTGATTCATTGCTGATCTGCCTGCCAGTTTTGTGTGCTAACATTCATCTACCATTCCTTTTTTCATTTTCTTTTAATGCTGTAATTGTGTGCATCTGGAAACGTGCATGAAACACGTTGTATGTCAATGCGAGGGTCGATGAAGAGACTTCGGTCCAATGTGGATGTTGCCAGTTCCGTCGATTAACATAAAAATTATGTATATTTTAAAACAAATGAGCTTTAAAAGTGTTGTTATTTTTAATGCTACTGACCTGAATTTTCCACTCAATCCATGATATTTTCAGCTTCACTACTCATTCAGCAAAACGTTATAGCACTAATCGACGAAGGAGGTCACACAAAAACTTCATCGTGTGCACTATCTACATTAACAAACATCCCCCTTATCCGCCTCAATGGACACAGTACGCCATTCAGCCAGTGTGAAAAGCTGGTCCAAATGTCACCTGGGTATAAAGATTATGCGCATGCTTCTCTGGCAATCCTCAAGACGTTCAGATGGGAAAACGTTGCCTTGGTTTTCGATGGTACGTTGAAATATATATTTTTGTTAATGAAGGATTTTGACAACATGTAGAAAGGGACAGGAAGGGGAGCGATGCTTGATTCTAAAATTACTTGAGATTCTTCTTAAAGAGAATGCTTTAAAGGTAATATTTTCTTTCTTTGTCTGTTTATTTGTCTTGGTTTGTTTTGTTTTTTCTCCTTGATTTTTTAGGGGACTGTTTATATCCCTCTGGTGTTGAGCCGTACCCAAAAAGCTTTTGACTCCTCCTCTTTTTTAAGTTTTCGAAAGATTGTATCTGATTCTAGGATTGAATGTTAGTAGTGGGTGAAAAACCACTGAGGGGTAAAATGCGGATATACCCTCAGAGTAGCTATGTGACTACTGATTGACAGACATCTTTTTCTAGCTTGATAACTAGAAAGGGAAAATTTAATTAAGAAATTTATTTAAAAAGATGGGAACAATTCAACTGATACAGTCTTTAATGCTATTTAGACAGGTATGTTGTTGGTAGAACCCAGGGAAAGAATTGCCTCAAGTTCCCGTAATTTCAAGAATATCCAAGAAAACATAGCAATTTAATATTGGCGTTATAGCATTAAAATCGATTTTGTCTAGAAGTGAGGTTATTATGTATGATGTGGAAATTCCTTTTTATCATGATTCCAATATCCGCAACCTGACCATTGGATTTCTAAATTGCTACAGTGTAATAAAGTCAATCAATCAATCCTTCAATCCTTTTTTCCACAGTCAGCATTCATTAAGCGAAACTCAGACACTTTTTCTTAATCATTTTAGGAAATCGCCTACAAGAAGCTGGATATTTCCACGTGCTATCGCAGAGATCAAATATAAACGCAACTTTAGTCGAGATTTCTGAGGAAATGTTGAACGAGGACTCGACAGTTCCCATATGGAGAGCAATCGAAGATATAAAAACCCTTAAAGCTGAAGTCGTTCTTCTTTTTACAAGTGAAAAAAATATGGGCATGATGTTGCAACAGGTTACTCAGTCTTTGGATTTAATGTCTGGCTATTGTAATATTCAGAAAGTATAAGGTATTTCATTGCGGTTTTTATATATCTACCCGTTCCTATTTATTTCTTGCCAGGCTCCTCGTAGGGACAAATTCTACAAATGGATACTTCAAGGACAGGTTTGAAAACCAGTGTTCTGTTATTAATCAATCCGTCGTCGTAATTTTAAAAATATTTTACTCCTATTACCATTATTACTTTTTCGAATTGCAGGTTCCGTTAAACTTGAGCAGTCATCCAAACAATGTGGTTCTAGCAATGAAACTCAGGTGTCTTAAAAATTTATCTTCTAGGGCCGAAAAAGAAACGGTAAGATTTAACGGTATAGCAGCGCATAAAATTCAACTTTTTGGCGTCTTTAATTAACAGGTTGTGTTTTTCAGACCGAATGCCTTAGAAGATTGCAAAGGCTGCAGATGAGTGGTCTACAGCTGTGTCACCAACCCTTTTTTGCAGTTCCATAATATTAGTTTGAAAATTGCCTATTTTAAGTGTTTACAAAACGAAACGAATCAAACACATTTAATAAGATCTCTCGTCTTAAACAGGAAAGCGAAATGAGCAATTTTTGTTTTAAACAGTGTCAGGTTTTGAAGGCTCCGGCGGTACGCCTCTCCCCAGGCTTCCCTAGAGTGCCCCCCTTCCCCACCCACTCCCCTGCTCAGAGCGCATACGGACTACTGAAATTCTCTATTACAGCAGAACCCTCCGCAGTAAGGGCTTGGAGAAAAAGCTTTTCAGAACTTCCTGATTTGGGTGATTGTTTTGTGAATATATACAAGTCATCGATAAGATAATAAGCTTAGACAATTCTCTTTTAAGGTTATGCACAGAATAACCACGACAAACAAAGAACTACTGAAATATAAATTAGCCTCTGATGACAAGCTTCCTTTCTACTTCCACCCTGATTCAATTGAATACATCTTTATACGTTGTCAAAAGTCAAACGAATTCCTTCCCTAAACGAATATCGTAAGGAGAACGTACAACTTTTTAACAAGCTAAAGTTATTTAAACATTCGAAGACTCCTCTGCATTGCAAATGTCAAATTTAACTCAAAGCAAACTCAGTCTATTGGCTTTATTGTAAAAGAAATACTTGTGTACTTGCAAGAACATCGCAACGAAACTTAATTTAGATGAATTTTTACGTAAGCTTTTGGAACAATATCGCATTGAAAAGTTGTTGCAAACAATATTAAATAAGTGTGGCAACTTTATATTTCTATCGTTTTTTTATTTGAATGTTTATTTACGTTTTTGTGTGTTGAAGCTGTAACTAAGTTTTGTTACCAACTGACCTATTTATTTAGTTTTTGCTATTGCGGTGTATATTGACATTGTTAATTTTTCGTCAATAAAAATATTTCAAAAAAATACAGCAGACCGCGGTTCTTATTAAAATAGTTCACATTTTGAATTCACCTTTGCGTTGGTACTCTTTCCATAGGTACAAGCTTCACTAGCTTACGATGCCGTTCAAGTTATAAGTCAGGCTTTGAACAGGGAACCTTGCTCATCGATAAATGGAACCACAATTACTTCAAATGAAAGAGATACCATGCTAACCTGTATCATTAAGGTGAACTAGAAATACGTTATTGTAAAAATCTTGCCAAGCTGAAAGGGTCACCAGTGAAAATAAAGGGAAACAAGCCAAAGGGAAAAAATGTGATTAAAAAAAATCAGAACAAAAAAAAATGTACAAAGAAAACGAAGCTTCCACACCGGGATTTGAACTTACACCAAGATTATCTCCTGCGGGACAAGTTCGCTACTAGACCACTGGACCATGCTTCCCCTGATCTTTTAACAACGGAAAATTAATAGACTTAGGCATTTTTCTCTGCCATTCACGCTGTTTGAAGCTTGTGGAGCTGTGTTAATCGTGAATTCAAAGATAAACTGGAGGAAAATTAGCTTTTTTTGACGAGTATTTCAAAGTCATTTTGCATTATTTATTCATTTCGGTCGGTCGGACCGAAATGTCCCTTTCCATTTGACAAAATTGTTGTCCCTAGTACTGCTCCTTTGTATCCTGCTTGCAAGAACAATAAGCAAACGGGCGGTGCCTTGGCTCGGGTCTGTGCAAACGGAATGTATCGTTCCATTGGGCAGGATGTCAGTAAAAGGCGGGGTCAGGGTCGCGGTCTATCTTTTTTTTTTTT
Source organism: Porites evermanni (assembly GCA_942486025.1). Lineage (NCBI taxonomy): Eukaryota > Metazoa > Cnidaria > Anthozoa > Scleractinia > Poritidae > Porites > Porites evermanni. The sequence continues at coordinate 319,582 of CALNXI010000021.1, read as the reverse complement.
TTTTTAAGAATGCTGTCTTAGGGTTAGGGTTAGGGTAGGGTAAGCGTTAGGGTAGGGTTATAGTGAGGGTTAGTGTCAACCCTAACCCTATCCCAAGCCCTAAAACAGCATTTTTTAAGATAAACCCCGACCCCGACCCCGCCTATTACTGACACCCCATTCGGCAAGTGGGATTACCGAAATTTCAAACGGAAATTTTGTTAAATAGCACTGTTGAGTTTGCAGGTCGCTGTTATTTGCCTCAGAAATACGTACGTCACGATCAACATGAAAGTGCACCACCGAAATCAGTGGCAAGCCGGTTCTAACCAGTTGTGTTGCCTGGAAGCCTAAAATGCACCATGACATGACGCTGAATGGCACCTTTTGGCGTTTGTTTATGGTTGGTTGCTAGGTAACTGCGGAAGATATCTACATACTCAAACCGTGATTCTGTCTCGTTAAGCGATCACGCGCGTTCCACGAGTGATGCCAATTTCGACAAAATTATAAGCTCGCTTTCGCGAGCAACAAATTGATTTTACACCTGAACCTCTGATGTCAGAGACTAACTTACAAAAGTAACTTTACCGTAGAGTGATAAAAGACCATTGATGGAAGTGTTGTAACTAGAAACTGTGCCTTCGATGGAATGAACCTGTGCGCATTATTGAACTTAAACCTGTGTCACTCAAATGCGAGGAACAGTGTCCTTGATGGTTTTGTTACAATCCACAGGCCAATGTTGACGGTGTAACAGGAAATGTCCAATTTGACGAAGGTGGAACGCGAAACGGGATCGAGTTTGATATCTATAACTTAAGGAACAACTCCTTCCAAGTTGTAAGTAATGAAGATTTTGGGTATTTAGAATAAGCTTTCCCAAGGGTAATACCGTATTCTCGTCATTTCCTCAAGTCTTCTACAATGCTTGAATTTGTTATTTTGATTCTTTCATTCTAGTTATGTAAAAATGTGTTTTAAGCATCATGAAAATCATCAAGTGTAAAAATAAAATTAGAGCTCTTGGGATCGATTGTGCCGTTATGACGTCAAGAATGACGTCCTGAAAGTGGTTTATGACGTATCGTGTACAGATCCCTTTTTTATTTTTCAGGTAGGTTCATGGAACTCGACGAAGTATTTCACCATGTTTGAGAATTTGTCGTGCAACATGGGAAATCGATTTCAAAGAGGGGCCCTGGAAGGAAGAAAACTTAGAGTTGTTGTCAAGGAGGTATTGAAAGCACAATTTGTAGCTCTTTAATATTTACTTTTTGACAGATATGAATTTTTATACCTATTTTTTCTTTTTTTTTTTTTTTCAATCAATACAGGATGACCCATTTGTTATTAAAGAGAAGAGCAAAGACGGTGCTATTTCATTCAAGGGATACTGTATTGATCTGTTGGAGGAATTGGCGAGAAATCTTCATTTTACCTATGACATCTACACCACCCCAGACGGTAACTATGGCGCCGAAGCAGAAAACGGGACTTGGAATGGCGTGATTGGAGAGCTGATAAATCGGGTTGGTATCAAACAATCAATTCACTTTCTTCCTGGGCGAAAGAATCGACGACAAACACAAAAAATAACTAAAACTATAACTAAAAAAATTTTTTTTTCTTTCCTTGAAAGCGTGCTGATATGGCTGTTACTGCCTTAACCATAACCGAACGCAGAGAGAATGTAGTGGACTTCGCCGTTCCATTCATGTACTACTCTAAAGAAATGCTGCTCATGAAGAAAGAGTCGGCAAGAATTGATCTCCTACAATTTGCTGACCCGTTCCACGAAAATGTTTGGTACACTTTAGTTGCCTGTATCGTCATCATATCTGGGGCTGTGTTTGTCTTGAACTATTTCAGCCCTTATGGCTACAAAGATGAGAATGGCCGAGGGACATCCTGGGAGTTCAGCTTTCCCAACAGTGTCTGGTTTTCATTGAGTTGTATGTTGCAGCAAGGAGAAGACAAGACACCAAAGAGTTTGTCAGGTGGTGGTCCTAAGTTAGCATGTCATGAAGTTTTATGTTCCCTTTCATGGAAGTTATCCCAAATAGTACCTTGCGATGTACAGAAGTCAGTTCTTTCTAGGTCAGGTCAAGATTTCTTCTCTTTTAAGAGAAGAATATTTTCTTAAGAACTCTTAGCTGCTCGGCTTTGGAGTCGCCGGAGCCAAATTTTCGGAAGCATAATTTGACTGGCGAGCGACAGCTTAACATGAACAAAAAGTAAAAAGCTCCAAGTACTGGAGACATGCAGTTGCAGTCTATCTGAGGTTGACAGCGTGGTCTTCTTTGTCCTATTAAAATGAAGAAAAAAAGGCAGTCTAAGGGGTAGCATCAATCCCCCACTGTCCTTCCCTCCTAAAATAAAGCGCAACTTTATAATTAGGTTAATTTATGATATACTATATGCTTTAATTATTTGTAAAGTTTTCATAACGTACGTTTTAAAGTCTAATTTTACTATTCAGGTCGCGTCCTCACTGCCTGTTACTGGTTCTGCATCCTTGTTTTTGTTTCATCCTACACCGCCAACCTCGCAGCATTTTTCACGGTGAAGAATACAAGGTATCCAATCAATAACCTCAATGACATCTTAACGTCGTCTTATAAGGTAGTAATAATATCCTCAGGAAGTACTTACGAGTTTTTCAAGACAAGTCAGATAGAAAAGCACAGGCAAATTTGGCGCAGGGTTCAAGAGCATGGCACAGTTGCTCAAAACATCAACCAAGGCATCCAATGGGTGAAAGAAAGAGAAGAAATGGTGCTAATATATGATGGCCCGAAGCTCCGTCATGTTGCCGACAAACAACCATGCAATTTGACCACAGGTAACTACAGAATATATTAAGCTCTGAATTCAAGCGACAACAGCTTGGGTGGTGCTTGGTTTTCATTCACAGTTCCGTGTATTAATGTTAAATTTCAACTCTCCCGTCAAAATCTCTCCTTTACTCGTGTTTCAATTCCCACTGCCGCCGTGACTCTATTATGTAAGATATTTAATAATAATAAAAATTAATAACAATAATTTTATTACTTAAAAATAAAGAGCAAATTCGAATATGTAAATGATCAAATGCGCGTTACAGAGATATATTATCCTGGGTGCCGGGTGACATTTCTTTTGCGGTTTCCGATTTCTGTTATAAGTCTCGCGTTCGCCCATCGATCGTAGCTTCGGCATTCGGCCGACACCGAAGATTAATTCCGCCGCACGCGCGAAAAACCTCTGGTACCCAGGCTACAGATTCATGAAATACTGAATGGAATAAAGTAAATACATGGTTATTTTCAATGTAAACTAAGAAATCCCAAAAAACTAACAAACAAACAAAAAACATGTACATGTATAAATCATAATAACGAAATATTGAAATGATCTAAAAATATTAAAACATTCTAAAAACTATCTAAAAGTCATAGGTTAGCTAATATTAGACAAGAAATTCTTTACCAAGGTTTTAAAATGGGAGAAATTCTTCTCATATTGAATGTGTCGAGGAAGGGCGTTGAAAAGCGATGGCGCCATCACTGAAAACGACCTGTCACCTAGCGTTTTCGATGTCTTAGCATGATATGGCTCAAGAAGCAGATCATATCATTTCGTCGAAGAAAATAAGTGTTGGGACGCTGAATAGTTAGCAGACAACAAAAGATAAGTAGGTGCTAGCCAGGCCATAAAGGTCAGTATAATTATATCTATTATAGTGAATGCGCTCCTTCTCTGGCAACCAGTGAGTGCAATTAATTACTACAACAATGGAGTAATATGGCTAAAACGGGACGTGCCTGTAACTATTCAGCAGCCGCATTCTGAACGCGCTGTAATTACTTGGAGACTTAGCAGGGAGACCATAGAGAAGGCTGTGATAGTAGTCTTTTCTATTCCTTATAAAAGCATGAATTAAAGTTGTTGTTGTGTTCTTCATTATTATCTACATTCATTCTTTCTAATACAAGGCCGCCTTTTGCCAATTTTAGTGCCTGGATTAAGCACATCTAGTGCGTTTTCCTTTGCCTTCCAAGAAAAAGATCCAGTGGTTACGGATGTCACGCTAGCTATTTTAAAACTACACGAGAACGATTTCCTGGTCAAATTGAAAAGAAAGTGGTGGGACAATGCCAACGAATGTCGCCAAGAAAAGGAAAAAAGTATGAAGGCTCTTTGTATGTATGCTATATTCCCAATCATAACAAAAAAAACTCTTTTACGTACGGTCTATTTAGACGCATCCAAGACGTTTTGTGGTGAGGCTAAACGAGACGATTCGCAACGACGATTTTTAGCGCAACACAGCGTTGCAACATTGTTGCTACATTGTTTCGAATGGTTACAACATTGTTTCAGCGTTGCAATGCTGTGTTGCGCTAAAATTCGTCGTTTCGATTCGTCACCTGTAACATCACCTTTAGATTGCTTCGAAACATAAATCTTTTCATCCGGATATTGTATGAAAAGATTTGAAGACACGTGCATAGGTTGCGAATTTAACTGCGAGGATTCCATACACTTATTTATTTATTTTTCGGCTGAAATATATGAATTTCACATTGTTCATTTATTAGTTCGTTTTGAGAAAAATAATAGTGTATTATTTTCATGGTTTGAGCGGTTAAGGGGATTCTGACAAATGAAAAGGCTATTACATTCGAAAGTCAACCAGTGATGAAGCAGTTTACTTTTTGTTACACTCTCTTCTTGAAACCAACTCTTTCAAAATCTTAGTTTGGGTGCCTAAAAAACGTCATAACCAACTTTCGGAATTAATACATTATGTGGTTAACTATACAGTTCCATTAAAGTTCCAGTTTCAGTTTTATCCTCCAACCAGTACTCTTCTTACTACGGAACGGAGTTGCATTGATGACGAATACATGATCAATCAATGCGGCGAAAAACCAAACTTATCTTGCGTACACTTCTTCGCTTGTTCACTAGAGACGGTCAATAGTTTTGCGTCATGATTTATCCAAGGGTTCTGTTGGTATGGAGCTTCGTTTAAAAGTTACTCTTATCTCGCAGCAAGTCGGACATCACATGTTTAAGAGAAAAAAAAAACAAAAACGAAAAAATTTATGTTTTAGCTGAAAGTGATGGACTTGAGTGTACCCTATTTTGCCTTTTCAGCCTTGTCCCAGAAACGTATCGATCTGAAGAGCATGTTGGGTGTGTACGTCGTAATGGCTGTTGGCGTAGGTCTTGCATTCATGGCGTTGATTGCAGAAATCTTGTGGAAGAAGAGAGCGGCGAAGTTGAAGATGATTAAATTTAAAAGGTTTGTGATTTTTTTATGATGATGATGACGATGATACTTTCTTATTTTCGTCCTCTTTGGTTCACGCTGTTCATTTCACCATTGAATTCCCAAAATTCTGTGATTTAGACCTTATTGTTAAAACTGTATATCCTACTAGGAGTGTCTCAGGGTACGGGTATGGGAGGTAAAAGTTTGGCTCTTTTTTACGTACTGCCCTGTGAGGTTAATTTTTCTTTTTCTTTTTGTTTGTTTTTTTTTTTTAATGTAATAGATGAGGGATTCTCCCCCACCCCCCAAACCTCTCTCTCTCTCTCTCTCTGTTAAATTTTTTCAGTTGTGTTTTAATTGTTTTCTTTAATAATCTCTCCTTTTCTCTAGGCCGTCGATGCGTACCGTTCACCTGCCTTCTGGGAAATGAATCTATAACTGTTACCAATTGGTTGATGTATAACTACTCTAAGCAAAGCCAAAAATTCTCGCTCAGAGTATTTTCCTGTAGCATTAAGAATTCTGTTTCATTCAGCAAATACGCCTAAATCGAGACTTAAGCATTTCATGGATAACGATAATAGATTACGATTTTTTATTCGCTCCATTCAAGGGACTCTGCAAAGAGGAGCCTGTGCTTCCATTGTGCTTCCTTTCGGCTCGGCAGAAGCACAACGTATGAACTGGGCGCGAGTCTCAGATTTATTTCATCTCCTGCCTGCTACAATAAAATGTTCTATGAGAAAACCTTCGTCTTTCAGTGTTATCGCTAGAAGAAAGTAATCCATTGACAGACAATGAAAAATGGTTTAATTATCTGTTTACCTTACAAGAGCAAAAATTTAAATTAATAAGTGCTTTTTTACAACACATATTGCTTTGCCCGTTTACGGATAATTACATTCAAATCTATGGAAAGTTTACAAGCAGCTCCAGTTGTTTATCAAAACAATTCTTGATATGCGACGATATCGTTAAGACCGACATTTTTTTGGAAAATGCGTGACGAAAACAAGGTCACAGGTACCCAAAGGAGAGGCTCAACTACAACAGTTGCTGTATCTTCTTTCAGTTTACTTCACGGATGCTCCTAACTCTTTGAATGGTCACTCCGCCGTCTTTCTCCATCAACTTTCGGTAGGGGGAGGGGCCGAAATCAACAGAAAAATACCGATATGTTTTATTATTTTCAAAGTCGAGTTTGCAACAATTAAGTTGAATGTCGATAAGAATTCAAGTTTTAACAGTGTAGCACAAAAATAAATTTACTTTTGAGGTGAATTCGAAAAAAAATAGGAACCTTAACGGAGGGATGGAGTTTTTACTGTTCATTTTGTAGAAACTGGACCATACAGGGAAGAGAACTTACTTACAGATCAGAACAAGGTAATACTAGGTAGCGGCACGTAACGGGCTACCCACCTACATCTCATGCATTTTTACTTTGAATTCATGTTTTGCAAACCGTTAACTATTTCATCCTGCATACCGTATTTCCTCGAATAATAGCCGTCCCTCGATTAATGGCCTCCCTAGAATAATCCCCGCCCTTTGACGGAAATACTTAAAATAATCGCCGCCCTCGAATGATCGCCCTTCCCCTGTCCTTCGTTCTCGCCATGTTCTCTTCCTTTTATCCCCTTCCTGTCACGTTAAAGTGCAATGACATTCAGCAAAACTGATCAGTGACGGCGATTCAAGCTCTGAAAATTAATGAAGGACCTAAATTTGGAACACTTAAAAAGCCCATGTTCAATTTATTTGATGTGATTATTTTTTGATTATTTTTAATGGGAAAATAAAACAAAATATTTAGGGCACGACTTCCAGTGAGCAATAGTTTAAATAATCGCCTTCCCTCGAATAATCGGCCCCTTTTTGTGCGAAAAAAGAAATAATCGCCCCCGGCTATTACTCGAGGAAATACGGTGTCTTTTCTTCATCACATACATCTTTTTTACCTCTTTAACTTGTCAATCCCTCGCTGAGATCCCACAGTCGTGAAATGAAGTATGGAGCGTTGAAAAAAACGGCTAGTGCTTGCCTATTTATATGTTTATTTATCAAGTACAGTATATATTGTTAGAACTGGTTGTCGTACATTGCACAAAGACAAGTGACTTAACATTTAAGGATCATTCCCGTTTGCTTCTTTTTCTTTCTCTTCAATGGCTGGAGAGGGGCTGACTTGAATAGTACGATTCGGGAACACTAAAGGCCTGCCAATGTAAAAAAAAATACAATATAAAAAGTATGAAGAACTAGAAACGTTACTAACCGAGGGGTAATGCAAATGCAGTTAAGAATACAATAAAGCACTGCTACAGTACTAGACAGTGTATACAGCTTATATCTGGTCTTAAAATTGCTATTTTTGGCTAGTTCATACTGTTCCTCTCATTTCCCTCTTCAGTTCCTAGCCCTTCGATATGCGGTTTTGGTGTGTTCCAGGGACCGGGTTCAGGTTTTACCCCGAGTTGAATCATGGGACTATTTTAGGGAGACTATCACTTTTTTTTAAAGTAGGCTGCTGCATAGTGGAGCAGAAACTGGGTCCAAATTCGTCCGAGAAAACAGACCCATAGTGCAAAGAGAAAAAAATACATTTTCAAAGAAAAATTAACCATAAAAAAATGCAACATGACGTTTTCGAACATTTCAATGAATTCATGTCTTCACTAAAAGTGAAGACATGAAACTAACATGGTTCGTGGATATTATAAAGTACAGAAAAGAGAGTGCGAAGAAGTACATATGTTGTCGTTCAATTTTATCCTTCGTTTAAATTTTATTTCCCTTTGTTTTTGGGTATGGTAGTGTATGATTATGAGTTTAAAACAAAAGGAAATAAAAATAAAACCAAGGGCAAAATTGAACCACAACACATATACCACAAACAACGTCCACTCAGTAATTCCGATAATGACGTCTGAAGGTTAAATCAGGTCACTTAGTAACCACATATGACGCGGAAACGCTCGCCAGAAAATGACCGGCAACTTGGCTCTACCATTATTACTGTTAAATAGTTCATGTATTAGAATTAATCCACAACCTTATCACCAGTTTGTTCACGATTGACTCTGTTAACTTCTTCTTGTACCAATATCTCTCCACAAGTAGCGTCACGAACGCTATAAACAGTCCCGTGATAAGAACAAGATACACTCCAAGCATACTTTTCAAACCAATTCTCTTTCTGGAAAGTGCTAAAGGGAACCGGAAAGACAAAAACATGTTAAAAGAAGAGTATTTTCCCATCGCTTAGTATAGCTCAAAAGGGAACTTCCAAGAATCTCCTGCAACTAAGTTGATAAACTTATTTTCTGGTACCTTTTCCAGTTTTACGACCAACGGCTCCAAGAAAATGATACAGATTTTACAACGCATGCGCGTGCGCGTGCTTTAGTTAGTTATTTCATTTTATTGTTTATTTACTTTACTTGTTACATTTACTCTGCATTGTCGTTGCTCGTAACTCGATTATACCTAAACTACAACTGTGCTCACAATTTGGGCCACTGGCTCCTCCTAAAGTGATTTACAATTGTTGTAGGATTTAATTTAATGGAGCCAAAACCAGTTGTAGATTTGAACATATTTTAGGCATCCTACTGATGAATATCAACCGTTACGACATATAGATATTCCCAGGAACAGCAATTTACAGTCCATCCCATTCGAATTGAAAAGAAAACAAGCGTGCAATGAAGAAAATCCATGAAAAAATCCAACTATGCGTTTAACCAAATTACGCTATATCCGCCCCTGAAAAGAATTATCAAGGTTTTCAGTCAACAAGCGCAGACAACACTACTGAAAAATAATTATTTAGTCGACACCTTGCCTTTAGAATAGCTCATAAAACTGAAGTGAACTTTTTTATTACTATTATTTTATTATTATTGATTTTTAATAGGACCTAAAGAATTTTAGAGGTTGACAGTTTTTTTTATTGAAATGAAATGTTTTTTAATTCGAATAAATTTTTCTTAGTTTAATTAACTTTTTTTAAGCTAAATGAAGTGCTTTTTAAATCGACAGGAATTGTAAATAGTGTTTTTGAATGAATACTTTTTTTTCCTTTTTTTTAAGCGAATTGATTGTAAATAGGATTTTAATAGTTAGCATTGTTGTCAATAAAATTTTTTCAATGATAAAAAACCTAAAGTATACGCACCCTTTATTTTTATTTAATACACAGAGCAAGCGTATTACATAACACGCCTAATCAGCTGAATTGTAAGCTTGAAGTCACAATGAAGACATTTTCGTTGAGAAAACAGCATAAAAACTTTCTACAGCTGTGCCAATTTGTTTTCGGCTTCAAAGATTAACTTCACCAACATACTTTCTCAGTTTCCAACAACGTGTATATTGGAACACAATTATCGATATCAGTCTCCACGCTAACAAGTTTTGCTTTGACGTCATAAAACGATCTAATTGCTTATCCTTTTTGATGTCACGCACATTTCGTAAAAACTTTATATCATATCTTGAAGATTGTTGCTACGATAACTCTTACAGTTTACATTCTATTTCATCAAGCATGGCAGAAGTTTCGTCTACGGAATCAATCATGTCCTTGACGGCAACAACTCCCGAAAAAAGGAAAAGAGCGAAAAAATTAGAAAAAGAAACAAACATCCTTGAAGAAGAATCTTTAAGCTGTTTAAAATTACCTGAAACTGTCGAAGAAACCGAATATCATTGGACCTCAGAATCCACTGACAAGACAGAAAAACATGAAGAGATGGGAATGACCACAGGAGATTTAAAAAGACATTATGGTGATAGTTCCAATGAAGAAAAACCGAATTTGAAACGGCGGCAGAACTCACTTGATGAAAGTATTGTGGAAGGAGATACCTCTTTGAAGAAATTAAAAATTAGCAGTGAGTCGAAGGAAGAAGACTTGGAAGTTTAACACCGAAACTATCGACCTATTTTCATTCTTTTTCTCCATCAATCCAGTTCGTGAATGTTGCTTTTTTATAGTTTTGTTTATGTCTTCTTTAATATGTGTTGTTTTGTTTATAATAGTTCACGTTTTGGAGACTGATAAAATGTATACCATTGGCCATTGGTTCGAAATATAACTGTTTAGAAGACAAAATATCTTTTACCGGCTTATTTACCCAGCTGACCATAAAAGTTACGATTTGATCAGCCGTTTTGTCACACTTAGGGTACTTGTTTTGTTTTAGTCGAATCTGTTTTCAATTTGCAGTATTTAGCTGTCGATTTATACTCATGACCAACTTTGTGTATTTAAAGCTGAAGAATGGAGTGTCCACGTTTTAAGAGGGATTTTCTATCCCTTTATATAGTTAATTTAAAAAAAGTTTAGACTTTGCACGAGGAGGAGTCTGTAGGGGTTTGTATCATATAAGCTAACTGGTGTGTTTGGGTAGGAGTGTCCAAGTACGTTATGCAAGACATTGTTTTAAAAGTTTGCCATAAAATAAGAATGCCTATAAGATCAGACAAATTTCAAAGATAGTCTTCTCTAAATTTCTCAGTTACCACGCGATACCAAGTGTGAGATTTCATTACTTCTCTTAAATCGCTCTAAGTATATAACGATGAAGGACAGCCCACGAAGGAGCTGCGAGCAATAACCAGAAACGGCGAGGAGCGCGCGACACAAGTAACGGACCGGAGGAAGGCGCAGAAAAAAAATGATCATTTATTGTTTTTCCCGCGTCTTCCCTCGTTGCCCGTGGCTTACGCTACACACTGTACGTCGCTTTGTGGTTCGTTCGCACGCAAAAAAAAAAAAGGCGTCTGTGTTCTGCAGGCTAAATTTTGTTCTATTTTAGAGTGTAGTTAGAATAAGAAAAGAAGATGATCCAGTAGAACTAAATAAAAGAAAGCGCAAAGCCACATGCACAGGTCAATTTGGTATACATCTATAAACAGAAATTCGCGACCGCTATATTATTATTAATGCAAAGTAGTAACATAAGCTAGTAAAATGCGGAATATAGATGCTGGAAAGAAATATATTCCTACCAGTTTCCTCTTCTTTGGGACAGCTGCTTGCGCCATCCCACCATTTACGCTTGAGCCCATCCAAGAAGTCATTTTCATGTAAGCGTAAAATAGTCAGTGTGAACTCGTTCAATGCAGGATCATTTGCCGGGAACGCAAATGAGAGACCTTTTGAAGTGCTTAAGCCGGGGACTACAAAATCAAAGAAATCGATTAATTGTTAAGGTAAGGATGGGGGAATAATATGAGCCCGTTCCTTCCCGTTGTTTTTCTTTCCTTTTTTTTAAGGCTTATGAAAACTTTTGAAAATTAGTTGTTTCTTTTCCTCCCTTGCTTGTTTTGCGTCTGGCTGAACCATTTATTGCTACTCTAAAAGCATTTAGAAGTATAATCTGAAACTTCTCGTACTCTGAAGCAAACTCTAGCCTGTCAGCAAAATATCGGGGCCTTCCATTGTTTGTGGGAAAGACAAACTCTGGTTAATACACTAAATAAATCTATTTAGTTCGAGTTCTAATTGCTGTTTTAATGTCATTGGCCCAAGTATAAACAATTGTTTTGGTTATGGTTTACAGCTACTTAATAAAGCTGTTTATCTTGTTAGCTACATGTAACAACACCATAACAATATTTATTTATACCTACCGATTTTAAGGTCACAAGGTGGTTCGTTAACGATATGCTCAAGTAATGGACCGTCTGTAATGAATACAAAGTCTCCCTCACGCACCATGTTTACTCCCTCATCAGAGTTCTTAACTAAGGTCCTGTCTCTTTCAATCCTCTGCCAGATCTTTTGATGTGTTTCGTATTTGCTCGATTCGAAGAAGCTGGAAGTGCTGGAAGAATCGAGCACCCCTACTTGATAGGACGTTTTAACGATGTCTTCAAGGTTGTTGATAGGACTTTCAGCATTTTTGACGGTGAAGAAGGCAGCGAGATTGGCAGTGTAAGTTGATACCCAGATTAGGATACAAAACCAGTAACAGCCAGCAAGAATGCGCCCTGAAAGAGAGTAATGTTAAGCTATTCACCACGTCAAAAACGAGAAGGAGCTTGGGAGGAATAAACTTTCGCAAAGGCGTCTGGGACTGTTACTAGGAACAGAGAAGAAAATTGTCCAATAGCTGACCCGTGCGCCCCCAGTTACGATCCCAGAAACAATAGACCTTTTTACCGATACGGCGGCCATATTGAATTAATTCGATTAAAGGAGTATTATAGGATGCCTAAGGGGTAAGAGCACATTTCGTTTGTATTTTCGAGCGCTTTTCGGGACAGTTTTTCTTAAAGTTTTCTTAGAATAAGATTGTAATGGGAAAAAAGATCCTTGTGCCGTGTTTGAATGTAATAATGATCGCCTTTTTCTTGTTTAGTATTAGAATTATGGTCTTCCACTGTATATTTCTCGGAAAAAAGGCCATCATTATGACATCCAAACACGGCACACGAAATGCGCTCGAAAATACAAACGAAATGTGCTCATGCCCCCTAGGCATCCTAAAATACTCCTCAAATCAAATTAATTCAATATGGCCGCCGTATCGGTAAAAAGGTCTATTGCAGGATACATTTCGGCTCCACTTGTTTTCTCGTTTCTAAAGTGGCGAATTGGAAAGATCTAGATCTTCTAATCATCTAATGGCGTTTAAGACCGTTCGTCTTTCTCACTTTGATGAAGCTCAGATTTTCCCAAATATAATATCTTGGAGCTAGCTTAGAACATGTAAAAGTCAAGAGGTTTGATTGTAGCTTGTGATATGCTTTTACTTTAAAACGTGCGAAAAATGCCTCCTTGCCTGAAGAGTAAAATATCCTTACATTTCATGAACACAAGATGCAACTGACTCTCGTCGTTCTCTGGGTAAAATTTATCGGCTCTTACAATTCTTATCCCCTTCCCACCCACAATGTGCGTTTGGAGTTGGCCCGAACAAAACTTATTTACCTGATAAGCTCCTGGGGGTATTATCACCTCCCTGCTGTAGCATACAAGCCACTGAGAACCAGAGACTGTTGAAGTATGTAAACTCTTCGGATGTCCCTTCGTTATTTTCATTTTTGTATCCATAAGGGCTGAAATAGTTCACAACATACACAGCAATAGAGATGACGACGATCGTAGCCAGCGTGCAAAACCAAACATTGTTCTCGAACGGGTTCATAAACTGTAAATAATCCACTTTCTCCTCGTTTTTCTCTTTCTTGATTAACATATCCTCAGTGTAGTACATATATGGCATCATGAAGTCGACAACCTTTTCTCGGCTTTCAGTCACTGTCAGAGGGGCAACGGCAATGTCTGCGTTCTTTGGAAACATAATTTCAGTTATTTAATATCATGTCATTGATGCAATAAATTTCCTATTTTGTTTATTTAAAATATCGTTTGGATCCAATCCTCGGCTAGGTTCATTAGAAGAAGAACATAACAGGAACGTTCCCCTATCCCTTTTTTGGGCTGCGTGCAAACGGGTTACAACTCCCAACATTGTTGCGCCAACAATGTTGGGAGTTGTTGCGTGCGTGTTGGCAGTGGTGTGCAAAGGGATGCAACAACTCCCAAAAAGTCTGGGACCTGCAGTGCATCGTGAGAAGAATACAACCCATAGGTCTTTGTAATGAGCGTGCGTTGCCCCCTACAATGTTGGAAGAACCGTGGAAGCGGATCCAACATTGTTGCACTACGTTTCGGCGATCACAGAACAAAAGAAATGTTGGGAGTTGTTGGCGGAAAAGTTTGACCGGTTTCAAACTTTCGCAGCAACAAGCAACAACATCCAACAACATGTAACAGGGTGTGTAAACGGATGCAACATGTAACATCCAACAATGTTGCGTCCGTTTGCACGGGGCTTTACGTCGTCGTAATGATTATTTTCCCCCTCCTATAGTACAATTGGATAAACAAAGTAGGAATAAATGAATTATATATTCTGCCTCGTCCCAAGTCATCTCTTTTGTCTCCTGATTAAATGTTAACGAGGGATGCGCGCGTAGAAGATGCCCTCGGGGGGAGATGGGAAGTAGCGCAATACAAATGATTAGAGACGACTGTGGACGAGTCAGGAAATATGTTTCACATATCCTTTTTTTGTGGATGGGAATCTAAACTACACACCAGTGAACTGGAAAAAAATGGTAAATTAGAGAGATTTAGAATCCCGTTTACGGCAAGCACCAAACACCAGCTTGTACCATGTGACCAAGTTTTCCTTTGACTGACATTTTGCCGTTTAATATTTCTAACAGAACAACAGGATGTTTCATGTCAGGTTAATCCATAACAATAATTGTTACACCTAATTCAAGAAATTGCCTTTTTTATTTGAATCTGACGCTTTGTTGTAGAACATGGTTTTAAATCTCGCTATTTTAACTGACAAAATTTATGCTGGGCAGATCGAGCGAGGGAATATATAACGAAGAAAACATCAGGCCGAGGTTGTTCAAACGTTGGATAGGTAAGCGCTATCCACTAAATATTCACTATCCAGCGGATAAGTATTTGGGAAACCATTTGCACTATCCCACTGGATAGAGATTTATCCATCGGTTTGGGCTATCCAGCTTTTGAACAACTTGGACCAGAAAATAAAGTGACAGTTTTGCAAAAAAAAAAAAATCCCTTTCTGCATCACTCGATCCCCTTCTTTTCTTTCTATCCTATCTCGAAACCAAACAAGGGATATCACAAACCCAATCAAAATAGAACATCACAAATAAGCCAAGACAAAAATTCCACATATCACAAACCCCTCTGACAAGTTCGCCAACCATTCCGTTCCATGTTCCATTATCTGTCAGACCCCCATACTTCCCATCTCGGACCTCGTAGATCTCGTAGGAGAAATGGAGAAGTTTTTGTAGCTCATTCATCAGATCAATACAGTATCCTTTGTACTTCATGGTACCATCCTCTTGCTCGTCGTGCATTACGAACGGTGGATCCTGTTTTTATGACGAAAAGAACACCAACATAAAGAAAATTGACCGAATTTGAGTTGTTTACGATTGCTATTACACTTGTCCGTACTACTCGAGTAACAGAAGGATATGGCGTGAATATAAGTGGCTGCGTTTAAGTAAAGAAAGACTGAATGGACATCAAGAAACAAGTCGTTGAGTAATAATCGATGCTTAAGTATATCCAAGTTAAAAATGCTCAAAAATAATATGACAAATGGAGAACTGAGGGAGAAAAAAAATGTTGTCATTGTCATTACAAGTATAACTACAGTCTTGAGCTTCCTCCCCGCTAGAGTTATTCCTGATGGCGCACTTTCCGCATTTCGTAAAATGTTTGTTGAAAGTACTGCGAGCTTCGATGCATTCCAAGTCCCAATCTGAAGACAAAAGCCGGAAAAAATTATTGCATTAACGAGTGGATTTCAAGAGCTTTACTCTTTAATGAAGTGAATACAGAGTTACGTGGAGTCTAAGAGGCCATAAAATTACTGCGCAACTTACTGTTATAAAGGAATTGTTGCGAAGATTCAGGATTTCGAGTTCAACCTGATCAGTTCTCATTCCGTCCTTGTCCAGCCTAATGGAACCTGTAACACCTTCAATGTTGACCTGTTGATGCAAACGTTTAATTACATCCCTTCTAATCCTCTTAAATCCTTTTGTTTTCTTTTTTTCTCTTTCTTTCTTTTTTTTCAAATGTGAGAGTGGCTAATCGTCGGTAAGAGGCTAGTTACCTACGTCGGAACAACAGAGTATTTTGTGGGTCCGCTTAAAAGTCTCGGGTCTTCTCCAATGGAACGTCCCATGTAAGGGAACCCAAGCACAGTCTTGGATTCTGGATTCCACGCAGTGAATTGTGGATTCCAGGTATTGGATTCGGGATTCCCTGTTAGTAGAACTTTCATTCCGCATTTTGATGGTAAGTTACTGGATTCTGGAATCAGGATTTCCTTACATCGGGCAAAACGGAAGAGTTATTTCGGACGGAGAAGATATTTATATACTAAGCAAGAGGTAAACTATTCTGAATATGAGAAAGAGGTCGTCACCTCACAGGCTTCGTTCAGGGAGAAAAATAAGCTATCTCAGTTATGCAATACTAAAAAGGTGCTAAATGAGGTCATGATGTCCCGAAAGTAGGATTTTACAGTCAGCTTAATAGAATTGACCATTGGCAAAACGGACTCTTCGCTTTCACCTGTTTTATGCAATTTAATATCGCAGCTGTGTCTTGTGAAGTTACAGCAGAGCCATTAATTGAAGAACATGAAGCTGAGTTTACTGCTTTGCTGATAACTTTACTCGCATCATAGGCCAACGCCATCGCATCCTGTGAATTCCAAAAATAAATATTGGTGAAAAGATACCTGTGGTTTTTTACTTAGGAGGTGCTCATGTCATTAACGCCAAGTAACAAAGTACTGGGTGAGCAGCTAACCCTTGAAGGCAATCGAGGGTAGAGCCGGGTGTGCCGTAGAGGCCTTCAAATACTGACCCTGTTTAAGACAAAAACCTTTCGTTTCCTCTTTCTATTAAGGAAGGTAAACAGCGAAATTGTATAGTTTACCCTTTTTAAGGCTCAGGACCATGAAAGCGACGTACCCTGTTCTACACTCGGAATATTCGTTTTGGATAACTGATATAAGGGAGTGCCCAGGTGAGTTTGTTGAGTCGTAGATCAATGAACGATGACATGACTACAAGAGTGGGTGATGCTTTGAATATCCGTTTGTCCAAAATTTGCTTTGTCCAAGGGCTAATATACAACTTCAAGACTAACTGAGATATATAGTGTATCCTGGTGATGCTTCAAACTTACGGACGTACGTTTTGAGAATTGTTATATTGACTTCCAAATGCTGCTTTGATTGTATTTAAATCTGAGCCCTCTTTGAGAGGAAGTTTCATTCCTAACACCACACTGTTATCGCGAGCGGTTAAGTTCATAGGGACCTGGAAGGAGAAAAACCATTGAAAGCATGTTTACAAAGTAAAGGTCCCTAACTCTAAGAAATGTTATTTCTCATATAACAGGTACCACCATTTGGTCCGCACACAACTTAACCATGAATAGCAAACGCAAAAAAATAATAAACTTATTATATTTCATTTTTTTTTTTCCATCAAAGAAAATGTAAACTATATGATAAAGAAAGAAAAATATACCACCGTGTATGTGCCGCCCCCGTGGCGCAATGGATTAGCGTGTTGGACTTCTAATTCAAAGGTTGTGGGTTCGAGTCCCACCGGGGGTGGATTATTATTTTTTATTTATTTTTTTTTTCTGATCGACTATCATTTTGTTCTACTAACGACCCGTATGGTGGATTTTATTGGTGTATCCTTGGAATCTTTTGGCAACGCTACAACTGGTATTTCGAGGAAAATTTAAGGAGAATTTTTGAAGTAATGTTTATCTGTTCTCTCCTGTACCCTATATACAGCCTATTTCGACAAAGTTTATCGGAAAAAGCAGTGTATTGTTCATATCCCATTTTACCTTTCGGGATCGTCGCGTGCACATTTTTTTTTTCGACAACCTTTCTCGAAATAGCTGTATAAGGTTTCGTCTGTGGGTCAAACCGGTTGTCCCGGCAGGCGGCAACCAGATGACTCCAGTAGTCTCGGTCTTCAGCAGCACGTCGTATTTCTCGTTCCGTCAGTTTTACGGAGCCTCCCTCAATGACCCTTGAGATGTATTGTAAAAACAAAAGTTTCTGGCCGCCAACACTGGCATCTCCCTTCAGATGGTACATACAGGGCGAATCGATCTGTTGACATGATCCTCCTTGTCGCTGCGAAATGAGTGGCCAAGGAAGCGGAGCTGCTGTCCTTTGACCTCAGATGACAGGGGTTAGCTAGAGTCCACGTCTCCGACCCATAATGTCGAAAACCACTCAGAACAGTACACTTGTAAAGGCGAATCTTGATAGCCGATTGGCAGGTTAGACTTTCAAATACCCTCTTATCTCCAAAAGGCATCCCATTCCTGACCTTGGCGTTCCTTAGCATCGTTCTCAGTGGTGGCAATATAAGAACCTACTAGGTATTTGAAATCATCTAGGAAGTCAAAGTCGATGTTGTTAACTCGCAGGGGAGGTGACCTTCGATGATTGAGAACCAAGACTTTGGTTTTTGGGGGCATTGACATGGAGGCCAACATCTAAAGCAACCAAGACAACTCGATCGAGAAATTTTTGAGTGTCTCTTATACTTGATAGTTACATAGCAATGTCATCTGCATAATCAAGATCACTGAGCTTATATTCTGGTTGCCTTCATGACTGTCTAGAAATCATGACGAACCCAGGATTATCAACGGTAGCGTGGCACATAACTCAATCCAGAACGATTACTAGAAATACGTATCTCGCAAAGATTGGCGCCAAAGTTTCGCCTTGAAGTACACCAATGTTGACATCAATTGATTTAGAGACACTGTCACCAATTAGAACGGAACTCTTAGTGTTGTTGTAAAGTAACTGACTATCTTTTTGGGGATTCCATAAGAGCGAAGTATGTCCAGCATTTTACTCCTGATAATGCTATCAAAGGCTTTCTTGAAATCCACGATGACGAGGATGAGAGGGAGGTTGAACACTCCTGAGCCGTCGATGACACAACGAAGAATATGTACCTGGTTTAAAGGAGATTTAACTTTTCGACTTGAAACTTTGCATGCGGGAAATACTTCTTAAAAAATGTTCTTATCCGTTGTCACTAATGAGCTATCTTAGTCAAGTGACTTGTCACGCCCATTTTTTGCCGTTTAGTTTGGTCCAATTTTACGACATTTTACAAATACTAGTTGTGATTTATTTTGTTTTCTTTCAATAACTATTAACACAAGATTTATGGAATTCATCGGGGTTACGAACTGAACACAACTTTCGGTGCTCAGTTAACCGCTCTACCATTGGTCAAGCTGGTCTTAGGCTACGCTAAAACGGGCAACAACAACAAAAAATACTTTGAATTTTTCTAAATAGAAAATGAATACAAAATATGTATGTCTACCTCTCCTTGAAGAATCCAATTAAATTCGTTTTTATTGCCACAGGGTTTCTATTGGAAAAGTAAAGAAAATGAGAATCAAAGCTCCTTAGTGTTACGTGGGTAAATGAATAAACCATTGGCAATTATTGAACGAGGTTGAGCAAAATATCGTGACTTGTCAGTGGCAAGTAGATCAGTTGATCTGCGTGATACTGTCAAATCACGATATTTTTGCAATAACCCAGTTCAGTAATTGTTTTATCAATGAATGTCTTCGGGAAGCGTGGTTTCATTTACGCATGAACAGAATATTATTTGCAGCCAAACAAAGTTGGACGAAATTGCGCATGAGTAGACCATTATTTGTAGACAGTTATTTGAGGATCACGTGATAAGCTCTCGGCCAATGAATAGGAAGAAAAACTTGCAACAAATGATAGTTGCTGTTCTGAGAAAGGTGTGTAATAATAGTGAAATCTTGAGATAGTGTCAAAATTTACTTCATAATGTTTCTATCAGCCATTTTGGATCCAATACACCCTGTTTGCCCTCAAATGTTATTGTTTTCAAATCCAGGAGCATTTGAAATCAATATCTTAATTTTTTTTTTTTTTGAGGTGGGGTGGGGGGGGGGGGGGGGGGAAAAGGGGGTTATGGGGGGGAAAGAAAAAAAAAAAAAAGCAGAAGGAGGGGGAGGAAAAACAGAGGGAAGAGGCAGGGTGGGTGGGGGAAATAAGAGGGGGAGGGGGGAAGAAAACATTAAAGGAGTGGAGAAGTGATTTGCACATCATTATAAAAATTATTTACATATGATATGTTTGTTGTTTTGTTTGTTATGAGATTTGTATGTGTATGTTTGTTGTTTTTGTTGTGGGTTGGGTTTTAGGGTGGGAGGAAGGGGGCTCGTCTGGGGGGGGGGTGCAAACAGAGTGTATTGTGATGAATTAAAAAAAAAAAAGCAGGAAAGAGGGAGAGAGAATAACCCCAGGTCAAACTCGTTTCTCCCTTAGAAAATTACGGGAAGGTGGGGGAAAAAACTCTAGGGACGAGTGGACTGCACTCATGAGGCATTAAACGGGCACCCATCCGGAGAAAACTCTGCAATGAACTAGCATTTAAAGTGCACTGTTAGCATTCAGCGTTGTTTATCTCCTTAGCAGGATAGTTTTCATTATTAACATTTTTTATTTATTCTTTCTTTTTTTGTGGGTACATCCCTAATCGTAAGTATGAAAGCGAACGTAGTCCAACAGGCGGAAAATGCAAAACATACAATTACATCTCTGTTGATCTCATAAACAGAAGTCGTGAAAATTCACCGCTCTCGAGCCCTCCTTAGTCTTGGAAATGTCATGGGCAATGGACTGCAGCTTATAATTCACGAAATGCTCTTATCAGGGAAGTTAACGTCATTCGTATTGATGTCAACAGAGAAAGACACTCGGCTGATTTGGTAGCAGTGTATGGAGAAAAATTAAACGCGAAAGATTTCACACGTTATTCGAAGAGAAAATCGGAACATTGCCTAAAAACTTCAAGAACAGGCAGAAAACCACTAAATGGATGACAAGTGCAGCTATCTGTGGAAATAAACATCCTTAATGATCACCTGTTGCATGAGTAGTTCAGTGTACTCTTGGTCAGCGTACAATAATATCATGTCAGGTTCAAAACTGCCAAGTTGTTCAATCGCTGTTGATATTTGCCCTTTCCCTGGAATCTGCACAAATCCAACCGTGAGCTTCGAGCTCTGGGATATGGCATAAAAGTATCCAGCTTCGTGCAAACGGTTCTCTGAAAGAAAGATCATCGCGGAAGAAAGAAACTCTTACTATTATACTAAAAACGAATAAAAGACTGTCAACGGATTTAAGAATTTTGGAACGCAAATATATTGCCAAAAAGAGTTTTCAAAGCCATTGCTTTTAAGTTTTTCTAGTCGGCCGAGGATTGGGAATTGTAGGGGACGTTTTGTCGAAACTTTAATTTGAGGAGACCTTTCTTTTTTTTTTTAACAATAATGGTCAATAATCGCAATGTCTTGGTATTAAAATGTGAATAACACAACTTCCGAAAAGCGTAGTTAAGCTACTAGAATGACCTCGATCCGAATATTTTAGACGAATGGAACGGTTAACGTAAAATCTATGTCGATTTTAAACAAATTTTCTGGTTACTAGTAGTAACTGAAAATTTAGGGGAGTGCGTCCGGCAGTGATTTCACTGAACCATTCACGTGATTTTTTTGCAAACGAGACTAAACCTTAAAACCGAGGCAAAACGTAGATACCAGTTCCTCGGCTGGCCGAGAAAAAGCCCCTGAAAAATCTGCGGGGAGGCTAACAGTGAGAGCGAGGAGGAATTCATCCTTCGGACTCAATCATTAGCAAAGTACAGTGGACTTTGAAATATAGATAGGCGTAGCAGCAATTCATGATTTTTCTAATTATATTCCTTTACCATGATATACTAAAGAGATCTTTTTCCATTGGAACGTGTTAAGTATATCAAGTGAAGCATGTGCATAGGCTTTGTATCCCGCTGACAACTGTACCGCGTTTTCACATTGACCAGGTGGGTTGCTGTCTCCATGGAGACGAATAAGTGGAATGCCGGTTATTGTAGAAAGGGCGCATGCTGAAGTCTTAGTATGGCTTCCCTCGATAACTGAAAGGACGTTTAGTTGATGAAGTAGAGATGCTGAAAATAGAATGATGTAGGAAGTTAAGGTAACAAAGATGGAAAACAACAAACAGTACCCACATCACATTGGGACTGATACATTTAATAGGTTATTCTTTTACTCATGGATAAAATCGGAACCACATAAATGCTTGTAAGATAAAAACGTTTCCATTTTTTCCGACTTGGCTGTTGTTATGACTCCATGACTCCACTTGCGACTAATAAAATTGAAGTCCAAGTTCCTTTCTTGAATCTCGATCAGAGTCGAACGAGAAGCAGAAGCGGACGATGCTGATAAACTAATCACAATTCTCGTTTCTACACTTTATTTTATGCTTGGTAACTTATTACTTCTTACGCGCTAATCCCGCAACTCCGCCATTTCTTTAATACGTGAGCAACGGGGTTCAGCGCAAGCGCAGTCGGAACGTCCTTTTTATTCACTGTCTTCTCCCCCGATTACGGCTCAAATTCTGTGGCCAGTGGAAACATTCTACAGGTTGCATTTCTCTGGGACGATCTGGTCCTGTAAATTGCGTGATACCCCAACCATTTTCTAGTTCTAATGCATCATCACTCTTCTTGATGTGTAAAGTAACTCTTCTGTGTAAAATAACTCTTCTTGATGTGTAAGACGTTGAAGAGTAATTATATAGATGTAGACGGTCACGTGCTTACATATCTTCTACAGTACTAAACCACTGCCCGTTTCATCTGGTGATTTAGCGGGCAGAGACAACAAGTCATGCAACAACTTATTCTAAATAAAAATTAGTTTAATCACGTAACTCCCACCTTGATTGACTAAGTTTGTATCGTTTGTGATGGTGAAGTTCTTCAACCTTATGGCAACATTATTTACACCAGATGACGAGTTTACTGCAAGGCTCAGTGCATCAAACTCACTAAATTCATGTTTTGCGTTAATGAAACCTGAATCAAAAAGAACAAAAACAAGGTTTATGTCCCTAATCAAATATTCACTTTGGCATCACTAGAATTAAAGAATGAGAATCGGCGATTTTTTTTTTTTTTTTATGCGGCTCTCCAAAATAACGCTCGTCATATAAATGTTCATTTTTGGTAAACTTCGTAAGTGACAAATTGACTTAACACTTTCTTCGGTGACTAAGTAACGTGTAAGGGGCGAAGTGCTACGCAAGTTTCTTATTTTAAGACAGTTTTGTATATGCACCGATCTGTTAGACGTGGTAATAATTTTAGCCTAATGTTTGCATTTATAAGGGGATCACGATGGTCGGAAATGGGTGTTTTGTTCCAACCCAATCTTTCAAAGACCTGCAGAATTTGATAGGAGAAGTCAAATGAAACAAAACCTGGCACACTTAAAGTTTGGAACATTGTGCATCTAATTACAGAAAATTTTGCATTTGTGTCGAGCAGTATGACGTCACAAATGACGTATAAACGTTACGTCAAATTTTGATAATTTAAAATCCATTTTAATTTGTGTGTACTTTTAATCTACTATAAAAAAAAGATGGTTGTAGGTGGAAACCCCATCTCTCTTTTCTCGTGACCACTTATACAGACTTATGATATGTATTCTAACTAAAGGTACTGTAATACATGACTAGCAGTATTCAGAGTATTAAAAAGAAAGAACAAAAACAAATCGATCCGATATGCGAATTGGTCTGTTTGACGTACCACAGGTGAATATCTTGGTCATGTGCGCCTTTTCAACAAATAACACCACTGTCATCAATGATACGACGAATAAGTTTACGTCCATTTTTAGATTCCTAAACGAAAGATGGAAAAGCAACGTCAAAGAGTCCATTTATTTTAAGCGTCTACAGGGTGTAAGGTTGATTTTAATATTCAGAACGTTTTTGCATAAGTGTCATTATTTTATTTCTTATCCTGTTCCTATTAAAGACCTCTTAGATAAGCAAGACTGTAAAATTTTCGGTGACAAAAGTAATTTTGGTATTTAATCACGCAGTTCTCCCCATACATCCCTTTTAAAAAAAGACTGTTTATACCATCTACACAAAAGAGTATAGGGAGCTTTAGCATCGGCGACGGCGACGACAGCGAAAAAGTCACTTTTAAAATGAATTTGCGTTTTTTCAAACTTTGTCGCGTTTATTATTCCAATTCACTGAAAATGTGAAATGTGAGCGAATTTCCTGGACTTGTTTATGTTCTCCATAAATCGTGAAATTAGGCATTTTCACGTCGTAGTCGTGCAGTGACGGAAAAGAAATGTACAAAAAAAGCGTGATGCACGTGCAAAGTTGTTGTTTTGCTAATCAAACCTATTGTTTTTTTTCCCATTTTCGTTGCCGTCGCCGTCGTCGTTGCTAAAGCTCCCTAATGTGCGCGGCCTAAAGTATAAATACTGATCCAGTGTTATTATGCTACCTTCGTAAATAGATTGATGGTTAAACATAACCTTAGTATAGAATAGTAAGGATTTAATGATTAGTTTATTTATATATATTTTAGTGACCTACAACTCAGGGGGGGTTACGTTCATGCAATGAATGCAGTTTGCTCAGATGTCGCCACGTGACCTCAGCCTAGATACGTGTTTGTATAAGTAGGGGGAATCTGACCTGAGATCGTAAAGAGCGAGTAAGAAAGCAATGGCCTTTGAGTCACAGATAAAAATACTTTTTTCAAAGATCAAGCATGACTAAAGTAGCCTGAGCTTGGTGATCGCCTTACTTTGACGCCGCATTGCTAAAATTTGGCTTTGGATCTACTCGCAATCGCTCGTTTTCTTCACTAGCCAATCCGAAGCACAACAGTCGCCGTCACGTGACATTCTTCTACCGGCTTTCCTTCTCTTTCGACTGGGTGCATACTTAAACAATGAGTTCTCAGTTTCTTTAAAATTCTTCTTAGGCTTTGTTTTGGTTTGACCGATCCAGTCAATTTAAAAGTTGTGGTTGTTTGGCACTGCTGACGAAATTTTCACTTTAGTTATTGATGCTTCAATACATCTATTGTAATGAACGTTACATTTTTGCAGTTAGTTTCGTGAATGTACACCTAGTAGTAGGTCTGACTCTACATAAAATTCTTATTCTGTTTGGTTGATTATTCAAAGACCTCCTTAGTAGTCTAGTTTTTCTCTAGTTTGGAACTGCATGTTTTAACTTTCCTCACACGATTTTTAACATTTCAGAGGCACCCAACGAGCGAATGTTTCCAAATACGCCAGCAGTGTCTCAGATGGTTTTCTCTATGCTTTAGAAGCCTGTTTATTTAATTTGGAGTTGCCCTAAAAACTATTTATCTGTTCGGATGTCTTAGGGGAACTTTGGTCGTCACGAAAGTTTTTGTTGGCTTTTTCGTCTCATCCGAAAGTGTTAGCTACCCTTAAGGGTCCAGTCGAAAGTTCGAGGACATGAAGTATCCTTGCTTTGATTATTAGGGGACTTCTTATCTTCATACCGAAAATTTAAGGAGACCTTTTTTGAAGATATCTTGGTTTTAAAATGTGAATAACACTACCTCTTTTTTTTGGCTTTTCTCAAGCTTTAGAAATTTCTAGGCAATATATATTTGTTCCTTCGAACAGTTATTTTACAGAAAAAGTCGCTGGGTACCCCTGGCATTTTGCCTCTTCATGAAATTTCGATGACTCAGTGTGACGGTTAAAGATAAGTTATTTCTTTCGTGGGACAAATTTCACAGAGACTGTTCAAGGAATGAAGTCTTAATCCATTTTCTAAAATTAGCAACAAACTAAGATTACGGTCCCCTTATTTCTGAGATCAGAGTAGACTGCAAAACAGTCGGTTTTTTCCTCAAAATCAGTAAAGAAATCTGTAAAGCGCGGAGTAAGAATCTTACGCGCGCGAAGCGCGCGAACCGCACACGCCCAAAGGGCGTGTGAGGCAAGAGAAGTTTCGCCTCGCGTCTCTCCCCAGTCTCGCTCTCTGTTTTCAGCCTCGTTCTTTGTTTGACTGCTCGCGCGTACTTGAATACGCAAAAATACGGACTGTTTTGCAGTCTAAGATCAAAACAGTAATAGCTAAATTGTTTGTTTTATACTGTATATAGGTTACGAACCCCCGTGATGACGTTATCAAAATATATATCGTTTTGGAGGTCCTATTGTCTGCATTGTTATAATGAAAAATAGTAGAACATTTTCAATACACAGAATAAAATTTTCCTAAACTTCCGCCAAGTTGTGCTATTCAAGATAATTAGCTAACGGTATTTAGCATGTCCAAATTCGATTCTAGGATTTCAGATCTGAAACTATCTTATTATACATGGGGCCCCTGTTGAGCAAAGTATCCGAAGGTTATGTTATGGTCTTCAGTTCTTAGCTTTTTTTTCTGTTTTAATAAGTCTTTTAATTTTATGCAACCTAAAGTTTATTAGGTTATTAGTTGCGAACGTTTTTTTAGGTTGAACTGATACTTCGAAAAGTTTAAACTCACTTTTAGTGTTATTTAAATATTTATGTTTTCTAGCTTTTCAACACGGTGAAGGAATAGAATCAGCAAATTTGTAAACGTCTACAATTTAAAAATCTAGGCATTTTCATTATAAAGAGTATTCAATAATTATATGCTGGGAAAAGACAAATTAAAATTGATAGGGTCAACTTGAAGGCAAACGTGTCAGTCAAATAACTTGAGAATACATTTATATATATATATATATATTTTTTTTTTTTCATAAATAATAAGAAAAATATATACTAGAAGTTCTATCTTTCTCAGTTGAAATCGACCACTTATGACCACAGTTAATACTGCAAATAAGGAACCGCGGATTAAGAACCTCCAGGCTAAAATTTGGTTCAGAATCATATAGATACATATGTGAGCGCGGCCAATTTAAGAAGCCTGCTGCTGCAAATCAGGGATATACTTCTATGCGGTGTCTTACTGTACTTTCTGTACAATCAGTTATAAGTAAGTTAAATACAGTACACGCTAACATAAATGCAGAGTGTGCAGCTTTCGTTTCAACTAACTACTTTCACAATGGACATTTGTAAACGATATGAAAGTTTCCCTCGCACATTTCTTTCACTGAATTAATTTTTGAACTCGAGATACATGGGACATTGCGTACCGCCACCTACCCGTAAATCACTCAAAGCACGGTCTCTGACATCTTATGAATAGCGCCAGGATGATAAACTCCCCCTTTTCACTATCGTTGTCTAATCATATGCTCTCAAAATGACTTAAGAATTTTATCATATCTTTTACTAAAATCAAGACCGACTTTGAAATGTTATCAATAAACCAACTAATGTTGTATTTTATGAAGCGATTTACCACCAACTGTTTTCATAACTGAATGACTGAGTTCGACAATGAATATTTTAATTTGCGTCATCTGCCTTAGAACCCTACAGAGCTCTATACAAGGCACCTGCAACTGAGTCTTTTACCAGGCAGTATTGGTAGACATATAATAATAATAACAATCTTTACACAGGGAGCTCACTTCACAAAGAGTGATATTCAGTGAGGCCCTATAAAACAATAGAGAAAAAAATGATCTTAGATAGATGAATGCATAATAGTAATAATAACTAAAAAGTTAAGGACTAAAACCCTAAATTATACAAGCTACAGGTTGAAAATGTTAAAATGTCAGATAGATTAAAATATTAAAAGCTATAAAATATCTGAAATATATAGCTTATACTTAATAATGTTTTGTTTAAAAAGAAGAAGGGAGTTAATTCCTTTAAACGATTCGTCTAAAATGTTCCATTCCTTCGCGCTTTGATTAAAAAAGTGTCTGCTTTCCGTGATTCCTTTTGACGAGAGGAAGACGGAAATCGTTCCTTCTTCTAGTGTTATAAGTCGAAGAGAGGTCTTATTAGGGACGGACCCTTAGAAAACTTATGGGGGGCGGGCGAATTACAAAAAAATATATTCGCGCAAGGGAAAATTAAATGAAAAAAAAATTCATGCACGCCAATTAACCCCCCAAAAATATTCATGCTACAGCCTAAAAAAATTCATAGAAGGAATTTGATAACGAAAAAAAATTCCTGCGGCTCGAAAAATTCCCGTCGCCCCCCATAACTTTTCTGATGGTCCGGCCCATAAAGCATTGTATAATGCGACTCTCGCATCCAAAGGCAATACATGTTTGATACGATTTAACAAGCCAATTCTTTGATTCACTTTCGCAATCAATGATTCGATATGTTCATTCCTTGGCAGGTTTGCAATCTTCTATCAGCAACAAACAATACGAACTTCGATTTCGATGTATTTAAGGTCAGATAGTTGTTGTTAAACCATTCGGCAAGATTGGCAAGGTCGGCATTCAGGTGGTATTCAATATTTTGACAGCAATTAGCACTGAAGTAAATCACTGTGTTGTCTGCATACATAAATACCTGGCAGTGCTCTAACAGTTGGGAAGGTCGTTAACGTATATTAGAAAAAGAAGAGGCCCAAGGATGCTTCCTTGAGGTACTCCAACAGGAACCTTTTGTTGAGTGGACTGGCAGTTTTCAACAGATGTGACTTGATACCGACCCTTCGAGGAATGAGGCAAACCACTTCAAAACTTGGGAACTAGCTCCAAAGGTCTTGAGTTTTTCGACAAGAAGCACATGGTCCACTGCGTCGAAAGCCTTTGAAAGATCTAAGAAAACCTGTACTGCTCCGACCAGTGAATGTTGTCTGTAAAATGAGCAAGGACAGTTACGGTTGAAAGCAGACGACGATCGAATAGTATCCCATGATGCACCTCGATTCATGTTATATTATCACTGCGTACGTGACACATCATGATCAGTAATCTTCAGCACGCGCGAAGTGAACATTGATCGCAGTGCTCGATGTGGATGGTTTCCAAACATATTTCGGTTCAGCAGCTTCTGCTTTTGAGATTATCGAGTTGGCTTATATTCACTGTGCTTTAAAGGAGAATTTCAGCGTTGCTTTGACTGAGAAGGGTTTTACATGTATTTCACTGATCTGTCGAGAACTACTTGTGCCGCGCTCGGTCGCACTGTAAACACAAATTATAAGACTCGCAATTGATAAGCTTCGCTAGGTTCACTAGGAGAACCCAGGCCAGAGGAGAACCAAAACTATGACTGATCTATAAAGTGATTCCAACAAAACATCCGCTACGCGGTGAAGCTAATTACTAAAGGAGAATTTATTACAGCATCGCGCTCAAAGGAGCTGAAGTTTACAATGGCAGTTACAAATAAAATTTAACCTATCGATGCGACAAACAATTCTCTGAAGCACAGTCTACCCGGTACTGACTCAAGTAATCTTCAAGGAAATTTCCTGGCCAGAATACTGATTGATCTGTTCTTTTGAATAAATATAGTTTCTGATGTTTCTTTTTCAAATTCTGAGCAGGCTTCAGTTTACGTTGTGCCGGCTTGCATGCTGCGTGGTACCTTTCTTTGGGTTCTTTTCACACTGAAACACACCGTTATACACCGCTCCTTCTTCGAATTAAAATAATTAAAGTCAAATTCCTTTTAAAAATAACCTCTTTGAAAATACAAAGTGATTGCTTCGGCATAAAGCGCTCTCAAAAGCGCCCAACAGATTGTAGCCTTCATCAGGCTTTACACACTGATTATGACACATGGCGTTGAAATGTGATAAAAGATTCGAAATTTCAGCCATCTTTGGTCGACAAAAAAGTCTTCAAAATGTGGGTTCTTCTGGGTACTTCTCAGCCTGTACAATATTCAGGACTTCATTTTGCTGGCGTGAGGTCCACATTCGTAAGATTTCAACATATATTCCAAAAAATCTTGAATATTCATGACCTGGTTGTGGGTCACTGAACACTTTGTGATGGGAAGACTAATTGAAACCGTGAAAATAAATGTTCCTAAGTGGAAACTTTGCTCTTAAGCCATTCCAAATCGGAGAAATCATGTCAAATAACGAAATAATGTAATTTTTTTACTTTTACTGGAAATCGAGTGAGAAAAAAGCCGACGAGAAAACGACCTTATTTCAAGATGGAATCTACTATGACTGCGATATGGCGTGATGCTTCTGGAAAAATGCATCATGGGATACTATTCGGTCCTCCTCTGGGTTGAAAGTTTAGGGAGGAAACAAAATTGAGTTGGAGTAAGTAATTCATTCGCTGATAAAAACTCGTACAGCTGTTGGTGCACAGCCCGCTCTAGGATCTTGCTAAAGGTTGGGATTACTGTGATTGGCCTGTAATTGTTACAATCGGTTCGATCGCCTCCTTTGAATAAAGCAGTCACCACCATATTTCCAAATCGATGGAAAAGTGCTTGCCTCAAGTGACCGGTTAAAAAGTCTGGTCAGGAAAGCTGCCTAATGCATTCAGCTGAGTCTCTCAATAATCGTGCACTAATACGATCCAGTCCTATAGCTTTGTTAGTTTTTAAGGTTTTCAATTGCTTGAGAACAAAAGATACTACAAAAGGAAAAAGATAGCCGTTCCATCGCGAAAAGACAGGAGGGAAAAGTTTTCTGGAATTGCTGACTATAAGCCGGAGTTTTTCCTTAATTTTGGCGGCTAGCTTGGTTCCGATACGAGAGAAGTGCGTATTTAGAGCCTGTGCCATTTCAATGGTTTCCGTGTATAAAACATCGCCCGCCTCAATTGAGAATATAGTCGAATTAGACTTCTTTGAGGTGATATCAAGACAAGTGCACTATCTATACCCTCTTGCTGTCAAAACTGTCCAAATAAAGATATCAAGTGGTCGAGGGTGCTTTTCAAATAACATTCTCTAAGGAGGGAAATGAATAGTACCATGTTAAGGTACAACTCATGATAAAAAGTTTCATGTGAAGAGTGACATCATAGAATTTTCAGTGTCCATGGTCTCAATATTTCATTTTTCTAATTGACTCTTGACTCTTTCACACAGGGGCGATAGTACGTGAGTTTTATCGTCATCATAGTCATCATCATCATCATCATCATCGTCGTCGTCGTCGTCGTCATCGTTATCATCGTCATCGTCAACGTCCTTATCATCATCTTCACCCCTCGTCATTGTCATTATCATCATCATTATCATCGTCATCGTCATCGTCATAGGCATCGTCATCGTCGTCATCATCATCACCCATTGTCATTATCATCATTATCATCATCATCATCATCATCATCATCATCGTTTTAGCAAACTACAGTTAAATCGGGTCTTGCTTGATGAATCGTTCAATGTACGACCTATATTCAACCCTGCTGGTAATTACATCCATACTGCAGTTTCAGAACACTTTCTAACCAGTAATCATTCCGACAATCATATGCTTTTGATTCCTATTGAAAAAGTTAAAAATGGGCTTGATTCTTTCAGGAAAGCACGTGAAGCCGCACCTTATTCATAAAGCTAAGACAATTGAGCCTCTGGCATCAACAAACGTGATGAACTGTAACTATATATCGTATATCTTGTATTTTTTTGTTATCTTGTCTTTTAAGATAGCCACACCTTACCACGTCATATCATGATGTAATTTACGGTCATTATTTTACTTCATATATATTTCTGTAAATTCGTGATATCTCAATAAACCTGATGAAGACTGGTATTGGGTAGTCGAAATATCGCAACTAAACTCTATTTCACGTTGTTTGACTGTAACGTTTTCAATTTGATCTATTTTGACTGATCACGATCTTTTTGGATCCGTTGTTACCTAGATAATTAAACGTTCAATGTACGCTTACCGTGATCGAATTGGAGTCTGGAATTCAGATTCATGGCGTATTCCCGTTTCCGTCACTTAGACCAATTAACTTCGGATTTTGGAGTAGCCAAAGGCTAATATATCCGATGAATTACACATAAAAAAAACGTTAAAAACATACTAACATGAATTACACCTAAAAAAACAAATTAACATGAAAACAAAAACTGGTAGTAAACTCCATGCAATACGTATATAATCTACCGCTCGAAAGAAAAAAAAACAGCTGAAAAATCAAATGAAACACTAAAACCAAGAATATTTTTCTTTTTAATCAGACAAAATATCAAAGTAAAAGAAAACAAGACAGGAATAAGTGAATTTTATAGGTGACCCTCCTCGAACACGGTAGACATCAAATCGGCAAAATTCTTACTCAGAAGATATCTATTTTTAGTTTATTTTGTTTTCTTGACTTCAGTAGCGGCTCTTTCAGCTAGATTTCAGACTTACAGGCTAGTAAGTATTCGCAAAGGCAACGAACTAACTTTTTAAAAATCTTCAGAAGTCATTACTGAATAAAGGTTTTACTGACGTAGGGTGAGTTCGTCAGTCTGACCCAGTCTTCGTTACAGATGTAAGAGATTTCCTGATTCATTCATGATACTTTAGGTTTTTTTGGTTTTGTAATTAAGGGTGCTCTGGCAGGGTCTGGCCCGTCAGGGGAGTGTTCCGGGGTGTTCCGGCCTGTTCCTGGTTTTACAGACACCCTCGTTTTCCCTTCCTCCTAATCCCCTATAGTCTCCCTCGCAGCCGTTTTTTGGATGTCACGCAACGCTGCGTGACATCCAAAAAACGGCTGCGAAGGAGACCAATTCCCCTACAGTACGCAGGCTAGACACAAATCGACAGTTTAACAGTCAGTAATGATTATTTTATTATAAAACGACGACTTTTACTCTTAGGCATTCGGATGTAATGAAACATAACCTAGCTCGAGTTACCAGCGCAGCGGGGTAACGATGAAAGACAAACTATTTTCTTTCCTGACGAGAACGATTTGAAAATAGACAGCTTGAAAAATATGTTTACCTAATAACTGGCAAAATATTTGCATAATCCTTTCTTCAAAATTCCTAAGCATCGAAATCAAGAATCGGTGTTTATACATATCCAAGTACTAAAGAGATTCTGGAAATATTCTTGGGCAGTTTCAGAGTTTACAGATCACCAAGAAATTCTCATTAACGCAAGCTGGCTTTCGCCCAAGTACCAGCAAAGTCAAGTATAATCCAACATGAAGAGTATCTCTCATGCAAATTTTCGTACTTTTGGTTCATATATCGTCGGCCATTGTTGTAAGGCTTTCCATTTCGTCCTGTATTTCTTTAATCTTGTCTAGCCATGTTTCCTTCTCAGTCTCTATGCTTTCGCGAGTCCTCCTCAAAGTACCAATTTGTCTCTCTTCATCTTCAGCCTTTTTCTCCAATTCCTTTATTTGCTCTTCAAGGAATTTCAACTTCTCTTCGGTTTCTTTCTCTCGCTCGCTCGCAGAGTCGTCCGCGTCCTCCAACTTCACCGTCTTTTCATTTAGCGTCTCCAATCTTTCTTTCAGTTTGGCAACCTTTTCTTCACCGTCCTCTGCGCGGTTTTGTGCGGTTTTCAGATCGCCCTCCAGAACAACTAGTCGGCGCTTCGCTTCGTTGAGCAGGTTTATTTCTTCTTCTTTCTTTCGCTCCGCTTCCCTCATGTCGTCTTCTAATTCTTGTATTTTCTCGTCGCCTTCGATTTCCCATTCCTCTAGCTCTTTCCTTGCTCTCTCATGGGTATCTCCTTTCTCCTCAACTTCTCGGAGCAAGGACGTTTGCTTGTCCAATCTTGTCAATATCTTTTCAAGATCAGTTTGAAGAAGTGCTTTTCTTCGCCGAATACCATCGGCTTCGCTCTCGGATGATTCTGCCTTGGCGAGAGCTTCTTTTAATTCTTGCTTAGCGTTTTCCTCCCTCTCTTCGGCGCAATCGATTTCTTCCTTAATCTGCCCCAATTTTTTCTTCATATTAGCTAGCGACATGCTAGATTTGTGGCTTAAATTCCAGGAAGATCGTGCAAGAATACAACCACTTTTCGCCGAAGCTAAAACAACCTGCGCAAGGGCGTTCAAATGCCGTGACGGTAATGTTCAACCACAGCTCTGGGCTCTTTGTTTAATCAACAACTCTTAGACAAACATAATCGCATTTTATTTGCATCACATTCACAGATTGGCTAGAGTGGTTTACCCTTGGGACCGCTAAAGATTGACCGTGGTCTGCAAGTGTCAATCACTATTTACTGTAAAAACTTTGTGGAGTCATAGTTAGTAGAGGGTCCCCCTCTACTAACTATGGTGGAGTCAAGTCTAGAAAACCCAAGATGCCATAACGTGTATTTCTAGCAAACTAAAAAAAGTACAGGTTTCGCCAGCTCCTGCGTTTAAAAACATTCCATGTGAAATTGAGCGGCTTATGGGTCCTTGTGTAAAAAGTCTGTTGCTACTGTTCATAATTAAGTTTCAACAGCATCAAATCCAATCAGCCTTTGTGGATAAGGGACGAGGAAAAGTAAAAGTGGATCGTTCTAAAAGATTTGACCGATAATGTGCCTTCCACGAGATCCATTCGTAAACGGATAAGCGAAACCACGTGAAATTCCTGAGTAACCAAGGACGGCTTTCTGAGTACGTCGTAGCGCAATGCCTGTCGTCTGAAGTGAACATTTTATATATTTTACTGCTGCAGCGTCAGAAATGTGCACAATGTTTAGCAATTACTAGTTAATAGAACCAATTATGATATCAGCATTGCTTTTCTAAGCTTCCACCTCCTCTCCCCTCCCCTCTACAAAAAGGGACGAGTGATTGCATAATAAAACAAGCGGTGGGGTCACAGGAAAACAATGTTTTTGGACCTTCTCGTCCCTACTCGGGTTTCCCTGGTTGCTTCTTACGCCTGCGAGCAGGCTCTCTTGTGCAATTATCAGCGGTATCCTGTGACATTTATGCTCAAGATAACGAAAGTGATTTGACGCAAGAAGAGGAGGAAATTGAATCATCGAAACTGGGCCTTTACATAAGTTTATTTTTGAGGACGGAAATAGCAGAAAACTCCAAGAAACAGTGCACCATGTTCGGGGTAAGGATATTGGGCCGATGTTCTGCGACATCCCTTCGCAATTTTTCTACAACGACGACGCAGAGTTTCTCAAAGTCATCGAGGCAATTTCCATCTCGAAACTGCAACCGGCCGTTCCAAACTGAGGCTAAAACATGGAGAACTTGGGAAGGAACTACAAAAGCACCTGGTATAACTGGTAAGCTAGTAAAAAAAGTGCAGAAAATGGTACCCGTGAATGTATGAAGTAAATTTTCTTAAGAGACTTTAAATTTTGTGAAACTGCAATCAAAGCAGTTTACTAGACTCAGTGTGGTGGTGATCGTTGCAGTTACATTAGTTTAGTTTTGTAATATATCTTTTTCTTTCATTTAGTACTTTTGGAATCCATCAGGTTAATCACATATTTGTGAAGGTCATATCCACATTCACCTGTTGTGTTCACGGTTCACATGCATGTAATAGCCTGCAAATACAGCTGTCTCTCTTCCAGGGTGCAAAGACTGAAAGAGAGCCACTTTAACAGCTTGCCATTTTGACGAGCTGTACCTAGCATGTACTAGCCCAAAAGTCATTTTAATTTGCCTTCGTCCCCCTCCAAAAAAAGAAAAAAAAATTAAATTAGCAGGACTGATTACAGTTCTTTGGTAATTTGAATTCCCTGCCTGTCTGGCAAGTTTTACCCGATAACGTACATTTGTATCCATTAAACCTGGGTTATCGGACACGACTTCCTTTGCATTCTGTCCTTCTATCTCCTCGCTGGCAGAGACGTTTTGCAGGAGAGATTTCTGCGATCAGTTTGGCCCACAAAAATGTGCTCAAGGTTTATTAATCTGGTAGTCGCATGGACAGGGTTCCAGGTGTAAAAAATTGTTCGATTTTTTCTTTCTCTTGGTCTATTAATGTAAAGTTTTGAGTTTTTTTTTTGGACAAGTGGCAGCAAAACTCAAATGCCTCTTGTAATAGAAGATTATATTCCATGAATAATGACTGTTTTTAGTAGATTTATGGCAGTTACATTATTGTACATTCAATCTTTGTGATCTTTTGTCTGTCATTCTAATAAACAATAAATAAAAGATTATAATTACTGTGTTGACCAATCATCACTTGTTGACCAGATTCTTGACAAAAAATTAATTAATCTATGTCGTCAGTTTCAGTTTGGGATTGAGGCCAAATAGTAGATGCCTCTCCCATAAAATGTCCCACGTAGCAAGGAACGAGGGGAAATAGCTTTATTTGCAGGCTATTCTACAGTCTATGATAAAAATTAGATTTAATTTGGTTACAAACTTTCTGCTCTATGGGTTGTTTGACAAGCTTATTGTGATAGAAGGCAGCATCCTGTCTTTGCAAAATTGTAACCATATCATAACCTGGTCAAGCCTTTATTTTTTCAGCTATTTTGTGACTACTTTTATGATGCCATGATGATATGTACTTTGTAGCAAGGTCAAAAAATACTGCGCAAAATTTCTTTCCCATAGTGAAGATGTATCTGGCCTCAAAGAATGACTGTTCATGAGAGGGATAAAGACTGTTACCCTTAAATTAATGTTCTTTATTGTTTCCATTTGATTGGTGGGCTGATTCCTCCCAAAAAAACCACTGTTTCTCAATTTAAAAGCCTAACATTACTTCTCCTTGACATTTTTTTACAGCTGAAACAGCTGGGCGTGCTGCACTAGGTGGGGCCGCATTGTTTGGTGTAGGTGCCTTGTGTTATTATGGTCTTGGATTGTCCAATGAAGTGGGAGCTATTGATCGAGCAATGGTGTGGCCACAGGTTGTACGTGATCGTGTCAGGTCAACTTACACCTACTTTGCTGGAAGTTTGGCTGTGACAGCAGCTACCGCGTATGGCATAAGTCAGACTAGAGCTATCTACACCATGATGAGAGCTAGTCCGTGGCTTGTAAGTGTTCTTTTGCTTTTAAAAACACCTATATGCTACCTCATATCCATATTAGCCTTCCATGCCGGTGTTCTTGGGTTTTTGTCATCTGTTCCTTTCTAGCCACTAACAAGTAAACAGGGCTGTCAAAAAGGCTTTAAGTAGCAGTAGCATAGTGAAAAGTAGGCGGAACTCGCACCAAAGGCACAAGTTCTTGAGGGCTGAGGAATCTAGGGACACTTTAAAATTAAAAGTCTCGGAAATGGCAGTTCCTGGGGTTTTCAATAGGTATTTTCCACGGCGGACGCCATTTTGTTTTGTCAGAATACATTCAAGACTGGGAATAATGCCATCGAAATGTCCCAGGCATTCCAGAACATCACATGGTTCAAACGTTTCACAGATCTAAACCTGTTTAAAATATGTGTTCAATGTCATTCAAAACTGGGGAACGGATGTTTTAAAATCTTATTCAATGGTGCTTTTTTTTGTTAGGCAGTTTTGGCTGGCTACCAGCCCTTATTGACATCCCTGGCCAGTAAAGAGGCCCTGTTAGGGGGGGGGGGGGGGGGCCCCATGTCCCCCGTCTGAATTTCACAACCAGCTATATCGCAATTTTGTAAAGGCCCTGTCAGGCAAAGATCCTGACTGTTTGACTGACTTGGCAAACTTCAAATTATCTAAAAAATTCTACCTGGTTTCAAGCAAACGAGCTGTCTTTGAACATTTGTTATAGGTCAAATTTGATTTCAGGTTACATGTTTTTAACCTAGGTTGAATCTCAATTTCCTTTGTCTTCCAGGGGTAGGAGAAGGAAATTGAGAATTCACCTATACTAGCTTAAATCTAAGTTAACCTGAAATCAAATTTGACCTGTAACATTAAAAATTATACAAAAGACCATTTGTATGTTATTTAAGCCACGACACCAGAATTGCTCTTTGTCAAAATCATTAGAAATCAATGACAAAACTTTCGATTGGGTTAACAGTCGATGTCCTTTCTAGGAGTTGCAGTGTATTTTTACAAACCAGCTATCTTGGAAAACACAAATTTGTCATGTTGCCTCTAAGTTAGCTAAAATAATAATACTCTCTACGTAAGAAATTTCTTCTCTTGCTTCACTTGTTTATGTGTACAATTACTCCAACCTACAGTCTCAGACAAAAATGGTTGGGACACTTTAGCCAAACGCTGTTTTTTCCCTTCTCGTGCTCCCCTCATCCCTCGCAAAGTTGTTTATCGCGGTTCGGTCACCAAATCTTGTACACCAACATTGAGGGGACAAGGAGACCCCAAAGTGTCCCAACCATTTTGACTGAGACTGTGTTTTAGAGGAATTTTAGGCATGTGACTCCTCGTTGGCTCTAGTGGCGGGAAATCGCTAGGGAGGTATATGCACGTTTCGGTGCCATTTTTTCGGGAAAAACATTAGAGATTTCACGGATAGAAAGAGAGAAGACAATCAATAGAGGAAAGAAGTCTTTGTTTCTTTAATTACAACATTCCAAGGTATTAAAAAAGCTTTCTGCGCATTGGGTTTAAAGAGTGAACAACGGATGAGTCAAAACTGCGCGCATTATTTCGCAGGCTGTGTATCTTGCCACTACTATATTGTACCGGTGGAGACACGATTGGACGGGACACCATAACGGGTCACCATACTATCCAGGGCGTTTTCTAAGACCTCTCTGGTATATATAATGGATTAAGAAAGAAAAGGATAAGGTACTTTCACACTTAATTGAAATAGCCAAGGTTTATAGCGCCTTGATACATGTAAGACAAGTTATTAAAACTTTGATCATGGTGACACGATTGCTCGCCGAAAGAAACTTATAAGAAATTAAATTAATTAATTATTATTATCATTAATTGAATTAATGTACGGTGACCCGTGTACACGTCGAGTATAACGCTTTTTTTTGAGGTTTTAAGGACAGGTAGTGTCCCCGTTTGATATGATTCATGTTTTGCACCCCAAGTCCCACATTTATGGCACAGTAGTTTGTTTTAGAGCTATTCAGGAAGGCGTATATTTGGGGTAAAGAATGAGAACCGATGTCACCATTTGGCGAAAGGCCAAATTAACATATGTTGTAAACAACTTATAAAAAGTTGTCGATTTCACAGCAGTAGCCTGGAATATCATTAAGAAACTTTTTGGCGTCGGACTAAACAGTTACACTATTGTTGGACACCCTTTTTACGCGCTTGTAGTCAATAGTATCTTTAGAAATTTAGCAAGCGGGATACTGTTCTCGCTGTTACGTCTTGGGAATAATCCTGGCTTGTTGCATTTTCCTCCAATCTGGAGGAAAAGTTTCCCCCTTTCTCCCGAAATGGCTTAATCGCTCTTTCAGCTGTCTTTCGCCTCTTGCCCTTTAGTTAGAAAGGCGTCCCTTTGAGCCTTGTTCCTACAGTCTTTCTTGGCAAAGAGGCCTCTCTATTTTTCTCCACACATTTTTTCTAGAAATGTGGCACATTCGAGCGCCTCTTCGTATATTAAAACCCTGAATCTTACGTAGATAGTATGCACGTGCTATATTGTCATGCTATCAATCGGCCACTAGAAAGCTATTTGTGTACGGTTTAGTGCACACTCAGTTTCTTTTATTTTCCAATACTCTACTCTGCCCAAGAAATTTCTGCGAACTGGTCATTCTTTGTGTTATCCTGTTATGCCCACATAACTTAGTTCAATGCTATAGAAACGTTCGCGAAACACAATGGACACCCAACAAACCAAAAGCCCGTCGCTTGTGACCGACCTACCGATTAACCTCCGTATCTGTCAACATGCCTTCAAATATCTCCCCGACACAGTCTCAGACAAAAATGGTTGGGACACTTTAGCCAAACGCTGTTTTTTCCCTTCTCGTGCTCCCCTCGTCCCTCGCAAAGTTGTTTATCGCGGTTCGGTCACCAAATCTTGTACACCAACATTGAGGGGACAAGGAGACCCCAAAGTGTCCCAACCATTTTGACTGAGACTGTAGTTCTGGGCTGTAACTTATAAACCCAATTTACTTGGGATCATTTTTTTGCAAAAACGCATTGTTCAATGAATTGACAACAAAGATTATCAAGCTCCTTTAGAACCAAGCTTTAAGAATTTGAAAAATTAAAGGTCTCCGAGATTAATTCAGTATATTTATAATGTTCTCGTATTGTAACCATCTATTGCCTTCCACATTCGACAATCTTTATAGATCTGAAACTCTTTTTTCATGGATACATTGTACTTGATTTGATCAAAACCTTTGACCCCATAAGTCTCTCACAATCTTAAAACAGTTTACTAGTATTTCTTACCAATGCCCACTCTTCTGGTGCTCTTTAAGCAAACATTTAACTACTAACCATGACTAGTCTAGCTAATTTCAAATTTTTCCTTAAAATGTGAACTTTTATCAAAAATAATCTAGCTAAAATGTCATCCTATTTTTGTAAGTAATTTTTGCATGTAATTCAGTTGTATTCTTCTTCTTTTTTCCTGTATCCTAGTTTATACTGTAGTTTATTTTGGAAAAGTGTGTCATCTTTTCTCTAAGGTTATGTCTTCTTAAACTACCATAATCTAGGGGGAGCCTGGACCCCATATAAACCCCAGGCTTCCAGTTCAGGCTTCCTCGTCACTATCCTTTTCAATATTAAATTTTTTCAGCATAATATGTAACCTGTAAAGTAACAAAAGCAAATCAATAAATTGAAATCAATCAATCAATCAACAGGTTGTTGGAGGAGGAATGCTTGCCACCATTGGAAGCTCAATACTCTGCATGAGTTTGCCATATGCACCTGGGCTGAATGCTAAACACTTAGCTTGGGCTGGTAAGAGGCAATCATAGAGACCTTTAAATTCAAAGATGAAGGTGACCATGAGGACAAGAATCATTTGACCTTGACATGTTTTTAATTTTGTTTCCACCACTACGACGGTGGGCCGTAGTAGAGTGTTGACAGCTAACATGTTTACCCACCAAAGTGATGCTGGGTCATGTCATGTGCACACAACTTAGTATATAGAAAATCCCATCCTTGCAGTCATCCTTATCTTACAGTCTAATTTCGAAAAGAGAGCAAATACTGTAGCTTGACACATACAGCTTTGCAGTGTGAGTGAAGGGCCATTCTAATAGCACATTAACAACTCTAATTGATAGACTGTGTTTATCCCATTTTCAGAGGAAGACTGAGCAAACAGACTCTGAGAGAAAATATTTTTGTCAATACTTGGCAATAGATGGTTTTAACAGTGACGTCATCAAATTGTAAAGCCAAAATAGCGGGGTTTTACGAATTCTTATTTACACTAGGTTGAAGATAAACAAAAAGTAAATCTTTGTACAAGTGTCCATTCCCGTAGCATGTTTCATTTAGAAAATACAGCAATTTGAACTTCTGAGTATTCACAGTGGGTGACACCAAAAAAGGAATGCTGTCTCGTTGAAAAAAAAATCTCTCCTCTTGATTTTCAGTAGTATACATTGTGTAACCATTTCAAGTATTGGAATGTTTATGTGCACTTATGCTAGTTCTTGAGTGAAAAGAAAGAGCTTTTGTAGAAAAAGTAAACTGCAGATGTTTTTGTTGATTTCTGGTGGCCATATTGGTGCACCAATGTGGTACACCAATATGGCGTATCCATGCAAAGCTCTACAAAGGCGTGGGAAACTTTTTGGCCGATAACTCAGAAACTGTGGCCACAAAGACCTGAGACTTGGACAAATTGTTTATATAGTAACTAGTCTTTTATAACATTTCATTTTCTTGGTTTCTTCCACTGGATGGTTTCCAATTTATTTTTTCGTTGGGCGACAGTGAAAATAATCTATTGATAGTACTTGTCATTAACGAAGGCGTGCAAGAAGTGGCCAGAGCAAGCAAAATATGATAGCTACAGTGTACTTGCCCAAAGGACAAGCTGGAATTCATTTTTTTTTTTTTAACCCTGTTAGAAGTCTAATTTTACACACTCCTTCAATTATCAATGGCAGTTGTTACATTTGAACAATAAATTAATTTTGCAGGCCATAGTGCTTTGATTGGAACTCTCATTGCTCCAATGATGTTACTTGGAGGTCCCTTGGTCCTGCGAGCTGCAGCTGTTACTGGTGGTGTCGTAGGAGCCTTGTCTCTGACTGCTGCCTGTGCTCCTGATGGCAAGTTCCTTACTTGGGGTGGTCCTTTGGCCATTGGACTTGGTGGGGTTTGCATGGCCTGCTTAGGTAAATGGAACACAGATGTAGGTAGCATCATTTTGACAGTTCTGTGATGCTCAAAGTGAAACCAGGTTCTTTTTAATAATTTTGCACTTTTTGAAAGTTTCAGATTGATATTTAATGTACTTCAGCCATTTTGATAAAATACAGTTTGTCAAGTGTAAATTCT
Source organism: Porites evermanni (assembly GCA_942486025.1). Taxonomy (NCBI): domain Eukaryota; kingdom Metazoa; phylum Cnidaria; class Anthozoa; order Scleractinia; family Poritidae; genus Porites; species Porites evermanni. The sequence goes on along the minus strand of CALNXI010000021.1, from coordinate 277,615 downwards.
GATTACAGATTCTACTGGAATATCTCATATTAATTTTTTTCCAAACACTGAGATGACTTGCAATATTACAGGGCTGGTGCTCCTCTATCTCATGAACAGTATAAGTCATGTACTTGGCCAAACTGAAAATATGCGTTATTTTTGTAAAGGTTACTAAATAGGTACATTGTACAAGGACTGTTTTAACAAGAAAAAGAAGAAGAAATTTTATAATTGTTATTATCATTATCATCATCATATTCATCATCATCATTATCATCATCATTATTATTATTATTATTATTATTATTATTATTATTATTATTATTATTATTATTATTATTATTATTATTTATTTTATTTTTTTTTTTAAAGTTACTTTTTTCAGTGGTACTGAACAGGTAGTTGTACAGGATTTCATTCATAGAATGGAGAGTTAGAACTACAGTAATCAACTGTCTGCCTAATTGATTCTTGTAGTGAAGGGGATTATTGTTTGTTTTTATTTAGGGACACTATTCTTGCCTGCAACATCAGTGGTGGGTGCTGGACTTCAGTCAGTTGTTACATATGGAGGTCTGGTTATTTTTGGAGGATTTATGTTGTATGACACACAGAAAATCATCAGAATGGCTGAGACGTATCCTGTTTATGCTGAGAGGCCTTATGACCCCATCAATGCGTAAGTGGACTGTATCATTATAGATCATAAATAGCAGGTTAATTTACAATATTTATGTAATTTATAATGGCCCTTTGGCCTGAAAACAGCCAATGACTGATTAAGTAGGACATGATTATTGTACAAGGTTGTTCTTTACGAAAACATCTAGGGAGCCAAATGTTCTACCCTGTAAACCTGTGAAATCCAGGTTCATTTGATTTTTATTTTATTTCATCCATCACAATACATATGACTACCAGTTACATTTCATTGGTTTACAAAGGCAGGAGATCTTAGCAAACCATATTAGACCTTTCAAAGAAGATCCCCAGTCAGGTTAAACCAATATATGATTTCCATGCAAAAAAACTGAGACTTTGTAGTCGGCCAAGAGCGCAAATAAGGTGCTGTAAGAGGACAGCCCTGGTACTTGTATTGCTGAGAAAACAATTAACTAATCTACCTTTTGCACATTCTTTTTTTTTTGTCAAAGATGGTGTTATTTTCATTCATTTTTGTATAATACTATTGCTAATATTTATTTTATTTATAATATTTATAATTATATTTATTTAAATCCATTTATTTATTTATTTTATTGCTTGACTGCCCTCTTACAGGTCTATTGGTATTTACATGGACACCATCAATATCTTCATCAGAATTCTTACCATCATGGCATCTTCCAACAGTCGCAGAAGAAAATAATTGAACTGTGATTCTTTCTTTGCTCAATTGCTTGAAGCAGCTTGACCACCAGATTTATACCTGAGCAAACAGTTGACTGAAACTGATGGAAGAACTGGTTCTCTTTACAGTTTTATTTCTGTAATATTCTATCAAGAAAATAATCACAGAAGATTCCAGTTTACATTGTATGTAGTGAGGTTCAATTATTTTTATTGGTTTAAATTTTGATTTTTCTTTGTTTCAAACTCACTATTATACATTACCATCCCCCAAAACAAAGGAAATGGTTATTTAAAACAACGACAAAATTGAACCACAACATAATTATATTGTACATGTATTGCCTACTGTAAAAGGCCTTCTTTGTTTTCAGTGTATAAATAGTGACAAACTACAGGCAAGCTTTAAGTTAACTTGAAATATCTACTTTTATGCACTTTCAGTTGTCTGAATGATAAAGAGATAGATTTCGGCTTACACGGCATATATGTTTAGTTTGCACTTTTTTTCTCTTTCTTTCTTTTTCTATTTTCTGAGATTTTTTGCATAATGATGTAGATTTAGGCCTGGAATAGAAAGGAAACGCTTTCAGCCGAGTAGACTTGTACAATTCTCCTTATTATAAAGAATATTGCAGTTGGTTTTCGTGAAACATTAGGTTGTGGTCGTTTCCTTGACGCTATGCGTTTTATGAGTGCATGGATAATTATTGAAAGTTTACGTGTGCAGACGCTGCTAGTGACTAAATGGACGAAAGGAGACGATCACGTGATGTTGCTACTGCTACCCTACCTAAAATAAATGAATTTTTATCAAGGAGCCAGCTGGATTCTGAATTTCTACTTTCTGACCACTTACAATCTGCTTGTAGTTGTTTTCTCTCACGATTTTCTCACTCCATACAGTGAGCTCACAAGAAAAACTGAAATAAAAATAAACAAAACAAAACAAAAAAAAAGGGGCGAGAGGATTGGGATGATCCCTTTTGTTAACTTCCTGGTACCTAACTTCCTCGCCTGGTGAACTGCTTTGATGGGATAGGTAACCACGGATTTCTTGTAGAAAAGGTGGACAATAGTCCCGTTAGAATAACAACCAGTAAAAATCTTGCTGAGCGCGTGGAAATTAGGGCTCGTTAACCACGTTTTCCACTTCTTGAACCTTGCCAGAACAGCGACAAAACAAAACTCGCCACTCCACCTCGTATGCTGATGTCCAAGCTTACTGTTAATTTCAAGTATATACTGTACACAGGACACTTCTATTGTCCTCCCATCAGCGACGTTAGATTACATTACATCACATTCCATCCTATCCCATTTCAACCCATCCCATCACATCCCATTCGATCCCATCACATCCTATCCCATCCCATCCAATCACATCACATTCCGTCATAACATCCCATCCCATCACATCCATTCTTATCACATTCCATCCAATGCCATCAAATAACATAAGATTATTACCGACTAATAGCCTGAATTTCATCCGATTGCTTTGAGTCGTTTTCTCCTCTCAGCAACGTCGTTACTGGGGGAGTAATAACGACTGGAAGTAATCGAATGAATTTCAGGCTAACCGACTCTGCTGGCGCAACCTCGAAATAGCCAGTCAGGAGCCCATCACCCTTCGGCGGCTAATGTCACAACCCGTAAGGCTTAAGGGTGCGTTCCTTTGATATGATCAGGATTAGTGATCCGAGATCATTTGGATCATGGTAGATCAAATGAACCGATGAATCCTTGTCCAGAGTGGATTCATCGGTTCGTTTGATCTACCATGGTCCGAGTGATCTCGGATCACTGATCCTGATCCAGATCATCTCAAAGGAACGCACCCTTAGTCTATTACTTTTTACACTACGAACTCAAAACGTCTATAATTTGGTTTAATTTTTTCCTTGGTTTAAATTTACATTTATTTTGTTTCACACTCCTTGGGTATGGCAAGGAGACAATTGAACCACAACATCTTCACAAATTCACTATGGCAGTAGGTCTTTTTGATAAAGGCTCTCAGGTGACTGTCAAACATTCGTCACCTGAAACGTTCCTAAACTCACACCAGCATTGCTTGAAATACTAACTTTGCTCTGACCGCCTTTTTTTGGCTTGAAAGATGAGCTTGTATTTAGCCTGGGTCAGAGCTTACAACAAGCTGTCGATTGCGCGACAGATGTGCTCCGGGCTAATTTGCTCCTTTATGTGGTATTGCTGTGAAAAGGTTTATCCAGTGATCAGAATAACCACCAGCTATCTCAATTGCACAAAGAAACGAGAATGGAAATTAAAGAAGTCGAGGAACGCTGTGAAATAGGCTAATATAAAACGAAATTCTATGAACGGTATTTTATGCTGTAGTTGGAATGGCAGGGAGGCTTAGTCCGTCAATTTTGGATGTATAAAGCTACTAACAAAAGGTTCTTAAACCCTGGCCTTGTTTAAGGAAAGTTAATTTGAAAATTGTCGCCCTTCTTTAAGGCTCTAATCCGAAAAATGACACTCTGGTTAAGGAATACAAGGGCAACGCAGAATTATGTAAATAACCGGTCACTTTTATTTTTATTTTTTATTTTTTATTTTTTATTTTTTTTATACAGGGGTATTACTTTTTATTAGTCTTTACCACATAGTTTATATTAAAACATATATGGTTTATGTCCTTTAATTCATCTAGTACGAATTAAAGAGACCCTATCCATAGATCTCACAATGCCAAAGGGATGAGCACCTCAAAAACTATACCCAGTGGTGATCACTTTGTGTCGTGACTGAAGGTACTTTAGTGGGTGCCATTTATCATTATTCTAAAACCTCTTAAGACTGTTTAAGCCGCTTTTCAACTTCTAAAATGTTAAATTCACTTACAACTGAAAATAGCCTGATATATATGATTATTATAAACTTAGTTAACCTTCATATCACCGCAAAATGTATACCTTCAAGATATTATTTTTCCGCACCTTCTTGCGTCGTGCGTCTCGCGTTCCACGCCCTGGCTAAAGACGCGACTTGAATAAATAGTGCCTGTTTGACAGGCTTTTGATATATCCTTAATTATATCATAATAAACACTTAATAACTGCTCCCAGAGCGAAAAGTTAATTTTGATTCCAGAGAATCTCAATGTTTCCCGTGGCAGAGGGAAACGAAAGAAACTCTTTCCCGAAGAACCAGTCTTTAACTGATTTGATATAGCTGGAAATTCATTAATCCTCGCTGTAACGGCAATCGTAGGTCAACATTAGCTGGTAACAGTGCACTGTTACCCTCTAACGTCATATTTCTGTTTTAGTTTTCATCCGATGATTGGCTGTATATTGTTCGTCAAAAATACAGCTGTACACACAGTTTGATGGTTTGATATCACTGCTAAACTACCGCGTCAACCATTTTTAAGAATGTGTTATACGCTTCTTGTTGCTAGGGGTTTAAGCAGTAGCCTCGCACCTCTTTAAAACCTCTACTTTCTTTGGACCCACATATGTCGCAGTTCTTTTGTTTCAGGGCTAGGTTCAATTATTCACCTTATCCGTTTTGTGTTTCTCTATCAATTCTTTCAGGCCCTAATAAAGGCTGCGGGCTGCGTCAGTTTAAGGGCTAAACTTTGAATTTTTAACTCCTCTGCAGATTCTCTGCACGCCTGTTTTCACCATGATCACATTGTTTCCCTCAGACCCATCTCCGTGAGGAATCAATTTCCTTCATGTAATATTCTTATTATTAAGGATATAGGTCTGATTCAAATCCTTGGTTTACTTTGTGAATCTTGTTTTGTTACTTTAAAGTTTGATTGAAGTCTGTCTTTTTTGAGACATACAACACAGCTTTAACCCTTTAAGCCCTAAGAGTGATCAGCGTCAAATTTCTCCTTGTAATATCACTGCTTTATAAAACACAGTGGTCATGAGAATTGAGGGCCTGATCACACAAGATGAATCTAATTGATACTTCAACAAATTCTGCCCACTGCTTCTATTGAAAACATATGGGGATAACAACTGAGAATTTGAATTTTGATATTGATTTTGGACATAATATAAATATTAACAGCTTTTTAAAAGTTATATGGGAGATCGTTGCAAGTACAAATATAACAAATAAAATGTAGGGCATCTAGCATGGAGTTCCTTCGTACATATCATTGTCGTAGTCGTCTTTGTGATCTGCTTCGTCATCCCTGGTTTGAACAGAAGAGGGATATGCGCGAATAATTGTCGAAGTCTTCTCTCTGTAAAATAACAATGATAATAAAAAACTTTTTTTATGTCCGTATCTTACCTATCAGGGGCACCCAACGACGGTTTCTTCCTATTGTAAATGCATTGAAAACTCTTTTTAGGTTATCTTGGATGCGGGAGTGAACAATGCTCAGGAGCCCTAGTTCGGCAACTACGAACTATGTCGTTTTCATTTAGGGCAAGGAGTTCGGGTTGGAGCCGAAGAGCCGATCTCTGTCAACGTAAAGTGAGCGAGTGACACATTTGCATATCGAAACCCATCACAAAAACCCTTTGGATACATTTCCGGTATCCACAGGTTAAAACCTGTTAGTCTACCCTGCGAGCAGAGGCCCTTCGATCTTCCTAGATAAGTGCCTCTGCTCGCAGGGTACTGTTAGTCTTACAAGTTTCCAAAAACCAAAATTGCACTCTGACTCCTGCACTCCCCAAATCAAAGCCCCTGTATAGTCCCTGACTGAGCGGCGTACCTCATGAATGAAAGCTTAGTGCGCAACACAGCTACACAGTGACGCCCATGTTTCCTCCACCATATCTCTACTAATACCAGAATAACAGAGAAGCATCCACCTGCAGCCAGCACAAGGTAGACTCCCAGCATGTTTTCCAGCTGAATCCTCTTGCTGTCACCTACAGCTGTGATATTTAAAAAATTCAAGCTCAATTTGCCACTTTAGACATAAAAAGGAAATCGGGTCGAGTTAACTTTCGAAAACACTTCTGGAACTGTTGCCTGGGACAGGGAAGACACATTAGGGAGCTTAAGCAACAACGACGGCGACGTCAACGAGAACGACAAAAAAATCAACGGGTTTAGATTGGCAAAAACAACAACTTTCCACGTTCATCACGCTTTTATTGTACATTTCTTTGCCGTCACTGCAAACTACGACGTGAAAATGCCCAATTTCACGATTTGTTGATTGAGGACGGGAACACAAGACAACAACTGTCCTTTTCTTTTCCTGAACTTTGATATGAATCCTTTAGAATTAAACTCCAAAGAAATAACAGCATTTGATGAATTAAAAAAGATGGAATAATCGCGATAAAGTTTGAGGCAGCGCGGATATACTTTTTAAGTGACGCTTTCGTAGCCGTCGCCGTCGCCGTCGCCGTCGCCGTCGTTGTTGCTTAAGCGCCCTATTAGCAACAGGCTGACCGGCGTGTCCCCCTGTCTCAGTTAACTTCGCTTGGATAAGTTTAGAAAAACCAATATGTTCTATCCATCTGCTAAAAAGTTCGACGATGGGCCTTGGCCCTAGCCTGCGTAGCAGGCTGTTTTTCTTGGTGTGTTTTTCGTTTGCGTTTTGTGTAGCCTGCAGTGCAGGCGTTTTCTTTGAGCGCGCAATTTGCGCGCGAAAGCGCCATGATGAAACTTCCCGAAGAGAGGAGGAGATGGGGCGAGTCAAAGGGAGCGGGGAAGGGGCGGGGAGAGAGAAGAGAAAACGCCGTATTTTTTTTCTCCCCTCCCCCTCCCCACTTTCCTTCTTTCGCCCTCGCACCTACCGTAAGGGTTACTATTTCTACTCTCCCCAATCTTCCACTGTCATAAAATCAAAGATGGCGGCTACAACAATATTACGAACACGAACAAGGTTTCGCTCACCCAAAATACGCCTGCACTGCAGGTTACGTTTTGTGAAGTAAGGGATACAGCAAATGGAAGAGAAAGCTGATCCGAGGTCAAACGAAAAAACGATAGGGGGAGGGGGGCGGGGGACAGACAGAAAAACAGCCTCCATTGAACCTACGAAATTTGTTCCGGCTATGTCTTCTTTTTCTTGCCTCACCCCCCATCATTTTCTCATTTGACTTCCGTTCAGCTGTCCGAGCAGCTGTATCTCTTACTTAACCAAACACAAACTATAAACACAACAAAAAGAAAAAGTAAGGAAAAAAGGAAAGGAAAAATAAAGAAGCAGAGAAAAAGAGAGAAGAAAACTACCTTATAGGCAAGCTATGTCACTTTACGAGGCTTTGACAGTCACTGTGACCAACAGACTGCTAATATAACGGTGGCTTAATTATGTTCTCTTCAAGAGACTATAAAGGGGACAGAGAGGGCATCCCCCATATACACCCTGTTCCATAGGTAATTCGTCTCGAGTTATTTTTAGAATCGGGATAAAGTTACCTCGCGCGAGGCGTGGATGTTTCGTGGAGGTTTCGCATGACCAAACGCCGTGCAAAACATGTCGGGCGAGAGGCAATGAAAGCGTAAAAAGATCGAGAGCATTCCTGAATATTGAAGCGAAATGAGTCGGCGCTCACCTGGGAAAAAGGAATCGCTGGACTCTTTGACAACCCGTGAAATCAGTTTAACTCGAAGTTGTCGTAACCTCAGTGCTTTAATAAAATGAGAAATTTCGCCGGTCTATTGAAACCGGTCGTTTGTACAATTTAGGGAGTTTAAGATCCAACGACGCGGACGACAACTAGAACGTCAAAAAAACAATAGGTTTAATTAGCAAAACAACAACTTCGCACGTGCAACACACTTTTTTGTTCATTTCTTTCCCGTTTTTGCACGACTACGACGTGAAAATGCCTAATTTCGCGTTTTATGGAGGACGTAAATAAGCAACGACGAAATTTTATTTCTCTTTCTGAGCTTGAATATGGTCCCTTGAAATTCAGCTTTAGGAGGGTTCGCCTACAATTGACAAAGTAAGTGGGTAGGAATAATCGCTATAAAGACTGAAAAAAATAAACATCAAACCAGAAATTGCTCTCTTCAAACTGTAAATTATAAATGATCCTGAGAGAATATTCAGTGTGTTAAGGATTTCCCTGCTCTACTGTTAGCTCTATACAAGAGAGGAAGGGCGATTCTTTTTTAATTTCGGTTTCGCTGACACAGCTTTCGCAGAAATCTCGCTGTCGTCGTTTTCCTCGACAAAGGGAATAGCAAAATCGCTCTCCGCGTCTTCCCCCATTTTGTTCTGCGTCATTTCGTGAAGGACGCGTGGTTCTCAGCGTGGGTCATCCACGCGGAACACATTCGCGCTATGTGATTGGCTGTTGTCTAATCCCCCTTGAGATCTGTGGTGTTAACAATAACTCGAGACGAATTACCTATGGAATAGGGTGTATATGGGGGATGCCCTCTCTGTCCCCTTTATAGTCTCTTGGTTCTCTTTCACTTACAAACGGGTCAACGATTCGACCATCAACACTGGCCTAGTGTTTTAAAGCGCTTGATTCAAACCCTGACGCCCTACCTCTTTTGCTGCTGTCCTTAGGACAATGACTTTTGTATTCCCACCATTTTCTATGTAAACTGTCTAACACACTCGTCTCCTGCAGTCTCAGTATCGCTACAGAAATATTCCTGATATAAGGAGAGTGTTTAGGCATAGCCACACCATAACTTCCAGCCCCAAGAAGGCCATGCACTGCAACAAAATAAATCAATTCAATTCAATCACAGGGTGTCCCAAAAGTTCGTTCCTCTTCTTTATAAGTCAGACGTCTCTGTAATGAAGTACAATTTGACTTGATATAAGCAAATTGTTGAAAGAAAATTCTTGTCTTTTCCATCTAATTTAATCTTTCATACTTGATGTGTCATCTTTCGGCTCGGATATTCGATTTGTGTACTCTCGCGCCAAAAGTGCGCGTGCGCGAGTATATTTTCCCGCCACATAATTTTTTTGTAGCACTAATTGCTCGAACTCCTTCCTTGTTTTTTGTGAATATCATGAAAGATAACGCAAAAATGCTCAGTTACGTGAAAGCATAACCATGAATACTTCGGTCTATGGGCTTATCAGTTAAAGAAATTGCTAAAAAAACTTCGAAAATCTGAAAGTTGGGAGATTAAATGGTCAACACGAAATAAAGGTTTTGAAGACAAGAAACAAAGAGGAAGACCGAAAGTCCTGAATAAAGCAGCTAAAACAGTTTTAAAGAAGGCTAGGTACAAAAGAGGAACTCAACCAGGTAGCTCTTACAACAGTTAGCAAGCTTAGTCTGGACCAGGGTCATGAAAAGCGAAGAGTAGGAGGCCCCTGAGAGCTGCTGAGATAACAAAAAAGGTTCTGTTCAGTATGTCAAGCAACGTTAACGTTCATCTCGTCTCAAATTTAGAAAGAAGTACAAAAGCCTTACTGCGGAAAGGCTTTTTTTTTGGATGAATGCCTAAAGGATTTTTTTTTCAGCTGCCTAATCTAAAACATGAAATTGTTTGGGGTCGAAATGGCTCCTGTGTACCACTGAGGTGATAAAAATGATCAAAATGGATCATCTGGACCTCCACCGGCGCTGTATGACTTATCCGCCCTCCATGCCGCAACGTCTTAACGGAACGTGATAAAAAAAAAAAACAAAACCAAACAACCAAACAAAGGGGGCGTGCCGGTTACTGAACTTCTGAATACAAGGACTCGACAGAGCAATAAACATCGTTTAGATATTTTCTCTGATGAAGAAATAAAGTTTTGTTCAAAAGTTATAGTGCATGAAATTAGAGGAACGAACTTGGGACACCCTATAAATTGCGATATTTCTGTTCTTAAAAGCGTTTCTGCCATTTATCATATTAAGGTACAGGTTTTGATTTCTGGCGAGAAAGATAAGGGATTGTATGCGCAAAAATGAATAAATAAATAAATAAATAAATAAATAAATAAGGGGCTTTGAAAATGCTGACCCCGACGTGATTCGAACACGCAGCCTTCTGATCTGGAGTCAGACGCACTACCTTTGCGCCACGGAGTCATCTACAATCTCTTTTCCTCACAAAGAGAAGGGTACGTGGCTGTTATATTGAGAGGAGATAGCCTTCAGGAGTACGGGTTTGTTTAATCTTTTTTTTCCTTAGAGGAGAGGTATAGTTGAGCTTCGGCATGCGCGAATTCTTTTCTCTTCTAATCCGGCTGCAGTGATTTCTTTTGAAGTATGGTACACGGTTTACAACGGATCATTGATACGTTTCTGGGAAACTGCCCACCTTCCCCGGCCCCTCCCCTAGGCTAATATTAACACTTACTTCTCTTTTAGGGCAAAATGTTGGCTTGGGGGGGGGTGGGGGGGAGGGGTAGGTGCGCATAACCATTTTTCGAGCCATGGAAAGCAGGTGCATTTTTTTTTTTACAATTATTATTCCTTATCGTTGTTAGAACTTTTTGTGTTGTTAGCTTAAATTAGTTAAACTTTTAATCGTTTCACTCTGACTGATGATTTTTAACTGTGGATGAGAGATAAAAGTTAGTATTGTTTAGTTGTTGGGTAGAAAAGAACCCTTCTTCTCTTGAGAAGTAAGGAGAAAAGGGAGGGGGGAATGATCGCAGGTGAACGGAGAGGCAACCGTTTTATATTGGTTGGTTGTTATGGTTGTGAAACCAAGTGAATTCAAGCGAGTAATGAATAAGACGCTTAATATCAAAATTCCTTAGTAGAGTACATTGATACGAAATGCGATCAAAGAGACGGTCGAAACTTTCCTGGGCGTTGTAGGAAATCACCACTTTAGTGAGCGATGTCTTCTGTAGTTGACTCCGTGGCGCAATGGTAGCGCGTCTGACTCCAGATCAGAAGGCTGCGTGTTCAAATCACGTCGGGGTCAGCGATTCAATTTTTGTCAGTCATTATCATCATCACATCATCATCATCATCATCATCATCTTGATTATCATTATTATTATTATTATTATTATTATTATTATTATTATTATTATTAATACTAAATAATTCGCTTGTGGAGGCTCTCCTTTATGGCCGCGACTTCACCGCCAAAAGATTTTTTTCCTGTGTATCAATGAAGTAAATTTCAAAAATTCCACCTTAATTTTGATTTACTACAAGAAACAATATAATGGTCTATTGTTAGAAATGAAATCATACCTGTCCTCAAATCACAAGGCTTTTGCATGATCGTATATTCCGTCGATGGTTCCTCTGACATAAACACCGCATTCTGAACCTTTCTTGTCGTCGCATAGCCTTCGTCAGTAGAGTTCACAAAAGTATCTTCAGCGTTCATTCGTTCCCAGAGCTTTCTATAGGTGTGATAATCGGCAACGCGAAAGAACTCAAAAATAGCACTGTCACGCAGGATATAAAATGGATAATTTCCCTCCACAACATCCTCCAATGTGTTGATTTGCCTCTCACTGTTTCGGACGGTGAAAAAGGCCGCTAAATTTGCTGTGTAGGTCGATATCCAGATCAGAATACAAAACCAGAAGCACCCGGCTAGAACACGACCTGGGGATAAGATAACTGCAAATCAGGGCCAAGTTGTTCAAAGAACTGCGAATAGCGCTGTACAAAGGATAAATCATTGATTCAGTGGCAGTAAAATCCAACTAGTGGTCTGTTATCAATGCTGCGTTCTGATTAGTTGAGCCACTACTAGGCTATATGTTATAGCCCACTAGTAGCGAAAAGCGCAGGCTTTTTGGCGGCAAAAAAGGATTAAAGTCTAGCTTTAACAAGCTAAATTTTTCTTATTCTCGTTATTTTTGACCAACTAGCTGGATTTTACTAAAACAATTATTCCTCTCGCCCTCATGGCCTCCGAGTCAATAGCCCATTCGGCCTTCGGCCCATTCGGCCCATTCGGGCTCGAGGAATAATTATTAAATATTATCCAGTCAGCGTTACCTGCCCTTTTAATGACTATAATCAATATAGTATACAGAGGGTACTAACATATTTCATGTGAGTAGTCCGTTCAAGGCGAACGGGACAAAACGCGATTGGGGTATGGGCAGACGAATTTAGCACGAATTACGCGCCTCGATCCCTTCCGTCGCGCGTGTCTGGCGCTCTACAGCCCACCTCGCACTTGCTCTCGCTCTCCTGAAAAGGCTATCAAAAATAACTCCTAGGCCTGTTCTGCAAGCTACACGTAAGAGACCATTACAAGACTTAAGGAAGCCTGCGGAGGTTGTCAATTACGATAGTTCCAACTATAGTACCTTCAATATGAAAGCGTTAATTGGCATTGCGAGAAAGTGGTCGTTAATACTGAAGTGGCATTTTGACAAGTTGCAAGTGCATACACTCTTTTCTTTTATAAGAATATATTTTATAAGATCATTGAGGCTGAAATTTGCCAAATTTTAAGAATATTTTTAAGAATAAACCTAAGGCTGAGATTAGGAAAAGGATATAATGTTGTGTGTTGAAATCAATAAATGCAATAAAACTACATGTTTTACAACTATTCCTTTTTCCAAACGGCCAAACTAGCCAACAAAATGGAAAAAACCTGCACTAACTGTAAATGATACCCCAATATATTCTAAAACGGAAATGTCGTAAGCTATAATATAATAATAATATAAAAAAATATTTCAGTTTAAAGTCGGCGGAAAAATAGAGGATATTACATGGCCGCGCGGGGATACGAATTTTATCTTCTCTCACATTAAAGTGGTCACCTGTCGCAAAATACCTGTCACAAAAATGTTATGAAACTCGGATATAAAGTTATAAAGGAGAAATAGAGGCAATAATTGGCTAATCATGTTAGTAACCATGGCGACACCAATATCCTCACACATGAAAAATAAAAATAGTATCTTCACTGCGCGCGATGAAAATATGATTTTTCAGTAAAAGGAAAAATCTTGGAATTTCATCAGTATCTATACAATAAATAAGAATATTCAGCCTGGTCCGGGAAAGGGTGTCGACTGTAGTTCAATCGACGTGTTTAAACTAATTGCTGCGAACCTATTCGTCTCAAAACGGCTAACGAAGTACATCAAGGTTGCTGAAATGATTAGGTGGAAATTCGGCTGATTTTCTCATGCATCTTGTGGTTGCGATACCGTATTCGGGTCTAAACAGTTCAAGATATTAGTTTAAGTTTATTGTATTGTATTTCATATCGACTTGCAAACAAAGAGTAAATTCAGTGAACAGGAAAAAAGGAAAATGGCTTTCTTTTCCTTATTTGCTTTTAATTGATCAAATGGTATTTCTCCTATAACAGGTACCATCATTTGGTCAGTACACAAAACAACCAATGGCTAACGCAAAGAAGGATAAACTAAAATTTTATCAAAGAAAATGTAAATTATTTCATAAAAATAAAATATTTCCACAAACATACGTGTAGCCCCCGTGGCGCAATGGATTAGCGTGTTGGACTTCTAATTCAAAGGTTGTGGGTTCGAGTCCCACCGGGGGTGGATGATTTTTTCTTCTGCTCATCTATCATTTTGTTCTGTTAACGACCCGAATTCTGGATTTTTTTGGTGTATCCTTGTAACCTTTTGACAACACTACAACTGGCATTTTGAGGAAAATTTAAGGAAAATTTTTGAACTAATGTTAATCTAGTCTCTTCTCTACCCTAGAAAATGCCCAATACAACGTTCTGTGGGTTTCTTTACAGCGAAGAGAGCATTGAACTGTCTTAGCACTGCTGCAGCAGCAGGTCGTGGGCAATATAGGGAGTATTTCAGCCGGTGCACCGAATGTTAAAATTCACCTGAAAATGATTTTGGCGTCTGATCCGCTCCTTGCTGTAACATGGAAGCGAGGCAAAACCATAAACTGTTGTAGAAGTCGAATTCTTCACCAGTCTCTGCGAGATGCCTATGCCTATGACGCGATCGATGACCATATGGGCTGAAGAAATTTACCAAGTACATTAACACTGCCACCAACAGAAGACACATGAGCGTAAGCAGCCAGACTTCAGTGGAGTAGGGTAGCATAAAGGTAGTCAGGTCATGATCATTAGTGTCCAGTTTCTTGGTGATTAAACTCATTGTGAACTGCATGAATGGCTTGCTAAAATCCAGTATTTCCAGTCTCTCGGAATTGATGGTCAGCGGCGATGTGGAAAGGTCAGCTCGCTGCAAGCGGGAAATTAATTTTCATGGTAAAAAAAATCCAATTACCGTAAAAAAAGTATTTTTTCGTTCCCCATGTAGCTCTATCACCGTATCTATCTCTTGAGGACTGCACATGCAACGACAATTCTTTCATCTAGCGAAATGCGGAGAAAGCTGATTATCAATGATAATTACCCATTTAAAGGGCCGTGACAGGCTACGAACGTTAGCTAGGGAGGCTATGCCACGACAGCCTGGTCCATTTAGTTTCATTGCTAATAAATCATACTCGTATCTACTCTGAAATGGACTTTAATGCTTCAGAATATTTGTCCCCAGCGCGTCATGTTATAAGATATAAGCAACAGCACTGAGGCGTAATTTTGAAACACTTTTAGGTAAATACGATTCAGAAACTCAAACTGAATAATCCATTTATTTATCTTCAATTTTGCCCATCCGTGCCATCATTTGTATTTTCTTTGTCAGTCTAAACCTTTCTCAAATGCTTTAACCCTTTAAGCCCCCTATCCACATACAAATTCTCCAAACTGATCTCTACACATTTCCTTAAAGAATAAGTAGAGAGAATTTGATGAAAGATCAAAGCATTTTCTCTTAGGTGATCAATTTATTAATACTCATAACCTAATCTCTTGACAATCAATGGATATGGTTAGGAGAAAATTGATGTTGGACACCATTGGGAATTAAAGGGTTAAGTGATTATTTTCTGTCTCACTCCCCGCCAGTGGCACAATGTGGCTACGTTTCGTGATACAGCTCCTTAAAGCAGTTGTCATTATTTCGCTAGGCGAATTGTTTTCTGGTACTCACATTCTCCGTGATTTCTCCTACGATTCCTGTATAGCCTGTTTTCTCGTTCCCACCACCGTAAAGACCGTCAGGGGATAGATAAATGTCATATCTAAAGGAAAGCATGTCAGCGATCTTCTTAATAAGGTCAATGCTAAAGCCTTCCAGTTCGCCATCTTTATTCACCATCACAAACGGAGCATCCTAAAAAAAGAAAAAAAAAATGACTGCCAAAAATCTGAATTTAAAGGAGCTGTGTCATTTTAAAATTAATTATGCCAGTTCGCTGTGGAACTTGACAAATTATATACAGCTTCGTGTCAAACAAATGTGTCTCCTAAAACATTAGGACAAGGACGAGGTTGAGTTGTCTTCAACTGGTAGTGAGTACAAAATAGCGAAACACTTCCCTTGTTTTACGAGGAAGAAACGGGCGAGCTATTGGCAAAAAACATAGCAAGAACAGCAAGACGACAACTCGACTGACGACATCTGCTATTTGGCGAATATTTTTCTGCAGTAATGAACAACCTTTTATCTCCTAAACTTGCCGATAAACATGTAATTGAAGATTATTTTAATATCGATGGAGGTAAGTATGTTTTAGCTTGTTTTTAACTAGGAATTATTTTGAATGAATAATAAAACAGTTATGGAATTCGGCTTTCCTATCATTTGAACACCCTCCTCGATCTCCATAATTCTTCAGATGAAACTCCGCCTCATCCAATAATTGTTATATATTTAAAGAGGGGGTACAACTCGCCATGGCGCTTTTCAGTGGGTCCTTTACCTTAACAACAGCTACTTTGAGGCGCCTGTTAAGTTTGTCCAGGGGAACTATCCCGGCAGTCTCTTTGTTTTGTTGAAGTCTGCTACTGATTTGAAGCTTGTGCTGAGAAGAACTCCACTGGCCAACCTATTTACGTTTTACACAATACATTAACCTTTAAAAATCAGAAAATCAATTCTTATCTAGTTCGTGGTGTCAAATGATTTCTCTCTTTCTCCAAATTTTCTAGCTCTGGAACTTTTTCTTTCTCAAAATGATGACAAAGAAGGGCATTGGAACTTGCTTACGTCGCGCCTGGGGTATGGACAACACAGTGACTGAGATGTTCTTATAAAAAAAATACACCCTTCACACTTTTAATTTTAGCTCGTTATGAACGAATGTTATGGTACTGATTTGTTTTCTGGCTCTAATGTTTGAAATTTATCACTACCCCCCAAATAGGAAATAACCTACGCGAAGAAATATTCCCCCCAATTTATATGTACACCACGTCAAAATGAACTGTTGAGTGCGGAACAAAAAGTTAGTATGATCTCTAATGTAATATCGGCCTTAAACAGAACAACCAAACCAAACAACTTGACTTTGCATAAAATGACATGATTTCATAGGTTGGGTGGGTTACAGCCATCTCATATTTGGCCTGACAACCAAGGTGAGGCACCAATAATATGCTTAAGTCCAAGCGCTTACTGTTACTGTATAACGTAAAGCGGACACGTATTTTGATGTCCCCTCATCCGCAACATCACAGTACGTTACGTTACGTTCCTTTACGTTACATACCGTCACAAACTTATTATTTTGAAGGTTCTTGATATCCAATTTGCTGTTAATCCGAGTTCCTGAGCTGTTAAACTGGATGAGATCCGTGGTTCCCTTTATTTCAACCTGACGGTTACAAAATATGCGAGAATAAAGGATAATATACTTGTTAGTAAATAGTCGAGGCGTGCAGAGAAAAGCTACAAATTTTAAAACGTATATTTTGTAGTTCAATTTTATTCTTAGTTTAAATTCTATTTCCTTTTCTTTCAAACTCATTACCATACATTACCGTTCCCCAAATCAAAAGAAAAAATAATTTAAACCAAGGATAAAACTGAACCATAACATATACATAGGTTGTTGTTGTTGTTTTTCTATCTAACCGCCTGTGTTACTGAAAGAAAAAATAAACTTACATTATTCTCATATAATCACCAGGCTTACAATTCACCTGAATGCAATATATCATAGCGAAAATGCATTTTGAAAGAAATCAGGCAACAGTTGCTCACCCTTTTTAATTGCTCCAGTAAAAAAATGCCATTCGGTGATAGCTGCAATGTTCCACTTGAACTGTTTTCCCATTCTCCACTGGATATCAACGCTTGAAGAGCATGCGCAACAGTCCAGACAGCATCGTAGATAAGAAATGAAGAGTCCTTTAAAATCGAACGATTGTTCAGCTTATTATAGATTATTATTCATTCAAAATATTTTCCCGATTAGCACACGTTTAATTCACCATAACCAGTTACTGATGACTAAATTTGGAAGAATTTTATGTTTAACGGGGAAATGACGTCAAAAATGCAGCGTTTTCGCAAGTTAAGGCACCGTTAACCGAGAAGACCTGGGGACGAGGTTAAGTTGTTTTGGTTGTGAACTTGAAAAATGGCGGCCATTTCACTAGTTTCAAGAGTAAGAACTACAGGCGAAAAAATAGCTAAAAACATGGCAAGTCAACAGCAAGAAGACAACTCGAAGGGCGGCATCTGCTAATTGGAGAATATTTACGGAGCTGGACAAACCTAAACGAGCACTATCGAAGATGAACTCAACATCGATGAATCGATGGAGGTAAGCATGTTCAGTAGCCATGTTTTTAAACTAGGAATTATTTTGAATGAATAATAAAAGAATTCTTGAATTCGGCTTTCGTATCATATGAAGAATTATGGAGATCTCGGAGGGTTTTATCCGCCTCGGCCTACGGCCTCGACGGATAACACCCTCCTCGATCTCCACAATTCTTCATAAGATACTCAGCCTCATTCATTAATTGTTAATGTATCAATAACAAGAAATAGAAAAAAATATATATGAAAAATGTTCCAAACCTTTATGTCCTGAGACGGTAATAAATCTGCCATTAAATTCTGCGTCAAATTGCTATTGGATTTGTGTGGCTGAAATCCCATGACCACTTGTGAAGGTTGAACAGTCAGACCAGTTGAAGAGATCTAAGTTGAACGAAAATGGTAAACAATGATTATAATCATAATCTAAATTATAATCGTAACTATTGACTGATATAGTTGAGAGTTTAATCAAGAACTTGGATTTGTGCTTTACATGCATTTCAGGTAAGTGCAAATTTGCCAAAGGACAACTTAAAACTACCCAATCGCTTCAAAAATTCATTTATCTAATGAGTCCTGAACTCGATAGATAACTGTAGTATTCTCAATGCTGCATCCATATTTTCGGTAAGATCGTGACGATTGAGAACAAACTCAGTGGTGGGCGGTTTTAAATTAATCAGGAAGCGGGCGTCGTCGAAGTTCATTTTTTAACCAGTTGATTTTAGAACGCTGAAGGGAAGAACTCACTTACCGGATCCGCCAAAAGCCAGTTATGAGGCTTCTCTATCTTTATTGAGCATGCACAGTGAACCTGTAGAAAAAGTTGATGCAAATCAAAGAGTTCACCTGAAATCACCTCAGATCAGCCGCAAAATGATGAGAATTAGTTGCTGGTCAACGGGATCGGCTCTATTTTAATTTTCCCTCTCTGTTCAAAATTGTCATTTGATTTATTGTTTTTTTCAGAGCTAGTACCTCTTGGGGGTAAAAATGAATTTAAGCGAAGTAAGCACACAAAAGGCGATTCTGGTACCTTTTGGGGGGTAGTGGGAGGGACTTTTCCGGCAAGCACAACCTTTACAGCGAAGCTTTCCCCCACCCCTTCCTCCACGCACGTGATAACAGCATACATTTAGAAGAGGTAAACTTGATGACATATGCCATATTCTCAAAGATAAAAAATGGCCGGTACTATATGAATTAGAGACTTCGGGGCTCAAGACTGTTTTAAGACATTTGGCTTAAGGTGTTTCGATACAGTTTTTCAGAGGCGATACCGATATTTTTCAATCGCCTTAAAAGTGATTTTTTCCTTGTCCGATCGCTATAAAATTTTTACCAGTAGTTGGCTATGGATTGAAATATGTGAAAATGTAGTTTTAAATAAAATCGATATTACTATGACAACAATAAACAAAAAACTTTGAAATTGATAAAAGCCAAATTTTGTGTGATCTAGACCTGCTACTGAAAATCCAACACTAGGAACTTAAAGTTTGGTGTTTAGCAAACAATCTCCGAAAGAAGTAAAAAATTCTGCATGTTTGAATTCGACTAAACCGAAAATATATTTCAAACCTTAAATTTTCAATAGCGGTGATAGATTATTTAATGAAAACGTTATAAATGACTCAAATTATTTTTAAGTAGCGTAAGAATGATGTTTAATATCATATTTTGATGCTAGAAAATTTTGGTGCACTTTCGTTCATGCGATCTTGAAATCTAACCCGTTTTCTCACCACCTGTATAAGTGTAACTTCATTCAGAATTTGGACTTTTAGCGCTTTCTTGTATATCTCCAAAACGACTCGAACGAATTTTTTTAAAATCTCTTCACATAATCTTCATAATGTATATAAAAATGTCTGAAACTTTCATTAAGATTGATTCACTGCAGCACCTTGATATTTCAGGACAAACTTATCCTACGAACCGGACAAAAATCTGCGTTACAACATTCACTGTTTTGACGTTATGCTAATTTTTCCAAAATAATGCGCACTATACATACCTCCATGACTAGTACATTTTAGTTTGAATTTATCGCATCTTTTGAATGTAAAACATTGACAATACTCACACTGAAATGTACTAGTCATGGATATATGTATTGTCCGCATTAATTTGGAAAAATTAGCATAACGTCAAAACAGTGAATATTGTAACACAGATTTTTGACTGGTTCGTAGGATAGGTTTCTCTTGAAATTTCAAGGTGTTGCAGTGAATCAATCTTAATGAAAGTTACAGACATTTTTATATACATTATGAAGATTATGTGAAGAGATTTTAAAAAAAATTCGTTCGAGTCGTTTTGGAGATATACAAGAAAGCGCTAAAAGTCCAAATTCTGAATGAAGTTACACTTATACAGGTGGTGAGAAAACGGGTTAGATTTCAAGATCGCATGAACGAAAGTGCACCAAAATTTTCTAGCATCAAAATATGATATTAAACATCATTCTTACGCTACTTAAAAATAATTTGAGTCATTTATAACGTTTTCATTAAATAATCTATCACCGCTATTGAAAATTTAAGGTTTGAAATATATTTTCGGTTTAGTCGAATTCAAACATGCAGAATTTTTTACTTCTTTCGGAGATTGTTTGCTAAACACCAAACTTTAAGTTCCTAGTGTTGGATTTTCAGTAGCAGGTCTAGATCACACAAAATTTGGCTTTTATCAATTTCAAAGTTTTTTGTTTATTGTTGTCATAGTAATATCGATTTTATTTAAAACTACATTTTCACAAATCTCAATCCATAGCCAGTTACTGGTAAAAATTTTATAGCGATCTGACAAGGAAAAAACCACTTTTAAGGCGATTGAAAAATATCGGTATGGCCTCTGAAAAACTGTATCGAAACACCTTAAGAACAAATAAAACTAACTAAAGAAACGAAAAAATTTAAAAGCAAGGGATAACAAAACATGTCTCCTCTTTTCGTTTCTCCATACCTGGTTTATAATACTCTCGACCCAGTGATTTTCCAGGAATACTACAAATGCTTCGATAGGTGCATCGTGAAAGCCAACAAGCTTTCTTTTGGTTTCTTCACACAATTTCGAGGCGTGACCATGATGATCAAGCTCAAGCGGTAGTTTAGTAACCTTTATTTTTGGTGGAAGGCTGAGAACAAAGTCGTGAGCCAAGTGCCTCCATCTAACTACAAGAAAAGAATATCAGTTTATTTATTTGTTTATTTACTTATTTATTGATGCATATATTTGTGCATTTATTTATATTTATTTTATTGTTCAAATTTTGAGATGTATTAATAGACCTTATTATTCATTCAAAATATTTCCTCGATTCTGATTGGCTAAAAGCACACGTTTAATTTACCATACCCAGTTACTGATGACCAAATTTGGAAGAATTTTGTGTTTAACGAGGAAATTACGTCAAAAATGCAGCGTTAGTGGAGGTTAAGGCACCGTTAACCGAGAAGACCTGGGGACGGGGTTGAGTTGTTTTGGTTGTGGAAACAAAAATGGCGGTCGTTTCACTCGTTTCAAGAGTAAGAACTAGGCGAAAAAATAGCTAAAAAAATGGCAAGAACAGCAAGAAGACAACTCGAAGGGCGACATCTGCTATTTGGAGAATATTTGCGAGCTGGACAAACCTAAACGTGCACTATGGAAGATAAACTTAAGATCGATGGATCGATGAAGGTAAGCATGTTTAACACCCTCCTCGATCTCCATAATTCTTCATAAGATACTCAGCCTCATTCATTAATTGTTAATTATCAACGATAACCGCCATCTTTGCACGTGATAGGATAAAAGCAATGTCACATGTCACGTGGTTTCTCACGGGGCAAACGAGTGATAAAAACTGCTAAAGTGAGTGATAAAAATTGATAAACAACAGAAAATGAACAACTTTTTACCTTAAAGACCATAATGGCAAATTATGAGTGGAAGTGATCATTGTCTCTTTTCTGGATGCAGTAGCAGGCATACGGACATAAAACTTGTTAAAACTGACTCGAACTGCACATTTTGTAAGACTTAAATCCTCCCTCGCTCTGAGAGTATAAGCAAACTCGACCGCGATTACTCGTATTGGAAAATGTTATCACTTGTTTGCCCCCTGAAATACCACGTGACATTGCTTTTATCCCATATCAATGCGCGTGCAGAAATGGTTGGTATTGTGAATAAGGTCTATAAACTGACATGACAATAAAATAAAACGAACAGTATGATTACCACTCCCCTAAGCAACTTTTTCGACGATTCTCATGGGGCAAAAGGTGGTTTGGGGGCGGGGTAGGTGAGTATTTTCCCAGAATCTTATACTGTTGCAAAAAAAAAAAAAAAACCCCCGGAAAAAAAAAAATAAACATATAAGAAAAAAAAAAAAAACGAAAAGTATTTTCACCCCCCCCCCAAACAATTTTTTGGACGATTCTCATGGGGCAAAAGGGGGTTTGGGGGGGGGGTAGGGGAATATTTTCCCAAAATCTTATACTGTTGAAAAAAAAAAAAAAAAAACCGCCGGAAAAAAAAAAAAACTCTTCTTTTGTAAACTCACCATCATACATGACAAGCAGATTTGTCCAATTATGATAACTAATAATTCCCTGTATCGCTGCTGATATATCATGTTCGCTTGGACCCATTCTCACAGCATATCTCAAATGATCTGCACCGCCAGGAAGACTGGATCCAGTGTCCGTGGCTACCAAGGGAATTTGCAGCATCATGGTCAAAGCTTCATGGGTAATTGTAGCTTTAGAATCTAATAGAAGGGAAACAACGCCCAACTTCGAGATAGTTGAAGCTATTAAAAGACAAAAAAAGGTGATATAAATGCACTGAGTAAATGGCACGACATGCAAGTGAGGGAAAAAGTATAAATGTGAATAAGGCAAAAACGAACGTGGCATTTTAGTTAAAGAACCTGAAAACCCTTGAACCTGTATCTTTATTTAATTAAACAGGGCTCTAAAAAGGTGGGACTGAACTGAAAATTTTCTGACCTTCTTTTGTTGAAAAGGATAGCCACTTTCATGTGAAACGATTTTACTTGGCTGAAACCGAGACAATGTTTTACAAATGTAATCTAAATTGGGGTAAATTTTCTCTCAGCCTGGTCAAATGTTGTAGACATTTCCACGTGGGTAGCATTACTTGTGGGTTAAATATACTGCATTTGTATTAATGTTGGCAAACTACATTGTAGGTCTGTCTTTGCAAAACGAGCCTCAGTCTGAAACGTTTTTATCTTCTACTAGAAATAAACTTTTTAGTTATTTTAGTTAGTAAGATGTTGTCAGTTTTATTGTTTTGACACCATCAAGAGATTCAGATGCCGACGTTTCAACTCAAAACACTATGAAGAGACTGTGGGTTGGGTTCCCTATGCGTGTTTCCAGGTGTGTCATTCATAAATTGGCGATTACGATCCTCGTGATAGGTATTACGCCCAAAAGTAAGCCTTTTTCAGCAGAAGTGCCGAATGATGGAAACATGCATTCCATGGTTCATATTCATAATTGTGCAGGTGTCTGTGAGTAGATTTATCACACTGAAGCTGTTATTTAAACCACATGATAAGCACTCACCATATTCAAGAATGTTCTCCTCATCCATGTCGCCTTCGAAAGCCTTGACAGTTGTGTTAGGCAACAAGCTTTTGTTTGAGTTAACGTGGCTGATTGCAAGCTGAAAAGCCTTCCATTCTTGACTACTACTTTTATTTGACAACAGAGCTACAAGATTAAGGAAATAAAGCTTTAATCAATTTGCGTTCATCAGCTGAGGCAACAATAAATTTGTCGGATAAATAACTCCACCATCCACGAGCTATTATCAATGGCAGTCCATTTGTCAATTAAACCTGAGAATTTTACTGGCGTCTAGCATTTTAGCTGGTGGCTTGTGAGACGCATTACTCCACAATGAACCCACAATTATTCAAATCGTGCATTGCAAATTCGCTACCACTGTTGCGTGCCGTCTGTAAAGCACAATTGGATATCCTTACGTAACAATTGACAAAACAAGACAAAGAATGCAACAACATGCTGAATTACAAAACCCTAACACGACTTCACCTAAAGCTCAATTGTGAATGTATTGTGAATTTGAGGCAGCACAGCATATTTTGTGTCTCATTTATTAAGGATTGAGTTCAATTCGGTTTACGGCATTTCTTTTTTTTTTTATGCATACGAGAGCTATAAGCTGTTTAAAATTCTTTGCTCCTCCTATTTATAAAACACAATAAATTTTAAACAGACACATATGTAGTGAATTGGAATTTTCTCAGCAAATAAATGAAATCGCCACTTTATCATTAAACTTTAAAACACACCCGGCCTTACAGGTGATATACCTCGCCAAAACAACATGATTTAAGAAAGTTTTGAATTGTTTACTTAAATTTTTACCTCGATAATCAGGTAAAATTAGTGGAAAAGATAAGGATATAGGCAAGAATAGCAAAAGATAAACTCTTTCAGAACGCTTTAGGTTAGAAATAATACAAACATAGATAAATAAGACCATGGTTTGCATAATTAAGCAGAGCGTACCTGTCGCATTTTAAAACCGAACTCAAAGTTTTTTTTTCTCTATAAATTCCGTTTGATGCTTCTAAAAGAGTGTTTTTCAAATCAAGACACACATTAAAATTCTTGGAGTATGAGGCTAATAAGGATACAAAGGAAATTTAAAGTATGTTCCAATTAAATTACGACAAAAAGTTAATGCGCAAACTATCTTACCAATATAAACTGTAGATGGAACCGTTGTCGTTGTACTAACAATTCCAAGTAACCAAGTGGAAGTTATTCCAAAAAAGAGGAATTCTGTTAGTGGAAAAGACGATGCCATTTCTTGAAACTCTGTACTTGCAACAAATCAATACAATATATGATTGACGTTGGTGAAAAGTCGAAGCTTGAACATTCGCTCCATTTTGCGTTTCCAGGTTATGTCATACTTCAAAAATCGCTTTTCTTGTATATTTTGCCAAAAAGAAACACTCGTTTAGGTGTTTAAAATACAACTTTGTCCTACATTACATGTGCGTGGCGTGTCAGACCGTGATGTTTCAGAGTTTTTGGTGTCCAACGGGGCTTAGAAGGAAAGAGAAGCCAGGGTAACAGGAACTAGCCACTCAAATAAGCAATAACTAATTAAAAACGGTTACGGGGGAGAATAATCTAAACATGCTGTCAATACTGTGGGAATAGCTAGAGGGGGTGTTTCTTAAAATATTCAAAACTATAAAATAAGGTAAGTAGCATGAATAGAAACAGCGAATGGGTTGTTGATTCGAAAGAAAGTTCTAAGGGAAGTGGTTTCCCGCATCACATACCCTCGAGAATTCCTCTTAGTTACTATCTATTTCCACGGACATTTAAACCATGCAGTCTCATTTCTTCTGTATTAGGAACATAGTCACGGGATTCAAATTTGCTTAAAAAGATGCCGGCAAATAATGGATTATTTAAAGATAGTAAAAATGGAGTTGTCTATGCTGCTTTTTATAATGCTGTCAACACCGATTTTTTTTTGCTCCTTTGTTTATGAAAAATTAACTCTAATTATGTTTGAATAAAAAATAAATTTAATTTGAATACCACAAAAATCATGTTGAACTTACACTTTTAAAACCGCAACTAGCGCATTTTTAGAAAAGCATGATGTTAAATTCTTGCGTATAGTTTATTAAGGAATACAATTTCACTCAGGATTTCTTTACCAAATGATATCTTGTCAATATCTTGTCCTGGGAAATAATTTCAAAACAAACAATTATCAGATAAGGCCGGCTGAGTGTGTTGTGAAAGATGGGCTGATCAAATCTTCATCTTGATTCTATGGCTTTAAAGTGCTGCTTTTTTAAAAGTTGATAAGTATAAAATAAGAGAAAACTGGCACAAAACAAGATGGCTAAATACAGGAAAAGTACCTTAAGGAAATCCTTGTATAAAAAAAGTTATCGACATATACAACTGACCACCGAGACTGTTAACTAGAATAAGTATGATAGTTATGATACAGCAAAAAAGTAGTTTTACTTTAATCTTAATTATCATTACAAATATACACATCATGCAGGCCCTCTGTTGATAACAAAGTGTATCTCTGCATCCTCGAAGTACCTGAGGGACAGTCGAGAGAAACGTTACGAAGAAAGTCTTGTAATCTTTAATGTGTAATCGAGTAGAGCGGAGATGGGGTTGGAAAGGTTATCTGCGAATGGCCATCATGATAATTCTTAATTCTTTACTTCATATCAGTAGTAAGGCGGAATTAGTATAATGCAAGTTTTTGTTTTCAAATTTCCAGCATCCTATGACTTCTGTGAAAACATTTCTCTAAAACAACACCAGGTGTTAGGCAGTTATTCAGATATTTACGAATTTGTTGTTGTCGTTGTTGTTGTTGTTGTTGTCCTGCTCCTGTCCAATTAATCTTCCAAACAATAACTCTATATCAGTGGGTTTTTGTGTATTATTGCTATAATCTTTTTCAGCCATTTAATTCATAGGTTATTACGACTTCGTTAAGCGCGTTTGAAATCCCCCGACCAGTTCGCACTAATTTTAGGTCAACCAGTGAGTTAACACACTGGCAGTATGCAGGTCACACTGGCAGTATGGCAGACTGCAAGAAACTCACCACAGCAACCTCTTGATTATCGAACTCTCTACCTTCTCATACATATCAAGAAACTCAATGAAACATCTGTCAATTATTTTAAAGTTCTTCTTTAAACTCACTTCAACAAAAACCCTCTTGTAACTACCTCACTGTGTTGTGTTTTCATTTTTTTTTTTCTTTTCCGCTATTCTGAAAAGCATTACAGTCAAGCCAGTTCAAGTTATCCCTATAGATTCAATTACACTATTAACAAATTAATATATTTGACATTTGACTAAAATTCAAAGATGTCTTCCTGCTTTCATATTGATCGCTTTATGTAAGGTAATCCGGAATTAAGGATTTTCTTCCTATGGAATCCGTAACTGTAGGGCTTTGATGTCTAGGATTCAGCACGAGGAATTCCGAATCCCACTAACGACTGGAATCCGGAATCCAAGATTCCATGACAAGGGATCCAATACCTAGTATCCGGAATCCTCAGCGAAGAATTCAGCCCATCCAAGACTTTCTTAAGGAGTCGAGACGATTTTTAGCGCAACACAGCGTTGGAACAGTGTTGCGACATTGTTTCTGTTGTGGTTCAATTTTATCCTAGGTTAAAATTTTATTTTCTTTTGTTTTTGGGTATGGTGATGTATGATAATGAGTTTGAAATAAAGGAAAATAACATTTAAACCAAGGATAAAACTAGACCACAACATTTCAAATGGTTACAACATTGTTCCAGCATTGCAACGCTGTGTTGCGAATCTCCCCGTGTAACATCACCTTTAGATAACCTTACATGGGGGGATGATTTCTTTGCATCAGGTCAGATTAAAAATCTGTCACAATTTGAACACGCTAAAACTTCCTCAACTGTAATCTTTAAAATTTACACCATTTGTAAGATCCAAGTGTAACATTTTTCCACTATTCTTTTTTGCGTAATTTATTTTTCCTTTGCGCACGCTAATTAGTTTATTCTTCTTTTCGTCCTTTTGTTTAGTTTGTTTGCGTAAATTTAGGTGTTTATTCTTTTCTGTCAGTTTTCGCCCCCTCGTTAGCATTTCTTTGCTATTTCATCTTCATTAGCACCTTTCTAAATATAAGTTTCTATAGTTTTATTTTCCGCATGTTCTAGCGTATTTTTCATATCGTAGTTTTGCAGTACAGTTTGTGTAGTTCGTTTTGGTTTGCGCTAAGGGTGGATTTCCACTGACGCTTTTTTGGCTCCGCACGTTAAAGCACGTAAATTTTAATCACGTAAATAAAATAGAGGCAAGATATAAAGTGTCGAGATTAAACGTGGAGTTGAGCGAGGTTCTACGTCTACGCTTACGTGCGACCTTTCATACATTGCACGCACGTACGCACGCATCGTACGCACGTAAAAATTACGCGACAGTGCAAATCAACCCTAGAGCAGTTCTGTTTTTAGTTTCTTGCAAGTCTCTTCGCGTTATTCGTAGTCCGCTTCACAGCAGTTTTCTCTGGCCGAAATAATGTAAGTGTACTTCACAGTCCTCGTTTTTGTAGTTTTGTTATTTCTTTATTCTGATTTACCTTAGTCGCAACTTGTAACTTCATGTTTGCTCTTTTACTGTTTTAGTTTCAACCCACGCCGTTTGTATGCACACTCTTCGTACCACGCATTTTATTTCAAGTACCAAGCACGTCGGTTACAATGAATCTTCATTCGAATTTGATTTGTGGTGTTATTATTAAGGGCCAAGAGACTTTTACGCCTATTGCAGTTTCACCATTTTCAGTTATTATTTATTCCTTTTTTTATTGTAAAGCAAATTAATATGATCTTTGTGACATTTTTCTTCTAGTTTTGAGGTGTCTTCCAAGTTCAAGAGGTATGGCACAAGTCAAGTGCCATTCAAATTCATACCGTCAGTGTAGTGCTCACTTTCAAATTTTACTGAAGTAATAAGTCTATTTATTGTACACTGACGCACATTCAGAACACGTATCCATTTGCAGGATTTAAAATTCTTGATGAAACCAAATTTATGTTTTAGTTTTTTGCTTGTTTGCTTTCTTTACTTTCTTTCTTTCCTTCTTTCTAACCTTTTCCCCTTTTCTGAACTGGTAAAAAATTGTCATACAAAATTAATAAGATACTCAGTTCCATTTAAAAAAAAGCCAGATTACGATCAAATGAAGGATATGTATTACGAGAGTTTTGTCATATGTAATTTACATTATCGACAAAACAGCTGAGATGTACACATCAATTTTCATTTGAGTAGACTGCATTCTGTGTGTTTCAATGAGTTTCACTTGCTGCTTAAAAAAGAAACGAATAAATAAAAAAAACATCTACGAAGTTAAAAAACGCGGGGAAGTTTACCAAATTTTGAGAATTTTGTAAAACAAGCGCCTTAAAAAAGGTAGTTTTTCTTGTTTTGTGTTCTGTGTTAATGAAATACAAACGATTCCAATTAATTTAAAATTTATTCAGCTGCTTTTTTATTTTACTGTTTCGCACAATGATGCAAAAAAAAAATAACGTTTAAAACGAAAGAAGCTTCGACCAAAAGGCGATAAAAAAAGAATATATTTGTATTAACTCTCAGATTTAATAAAGTGGTCAAGATCAGATGAAATTACACAAAGACAAAAGCAGCACAACACCTGCTACTTACAGATGAAAAAAAAAAATTTAAAAAGAACAGAAGTTACGTTCGTGAAAATCGCATTCTTACACATTTAACGCATTTTGTTTTGGTCACCCTCTAAAAAGCGAAGATTATAAAAGACAGAGCACTCAATTAAAGCAGTTCGTTTATTATACAGAATAGAAAGACAGATAGTTAATATAACAGCAGTATTGGACAAGTGGCTTATCACTAAATGTATTATTTTCTCTCAGATATAACCAGCCAACCATTCTCAATGAACTAAAAAACATAAAGGCATTACGACTTGAAATCTGTTTTCGAATACCTCTGCGAAAAGAAGGCAAGGTCGTCAGTACACAGTGCCTCCTATAAGGCATTCTGAGTGCTAATCGTTCTAAGCTAAGAACGCACAATAAATGAAAAGTAATAGAAAATGATACTTCGAAAACCATTTCTAAAGTTTGTACTGCGGAAAGCATACAGAATTGGATTCATGGCAGATGTAGCCATGAGTAAAAACCAGAGAATTTGATAGGCTACCTCGTTTGAATCGTACTCTGCGTTTCGCTCTTTGCAAGCTAAGTACATAAAATGACTTCCAAGTGGAATGAAACAAACAAAAAAGCCTGCTGTAACAGAAACGAAAGTTATTAGCAAATGCTTCTTCTCATCTTCGCCTTGGTTTTGCTGGGTTAATTCCGAACATACTGTGTTTGTGAAACAAAGTCCTTTTACCAAAGAGCTGTAACAAAAAACAAGGATCAAAAATGGTAGATAAACTGTCACGACTAGATTGCATATTACATAAACCCTGCTTTCAAAATTCATGTGGATCGTCCAAGGTCCGACGCATTGCAGCAAATTGCTGTCCAATTCGCGCAAGATAAAATCAGGTAGACATACCAAAATGCTGGAGAGCCATATGACTCCTATCACGAGCTTAATGTTCTCTTCAGAAAGTCTTAAACCTGTGCGAAACGGCTTCATAATAGCATGATATCTTTCAATAGCAAGTGCCGTCAGGGTGAAACTTGAAACAACGTACAGGATGTCCAATATTGATACACCGGTAAATGTCTTGCAGAGAAAGTTTCCTATTTCTCCAGTTAGTGGTCTTTGTCGCCACCAGATTTGCCAGTGAAAAGGCCACAGGAGAAGAGTTAGGAAATCACTGATCGCTAAATTTACCAGCAAGAAATTGGTCGTCGAATGCATTGATCGCGTCGAACAAACAATGTAAATCACGAGGATGTTTCCTACCATTCCAATGAGAATAAACGGGATCGATACCACTGCAAAAATAACATCTGATGCTTGGTATTCCGTCATGATAAATGGGGTATTTGCGAGTAAGTGAAATGATTTAACGAGAGAATCGTCGTTGATTTAAGAACTTTTCGTTTCATGCAAATCTCAATAAATTTCCGGGAGAACCGGCTCTAATGATTGAACAAAAAGGAGTGAAGAGATGAATTTAATTAGGCTTGCTTGGTTTAGTTGACTGCTTCCGATTACCTTTGTATTGCGGACATTTTCAATTACGGCGTTTTGTATTTGTTTCATTTCACTTGTTGCAAGCATAAAAATTAACCTTCATCCACTGTTTGATCGACAAAAAAAGAAATTAAACTCATTTAACTGGTAAAACAAGCAAACAAAAAGAGCTAAATTTCATGTAAGGGAGGAGAAAGATGACACTTTCAGCACTTTACGGCGGTCCTTTAAGCCATACTTCTTTGTATCCTCGTTCCCAGGCTCTCTTTGTTGTCGAGTAAAGAGAGGAAAAGTAGAGAGCCTGAGAACGAATTTGGCCACTTTGCACAAAAAAAATGGAATTCACCTCGGTGTAAGAACCAGTGAACTTTTTCTTTGTTTTGTACCTTTCGTTTTATTAGGTACCATTGTATTAACTTCTTTGTTTCCTTTGTTCTACATCGACCGTGAGTTTTACATACTTCTTACACAGAGGATGAGCTAAAAAAATGACAATGGGAAATACAAAAGGTTCTTTAAGCAAGAAAATAATGATCTAAACTCTGAAATTATGACTGCTATTCAGTAATAACGGGCTTTTTCAAAGGACGTTGAAACGAAAACCTTAATGGCTTTTCCTGAGGCCATTAAGGATTGTTAAAAATGAGCAAGGTAACAATTAGTGACAATTTTTGGCGTCGTGCTGTTCATTGTTATCTTTACAAAGAATTCTTTTTTGGATTCACAGGCAATACAAACATTCGATTAGTGGTAAAGCAAAAGAGAATAAACTATAGAACTGATGTTAAGCTAACTTTCTTTAGCAATTATCAACTACTTAATATTTTGAAATATACTAAACACAATTATATGTTTGACTCCGTGGCGCAATGGTGGGGCTTCTGACTGACTCCAGATCAGCGCCCAGTTGTTCGAAGACCGATTAGCTCTAACCCGGCGTTAAATTTTAATACGGGAATTTTTTTTTTTGTTTAAAAGCATTTTCTCGGATAATTTTCCCTTTACTTTTTAGAGCATTCAATCACCTAATTGCAGACCAAAAGAATTAAACTGAATTTGCTTTTTAAGGTTCTATATCTGAATTCAAAATTGGCACTGACGCTGGGTTATCTTAAACCTGCTTTGAACAACACGGCCCAGAAGGCTGGGTGTTCAAATCATGTCGGGGTCAACTTCATCTTTGTTATCCCTATTATTTATTTTCACTTATCAATTACTTTTCCCTTTAATTTAGTTTTACTTTGTCTTCTTTTGTTGGTGGTGGTAGTGTTAAAATAAGTGAAAGCTATCTCCTCAGTTAGGTCACACTTGACAAGACAGTAAGACCTCGTTACAAACATGCCGTTTCACAATGTCGTGTGTTTATAGCCATTGATTAAAACATGGCAAGTACTAAAACTGTTACAGTATGACAAATATCGACATAGTTGACTCCGTGGCGCAATGGTAGCGCGTCTGACTCCAGATCAGAAGGCTGCGTGTTCAAATCACGTCGGGGTCAGCGCTTCCATTTTTGTTCCTTTCTACAATAAAACCCTGACAAATCTAAATTTGACATTGGAAGGCTGTAATTTTTCTTTTAACAGAAATAAGCGAACGCTCATGATCCAGTTTTGTCACACTTTAAGAGACCGAAGTGTTCGTGGCAAAGGCGTAGAGTTTTAGATTTTCAAGTATTACGGGAGCTAGTTATAAAAACATGAAATGCGGTTTCAACTCTTTCAGTTCGAGTCATTGGACGAAATCCTATGGTGTCACAATTCAAACAAAACCTTATCAGCGGTACTTTTTTAATGACGCTATTTGTAGCACCACAGTTAGGGACTGCTATCTAAAGGCAGCACTCTATTTGAGGCACCCTCGAAAGTGAAAAGGGGAAAATGGTACTTAAATTAAAGCGACACCACAGGAAAGGGTTCAGCATATTTTCAATACAAAATTTCATGAGGTTAGCAGTTTCAGCCATAACTTTTAGTCCTTCCTTTCCTCTTAATTTAAAGATAGATCCTACTGATAAGACACTATCTTGGGAGTCCATACCCTGGTCAAAACGGTCAAAATATACTCTCGCAGCCAAATAAAATAGCTCCTAACCATTTTCTGCGGTAAACCTTCTTATAGCCTATAGCAGAAGATGATTTATTTTTTTAAATAAAGAGGATGATGATGATGATGATGATGATGATGATGATGATGATCCCCCGCGTCACGCCCTCCGCCCCCCTTCCCCGCCCCTGTGCTCCCTGGTCCAGCCGACTCGGCTGTAGTTCTTCACGGATACTGCCGAGAGCAATTCTCTTCACGTTAGACAGTTTTTTCATCGCAACAACCATTTTTTTCCCTTAACCGCGATAATTATTTTTTCTTTTTCTTTTTTTTCTTACCCAGAAATAGTTAGTGCACCCATAAAGAATTCTGTTGCTTTAACTTTATCGTCATTATTATCGCCTCGCGTATGATCAAATAAGTTCACGACAAAATAGTTTAGCTTTCAAAATTTTCATTTTTTTAAATCGATAATTCTATGAATTAATACAATATGTATTTATCGAACTAAATATCCCTCTACCTGCCTACCTACGTGACTACAGCCATTACGACGAGCAGCTGACTCGAAGCTGAGATGCCCAGAGCGGGGGCTGGGACGAGTACCCACGATCTTCAGCGACCACCTGGAATGAAAGACAATTCTCAAATGACTGTGCCTCATGCGAACCTGAATTGTAAAGAATATCAGGCCTAGGCCAAACGTAGATTAAGTGAAGATCGTCTGATGGGTCAGACGTCGAACTTAGGACGCGTCGAACCAATCAATTGAATCAGATCAAAAAGCAGTTTCAGCCGGCCTGTGGGCGTTCAGTAATAAATTTTCTCTTGAACGAGGCTAAATATACAGTACCATACAAAATTTTAATTCATCAGTTTAGTTCATCGCCTGTAAAGATCGACGTTTGTCCAGGAGACGATCTTCAGGCGTTCTATATGTCTGAAGTAGACGGATAGGACGTGATGGACGATCCAAACTCATTCAGACGAACTCAACTGAGCCAGACGTCGAACTTTTCATTAACTTAACTCACTAAGTTTGCCGGTTCGTCTCATGAAAATTTCGACGTTTGGTCTAGGTCTCACTCTCCTTAAAGTTGATGAACGATTAAGAATTTCTTGAGGGTGGTGGATTAACGTTTCACTGCAGCCCACAAAGAAAAGTCGTCTGAAGTAATTTATTCTACAACTTACTTGTTTATTAAAAGGTCTCGTTAAAACTTCAAGAAGCAGCCGAACCTTCCAGAAAAAAAGTGTATTAAATTAAGTTACAATCATGGCTTGAAAATACAGAAAAACAACATATAGTCACAAAAAGACTAAAGCGCAAAATCGACACTTGCGAAGCTGCGCAGTGCGCAGGGCCGCCAACAAGACTCGGCGGGACAAGATCAGAAATTATTAGATCAGAGAAATGGTAGGATCGGAATCGGTACAACACCACATAGAAAAACAGGGAACTTTAAATGGATCGGGCAAATAACAAGAATTAACACCAGCCAACTTGTAAAGCAAGCATACAACACTAGGCTGTAAAGTTATAACTCAAACAAAAGGACGCGCAAGCAAGACCAGGATTAGGGGCGTCAAAGACAGCCCGACTGGGGGAAGAAAACTTCATCTCCCCGCGACACATCTGGTATAAGCGGTTAGCCAAAGTAAAGTTAGTAAGAAAGTAATGTTTTGAGCCTTTCAGTTACTTGCTTTTATCCTCTGGGCCTCGACAAGGGTTCAACTTGTTCATTGAAAGACAAATTGTAACAAACATACACACAAAAAAAACTCAAAAATTTCTGACCTCTGAAAAATCATTCTCCTCTGCTTTTTGTATTGCTGATTGAGCCATCCAGTTACGCAGTACATAACGAGGATTTATTTCTGAAATGAGAATGGGCCACGTTAAAGACATTTTCAACAGCAAGCCATGAGATCAATTGCATTAACTAACTTCACTGCCTTCCAGTGCAGCCTTAGCTTTTTGAAGTTAAGTTTTCAGTATTCGAAGTTTGCTAAAACGATATGAGATAGAGACAGTTCTTTCGATATTCAACTTCATGGTGAGGTCAAAAGGATAAAAAAAAATGGATTTTCAATGCTTGGGTCCTATAAGCCTCGCTATAAAAGCTGACTTTTAATCCGTCTAAAGAAGCTTATTGAAAGGATAAAAATAATGACTGCAGCGTACTTAACATCCGTTGTCTCCTCTTGTTTTCAGAATCCAGATCACCATTTCTAATTAAAAGAAAGAGAGAATTTCAATAATAATGAGCTTTGCGCATTTTGGCCTGTTAGTTAGTATTTCTTTCTGCATCAAAATCCCGCGCGACGACGATTTGTGATAAAGCAAAATGAGTGCAATTAAAGGAAGCCTCCATCACCTCACTTTCACGCGCGCGTGGTTAACGTATCTGTAAGATTGAGATTGTCCACGAGGAAACTGCTTCAATTTGGTAACTGTTAACGAAATGCTATTCAGCGATATGTATCCACTATTTTGAAAAACCTTTACCTCAACCAGTAAAAAAAGTTCAAACAGAAAAATCGAAGAAAATCCAAACCTTCATTTTGCAAAATATCATTTATATACCGAAGCAGAAGCCCATAACCTAGACTACGAGCAGTCTCTCTTTTTTTTGGTCCGTCGAGCAAAACGCCCGAGACACGCAAATGACCACGCGCGGGGCTTACGCCGCTCAACGCTTGCGCGCGCGTGCACTCTCCTTACTAAATCTGAAGAAAAAGAGAGGATGCTCGCACTCTACCCATAACCTGGAGTGAGCAACTTTCATGTACTCGTGCTGCGACGTTTTCACCGGCAAGTTTAGTTTAAAAACGATTTTGGCGCCGATTTAGTTCATCACCACAAACCAGTCAGCAAAACCTACAGACCTAAAACTGGTATTTTAATTCTTTAATTGTGATTAGTATTCCCTTTTTATATTTAATACTTCAAATGCGCTCACAAACGAAGCGGAGCTTCTATTTTCGAAAGGAAAAGCGTTCTTAATTGTAGCAAAAAAACTCTGCGATAGAAGCCGAGGAAGGCAGTTGCTTGCTACAGGGTATGGGATCCTGGTCACCGGGGCGATAAGAAAAATTAAAATATACCGGATATGTAAAGTTCTAGTGATAGGCTTTCGTTTGTTAAGTGCACAATTAAATGTGAAGCGATTGTGAACGATCAGCATCTTACGATTCTTTTAGATCTGCAATTAAAAAAATACACGCAACTTGCGTGTAAAAGTAAGGGAGGAAAATTTCCTACGACGTACACGCATCTTGCGTGTAATCTAAGCTGCGTGTAATTGTTCAAATGCGATTAAAAAATTTACACGCGCGTATTTTGCTTGTAAATCCGCCATGTTACACGCAATTTACACGCGTGTAAATGCTGCAATTCCCATGGCTTGTACTGTACATTACAGAATATTGCTACTTTCCGTTTCGACAGAGGCTAAGCCCGTATTCAAAACTTTTCAAACAGGACCGAGGAGGATTCTTTCAGTCTTTCTTTCTTTAGTTCCTAGGATTTTGTATATAACATTACTAGCAAAAAATTCACCAGAGATGATAAGAAGTAAATGAAACGCTTTTTCTTACAATTGCAGTCTTTCAGAATAACGGGCTAACCAGCCTCTCCAGTTCTTGTGTTTGCTTAGATTCTTCAGCGCCCACGATTCAAAGGGAAGGCGGTTTGCTATCAAGTCTTGTATGGATATTTCACTTAACTCGCGGAAAGTCATTGTGAAGTCCGCACGACTGGTCGACATTAACTGAAACAGAAGTTCATCGGAACATTTAATTGGCATCTCAGCATTCCTGAAAATCTCAATCCATGATCAATTATCTAAAGTATTTTTGTGTAAACTCAATACACTATCCGTCCTTAGTCAAAGACAGTTATCAGGTATCGGCATTTAACATTGTCCTCCAGTATATATGCTTGCCCGCACAAGACAATCAACCCGATTGCTGGCGTGTAGAAATAGCCGGAGCTTTTCTCGCCGGGAGACGCAGGCAATGTCTTTACACAACCATATTTTTCACCCTGTATCCCGCCGTATTAGGCAGAGGCAACAGCTGCCGCACTAGCTTTGTACTAATGACTCGAATAGGTTTTAAAAGTATCGCTGCGTTTAGAACTTATTAATTCCTTTAGTATAACAGACTGGTAATCCTTACCCACAGCAAAGAATGAATGAGTTTTTCATCGCTGTCCACAACATTAAGCAGACCCAATTTTTGACGAAATATGTCCAAAAATCTGAAAAACAAGTTTTTATTTCAGAAAATTGCCTATCATTAGGCTAAAGTACCAAAAGTGAACATTCCTAACAACTGAAGGCGAGTTAGTTTGTCAATAACAATTTCCTATTAAAGGGACGCTATTTGCTCGCTTTCTATAAAGGTAAAACTTCTTTTCGCATCAATTGAATTCCAAAAAAATGATGGCCTAGTTTTGTTATTTCAAACTGTTTACTGTAGTCTGTTGCAAGGCATGGCAAGAATGGGGCAACTTTTTCAAGTTTTAAGGCAGTTTGCCTGGAAAAAATCACCAGAAAATTTATTATGGTTAGTATTCCCTGATGAAATTTATTTGTTACCTTCTCCGTAACTCTATAGGAGCATTTTGTGTTTGGGTAAAGGCACAAAGTGACAACTTTAGCACAGAAGTGATCTAAAACAGCCATATACTCGTGACAGCTATGAACCTTTCAACATCAGGCCAACCTTTTATAGCCACCATGCAGCTGGGTCAATTTTAGGGAGCTTAAGCAACGACGACGGCAACGGTAGCGAAAACGTCACCCAAAAAGTGAATTCGCGCTGCTTCAAGCTTCATCGCCCTTATCGCATATATTTTTATTTTTCAAATGTTGGCGATATTTTCAGGAGTTGAATTTTAAAGGACTGTATCTAAGATCACAAAAAGAAAAAGGAAACGGCTGTCGTGGTTGTCAAAAGCGAGATGTACGTGCAAAGTTGTTGTTTTGCCAATCAAAACATATTGCTTTTTTGCCGTTCTCGTTGCCGTGTTGTCTCGTGGTTAAGCTCCCTATAGGGAGTTTTAGCCACGACGACGGCGACGGCAACGAGAACGTCAAAACGGCAATGGGTTTATTGAGCAAAAAACAACAAGTTTGCACGTGCATCACGCTTTTTTGTACATTTCTCTGCCGTTACTGCACGACTAGGACGTGAAAATGCCTAATTTCACATTTTATGGAGGACGTAAACAAGCGACGAGGAAATTTTATTTCTCTTTCTTAACTTGAATGCGCTCGCCAAGAAATCAACTCCAGGGAAATTTGCAAACATTAGACATTTTCAGCAAATTGGTATAAACGCGACAAAGTTTGAACACCGCGAATTCATTTTAAAAGTGACGTTTTCGCAGCCGTCGCAGTCGTCGATGCTAAAACTCCCAAATGTCAAGAGAATTTTTAATTCATAAAGAAATAAAACTATGATTACCTTTCATTATAAAAGTCCACGTAACTTAGGAGGATTTTCTCTCCACTGCAAAATATATAAAGTGATAGTTAAAGAAAAAAGCTACATGTATGATGACCAAATGATCTACTAGTTACTAAGCTGAATTTTATATATGGGTCGGGTATCTGCTAATGAATTCGCAGACTTTTGAGGGCGGATAATGAACTAATGAGGAGTCGTGTTCCCGTTTAACCCACAGTAGGTTTTTACTTTCACAATCGCTCTAGAATATTCGATTGAAGACGGCCGGAGCGTATGCTTAAAGACAAAACAACAGTAAAAATAAGCGACCCCTTAACTAAAAGGGAGGGAAGAAGAGGGACAGGGCAGGGCGGGTTGGTACCTTAAGTCGATCTTATCCTACAAAAAAAAGGTAGAAGGGACACTTAACAGACAAGAAGCACATTGATCACTATAATAAACACAAGATAGGTTTTCTAAACCAATAATAGAATCAAAGCTTATCCAGCTTACGCGCTGTAATCTTCTAGTAATGGCTTCATGGCTTGAAGTAATTTCTCCAAATTAAAAAATCCAACATTGGGTTGATTCTTGTAACTGTATCTTCGCTCCTCGTCTGATGTGTTGGGAACGAAATCTGCCGTGGATAAAGCCGACTGATTAATTCTTAAGGACAAATTTGTTAACAAGACGACTAACTGTAAACCTTACAACAAAAATATAGTTGCTGGGCGACGTATAAGCCACGCAAACGACTTCGTATGCCAGAGAGAAACCTCGGCTCGCAGACACGGTGACGATGGAAGTAAGGTAATAAAGAAACTGTAGCAAGAAAAAGCTCATTGATAATGACAACGCATAACGCAACGTGTTTGTCGATCACATGGTTTGGTTTTGTAAAGATGTTTCTCCTACACAAGCAAGGATTCAGAGACCAGTAACCGGGAGTGGAAAGAAAGAACGGGCGTCACCTTTCTAAAGAAAACTTTAGCTATAAAACGGAGATATTTGGGAACCAGCACTGTGTCCGAAATAAAGAGATGTCCTTAACATAGAGAGTCAAATAAATGGAGTAAAGAAAGGCAGGAAGCAACTAAAGGTGTCCGTCAGAAGGAGTAAAGAAAGGCAGGGACCTGTCATACAGAGAGTCAACTAAAAGGGGTAAAGAACGGAAGGGACCACCTCTAAAATTAATGTCTGTTTTAGCGAGTTACCTGTCATGTAGAGAGCAACTAAAAGGGGTAAAGAACGGTAGGGACCAACTCCGCGTCCGTTTTAACCAAGTGTCCGTTATAAAGAAATAGTTGACTGTATCATAAGGGAAGTAGGGTGGGTTGAGGAAAGTCTTTCAACAGTGGCTCATCTATGTACGTGAGTATACCTGGATTAAACTCGTCCATGAATCCAAACGGGCCATAGTCTATTGTGATGGATAGGAGGCTGAAATTATCCGTGTTACAGACACCTACAAGAAATAAAAACAAAACACATGAATTCCCGAAACATTCAAACAAAATCTTTCGTGCAGGGCGTCAATGCAGTACAGGGTGCTAGTCGTCACTATTTTTTTTCATATTAAGAGTTTCTAAAATGGCTAATACGTTAATTTTTTTCTGCTTGAGGAACACCCACAGTTTTGAAAAGTTATCCGTTCTGAGGGCTTGC
Organism: Porites evermanni; assembly: GCA_942486025.1. Taxonomy (NCBI): domain Eukaryota; kingdom Metazoa; phylum Cnidaria; class Anthozoa; order Scleractinia; family Poritidae; genus Porites; species Porites evermanni. The sequence goes on along the minus strand of CALNXI010000021.1, from coordinate 237,868 downwards.
TAAGCTCAGAATTGAATGCAAGCAATCTTACGGATGATGATAAGGTGGAGAGCGAGTTTTACTTAAGTAAACCTGGCAAATCACGAAATTATAACGCAATCAGCCATCGCACGGCCCTTGCTTCTGTGTGCCTCAGAAGAAACCAGGGAAACGAAGGAAACCCAACGTAGAAAAAAATAGAAAGTTACCGGTCGTTTCGATACAAAGTCGTTTAGAAACAAGTCGAAGTTTTGTGCAATTTCACTGCTTGAGTTCGCATTGAAACGACTTTGTATCCAAACGACCGGTTTCTAAGGTGGCTGAACCTTTTCTAACAGCTGTAACTCACCATGAGCAAACCCAACTCCCTGCCACTTGGCGATAAGTTCTGCCGTCATCGACACCACTTTCGAAAAGAATTCCTATCAACCAGATAATTGCAATAAGCCTGTACCATGTGCATGTCAGGGCTGTCACAAAGGGCCAGGGACCAGGCATTTGCCCCGGCTTCTATGAGCATGACCACTGGCTACTTAATTCGAAGAAAAAAGAAGGGAAAACAGAACCTAAAGAACTTCTTGGCTGCTCAATTTCCCACGGAACTACGGTCGAAACTCTACTAACGGCCACCTCTCTGCGACGAGCAGTTTCTTTCTGGCGTACCCCAGTCCATACATTGACTCTTACATATTAGGGAGCTTAAGCAACGACGACGGCGACGTCAACGAGAACGGCATAACAGCAAGAGGTTTTGATTAGCAAAAACAACAACTCTACACGTGAAACACGCTTTTTAGTACATTTCTTTACCGTCGTTGCACGACTCCGACATGAAAATACCTAATTTCACGTTTTGTGGAGATCGTGAACACAAGGCATCGACTTTCTTCTTCTTTTTCTGAACTTCGATACATTCTTTTAGAACTCAACTCCAGAAAAAACTGCCAAGATTTGACGAGTTGAATGAGCTAGAATCCGCGCGATAAAGTTTGACACAGCGCAACTACACTTTTTAAGGGACGTTTTCGTAGCCATCGCCGTGGTTGTTGCTTAAGCTCCCTAATTCTCTAAAACGGCCACCTCTAATACAACAGCCACTTCCTTCTGTCCCCAAGGTGGCCTGTTGTGGAGATGTTCAACCTATTATACTATTACATAAGAAATTTCTGCAATTTGATTGGCTTAGAGCAGTGGTATTTCAGCTTAATTTGAAAACCTTTTGCTGGTTCGAAATTGTCTCACATTTCACTCGCCTCTCGGCTCGTGAAATTACATGTAACAATTTTGAAATATCACTGTGGTATTTACACCCAATATCACTACAAATCATGGTATTACCTATACTAATCGCACACATCCAGCCAAGCGGTCGCATGTAAGACTTTATTGCTCTCTTACCAGGTATTTATCAGTCTTCTTCGATAACTCTGGAAAGTGTTCCTCGATTACAAAGTCCACAACTTTTCTTAAAGAAAACAAAAAAGGACGACTATAAGAGTGTCGCATTCAAGAAATAACCGTTAACACTAAAAGCAAGAAAAGCAACTGGAAGCCTTGTCGTAAATTCTTCAAATAACTAAGAAATCAAATGGAACTTCACCTCAGAAGGTCTTCTTCGCCATTGGATGCCAAAATTTCAAGAGAGCCAATCCTAAACCAAGATTTTGCCAAACGTAGAACAATTGCAGCTGCGTGTTACAGAAAAAAATGATCACTAATCTGTTTTCTTTGTTTCCACCGCCCCTTTCAAGCTACGGCCATGTTGAACAACTGAAACAAGGGGGAGAAGGTACATGTAGGAGGGAGTAGTCTTGGTTTAGAATATTTCATCTCATGTACAGTCTGTACTACGTATCACATAATTATCACAATTACCTTACATAACATGATTGTCAAATTATGGATTGCTGTCTTCAAGACATACTATTTCTGATATGACAGTATTTCTTTCTTGAACGATAATTTCCTTCGGCAAAATTTTTAAGAAATATGATATTTTTAAGTCATACTATTTGCGACATATGACAGTATTTCTTTCTGGAACAATAATTTTCTTTGGCAAAATTTTTAAGCGATAATTGTTTTTCAGTATAGTTAGGAGAGACTATTCTATTGGCAGGATTACTTTGATTGAAAGAGAAAATTTAAAAAAATGAAGCCCAATTAATGATTTTTCACCCCACAGTTCTAATATATTTTATTCCTCTATAATGATATTATTACAAAATTTAACATTCCTATTATAAATATGACTTTATGAAATACTGTTACCTTTCTCTCGCATGGGGTGTCCATCATAAAACTGATCTCTCCATACTCTATCCTCACTCACAACAATGCTGGCTGCTCTACTTGTGGGCACACCCAAATGGAACATGGCCTCGCTAGCAAGGAACTCCCGCACAGATGATCTTAAGACTGCTCGACCATCACCATGCCTGAATGAAACAAAAAAAATTGAACCATTCAAACTTGTGTAGAGGTACTGGAAAGGCAACTAAAGCTTAATTAATGCATCAAAGTAACAACTTCATATCATAAGATCAATGTTGTAAGCCTCCCTTTTAGAGAGGGTCCATAAAAAATGTAATTCCTATAATGATGATATCAGCTAGTAACAAGTATTAAGGTGGCTGAACACAGTCTAATAGGTTATGTATCATTACTAACCATTTAATTAGATGTTATTAAAGACCCATCACAGGTATTAAGCAAACAAAGACTGTTATATTTATAAGACATGACATTTATTAGGTTTAAAGTGAGAAATGGATCATTGTCAATTGGCAACATGGATGATTTGAAACAAGCCTTAAATATTTTTGAATTTGTTAAGTTTTGCAAACCCCAGTCAGTAGAATTTCTTATAACTTTGCACACAGCTTACAATTATTTTCGCTTCACTAGTAAATGAACACGACCCAAAAAATTATGTTATCAGCAGTTAATTTTTAAAGTATAAAGCTAGCTAGCTGTAACAATACCTTGAGTATGGAGTTTTGCCAGAGCCCTTCAACTGAAGTTCCCACTTCTCACCTTTTCTAAACAATAAAAATATGACACTGTGTGCAGTAATTATTGTTACATGGTAAAGGTTGACATTTGATCTCTATGATAATAATGTTAATTATTATACAGCATTATCAGCCAGTCATTGGCAGCCACAGACAGCTTGGTTTTACCTTTGTATTGAGGATTTACCATGGCATAGCTTCAAGCAGTAAGCGAGGTCTTAAGATTGTTGGCAGCAACTGCCATGAAATTTCATGATGATTGCAATGTATTTAGAAAATACCAGCTCCAAACTAGATGTGTGATAACTGTTTGCTCTGCACAGCTGATGCCAAGTATACATACCCTTCGATGCTAGCTGTTTTATGGCACTTTATTAGGCACAGCCAACAGCTGTATTTACCAGTTTTTGCAATGCTAGTATTCACTGTAAATAGGGAGCTAACTGGAACTTTAAAATTAGTCTTCAAATGTAGCCTGTAAGAAAACATAACCCTCACATTATTTATTACCTGTTGATGTACTCTCCCAGCAGTACTGCCCGTCCATCCCCAAGTTGATCTGCCCATTCACCAAACTAAGAACAAATGAGATAATCTTAATTTGAGGTAATAAAGCAAACATGTACATTGATATAGGAAATAGTTTCTTTTCATAGTTCATTTTAAGTGTCAAGATCTTAAGTGCCAGCTCTCTTTAGGATGTACACAGTTTCGACCATATTTACAAAGAGGTGTCCACCCTGTAGAAAATCGAAGAAGGTGTCTACAAAATGGCGAGGACCAATTCTCAGGGCACGCGGAGCCGATTTTCAAGTGGGAGGCTAATGTAAACACGTAAGCATGAGCAAACTAGTGGGGCATGCTACCCTGGGAAAATTTCAAATTTAAGTCTTCTGAAATGGCTATAAATGCATCTAAACCTGCCAATAGTGATATAAATTTGTAATTATTACATCGGCACTTAAAACAACAAGTTACAACCTAGCCCCCACATTAGACTGAAATTTAAATGAATAGACTTTGAAGCTAAACCCAACACATGCGATGGGTGAGTGTCACCTGAATATTTTTAAGTTGGATTCTCTGAAGGTGCCAAAGTTGCCTTTCCAATTGTCATTAGGAGCTACAAACTCATTGGCAACAACTACAAGACAAAGTTTGTCTTTTCTCTGTTGTGGTGTGTTTTGTTTGTGTGGTAAGTGACAGATCTGCATAACCAAATTAAAAATAAAGCTATTTTACCATCCAAAAAAGTGGGGGGGGGGGGGGCTAAAGACCCCCCAACCCCCCCCCCTGCAAGGTCCCTGATTCTAGATGTCAGTTTAATTTAGGGAGGCGTGACACTCCATCTCACTGGCTGGTTGTTTTCTAGTCTAGTCTTCTGGTTGCTGATTGTAGCCCTATACATGTAGCAACACATTAATGTGGTATGGAAGTAACTTAAAGTACACACGTCATCCACATGCACAGTTGAACCCTATTTTGCAGATGCCTGTGTAATATGGACACCAGGTGTTATTAAGGACAGTTTGAAATACTCATCCTTGAGGAAAGCCCTAACATTTTCTTCAATTTAACCCCCTTAATATGAACACCACTTGATGCACAGATTCTCATAGAAACTTAACCTTGCTAAAGTAACGTCATGAAAAACAGGATGCTGTGTGGGGTTCAGTTGTACACTTAACCCTTTAAGTCCCAATGGTGACCAACATCGATTTTCTCCTAACGATATCCATACATTGTCAAGAGATTATGTTATGAGAATTAATAAAATGATCACCAAAGAAATAATGCCTTGATTTTTTATCAAAATTTGATAAAAAACACATTCTTTATGGAAATGTATGGAGATCAGTTTAGAGAAATTGTACGTGGATATTGGGGCTTAAAGGGTTAAGTGCATTGATAGTGGCTCCCTACCTGATGTCCTCCGTATCTGTGGGATAATAAAGCAGAGTTTGGCAGGATCAGGTTTCCTGCTACAAATTCCAAAAAAGCTGACGATTCGGAAGCCGCAGCTGTCCTCAAATCGAGTATTTCTGTTAGCACGTGGCTTGAGATCGCTACAAGGGAAGGTTTATGTCTAAACGGAACAGGTTGGACTGTAGAAAACACCACGTTATGAACTTGTCTAACAAAGTTTTTCGTTTCTTGGTCAACAGGAAAAGTCTGCCGCAAAACGCTTATGGGTATGAAGCCCCAGTTTTCAAAATTCAACACGTCTGTTATCCTACAAATCTGCTGGTTTAATTGTGTGTAACTGTTTCTGCAAACAGAGTAGTTTCCTTGCGAGATGCAGTAGCGTTTCCATAATTTTTCATGTTGAATGCTAGATATCGAGGCTTGTGGTAAAAGAATAACAAACAGCGTTCCCAAAATGAAGAAGTCGTCCGCCATGTTTATTGCTATGTAACCAGGCCTAATTAGGAAAACACCGCTGCCTTTGAAATATGTGGGCGTGCATGGTTGGTTTGTTCTTTCTCGCGCTAGATTCTAGAGATTATTCCTTTCAGATTCATCCCACGTCCACTAATGTACACCGCATTATGTTTGAAAAACAGCAGATGATGTCAATGCCGTCAGTGGGAAAGCAAATCAATTAATTAACATTGAGACAGTTTTTATTTATTTTTTCTTTTTATTGACTTTTTTTTTTTCATTTTCACACCTGATACGAGCAAATTGACTGTGTAAGACAGGGACCGCGGAGGGGGAGGGGCTGGTAGGGCCGCGGCCCCACCACTTTTTTGCGCCCCCGCCCCTACTTTTTGCACTAAAAAGAAAAAATTATTAACTATAACTATATTAACTATATTCCGCTATATTCTCTGTATTTTCTTGAATTTCAAAGGCCAGGCATTTTGTGGGGCTCCTTTGCTTTAATTTTCGCGGTAATTGTGCCCTGGGGCCGACTTGCCCCTTGATCAAACGCCATGCCTTGGCCACCTCTTCGCTTCGTTCGGCAGTGTGTTTTGTACTTCCAGCTCCGACAGAGTTTTTATCAGACGAAATGAAGAAAATTACTAGCTTTTTCAAGCCAAACAAAGGTGAATAGTTGTTTTGAAATGATAACAGTTTTATACTTTGTCTTTCTCTTTTCGAATCAATGAAATATTCGATGGCGAGAAGAATTACATTACTTGAACAGTGAACGGCCATAGTTAGAAATTTTTCAGATCACTCCAGTGTAGTATTTTCTATACTAACATTGTAATCGCGTCTTTTCTTGCAATGAATCTTTATTCCTTTTTTCGATTTTCAATATGAAAAAATTATTTTCAATTGTCAGCCCTCCCACTTTTAACCTTGCTCCGCGGTCCCTGTAAGACCACGTAGTTACTAAAATAAGGAATGACCCACAATGAGCTACAACGAAAGACCTAAAATGACCTGCAATGAGCTACAATGACCTACAAGGACCTACAATACGCTACTATAAGCTACTAAATACAACTACAATGTCCTACAAAGGGCTTCAAAAATGGCAGACAGTGATGTGTGTCATGTGGCCCCAGATTTTTTTACCTTTAACGTGGCACAAACGTCATGCTTGGACGTGAAACTGGGCTCATGTTTTCGGAGGAAACTTGCTAAGCACATTTTGAATTAGGCAAAACAAAAATAGCGCCCGATCTCGGGTAAGTAAAGAAAAGGCAGGTTTTCAGTCAAAATAATCATTGTGATCGCGTTTTTAGGTGACATTCGGCCCTGTATTAAAGAATCACTCCAAAAAAGAATTCTAGCCATCTGAATTCGCGAAAATCACGCAGGAAAAAGGAGTATAACTCATTACTTATGCATTATCTCTGCAGTGCAAATTCTAATCTGCGCTTGCTCTTGAGCAAATCTGTTGCTTGAACCAATCAAAACTCCGCCATGTCGCTCAGGAAAGTCAATACCCTTTATAAAGTGGAGAATGACTCAAAATTAAACTTGGCTGTTGTCAATCAAATTTCATCATTTCATGCAGTAGACTAAAAGTGCACCCTCCAAAAGTGTTACGTTAAAACACACATCTACTACCGCCCCTTGACAAACCTGTCCCCCTGATCTTTTTCTGTCTTTTTCTTATCTTCATTTTTGCTCATTGCAGCGACCCTCACCTTATTTTTTAGGTCCCCACGTTCGGTCATTGCCGGGTGGGTCATTGTAGCTCATATTATAGCTCATTGTAGTTCATTGTAGCTCATCAGTGTAGCTCATTGTAGGTCATTCCTTGTATGTTTTAGTACCTACGTGTAAGACCACTTCCCTGTTGGAGAACTATTTTTAACCCATCCCGACCTGAGGGACATGTTATTATTCAAATAACACGGAACATTACTTATCGCCGTGATAATCTCGGGAACTCATTGTCTTCGAGGGACCTTCTCTACTGAATTAAACCAGTACATGCAAAGACTTTTTATATGAAAACCTTCTTTCTTCAAAGTCAAAGGGAAACTTTCCAGGGGTAATTAAGCTAAAGTTAAGTATGATAGGGTGGAAAATTTTAATCTTGATTATGACTCCAGTAGTACTTGAAACAATTACAATTCTGGCCGTGTACTGTATTAAGACAAATAAATTAAACTCGGACATAAGTATAGCGGCCACGGTAGGACTGAAATAGCGCTTTTCACTACGAGCATTTAACTCTATGCCAAATGAATTACTGTTCATTGTGAATAGTCGGAGCTGCTGATAAAGTTGATCTGCGTCGCATTATGGGGTACCAACGCAACCGAATAAATTTTAGTGCTCACCAAAAAAAGCAACGAAGCACTCTATCCACCAAGAGTCACCATGTCAATACTTCCTATAGGAGCATGAGGCAAACGTGCTTCCTCAATTGAGTTCTGAGCATCCGCAAGTACATTCGCCTTCATGGATGATGCAAACAGCCAGCTGCTGACCGACTAATAACGTTTTCCCTTGTTTTGAGCGCACGGCATTAGTTATTGTCGGAACATAAAAGTATATCAGCTTCCTTGGCCTGCGAACGCAGAAGTATTTTAAGCCGTCGCTTTTCTCCACCCAATAAGAGTTGATAACTGATGCTTGCCATGAAATATTCAAATGAGAAACTTAAACAATCAGCTTGCAAGTGCTCCCTCTTCAAAAGTTAATAACTTATTCCTGATCGAAACCTTAATCATAAATCTGCGGGTGTGTTGTATTGCCAAAGGAATGACATGTCAATGTCAGAGTGTAAACCTCCCTGTGGATGTTTCCTCTCGTTCCCTTCTTTTCTGGTAGTTTTACCAGACAAAATTTCAACGCAAAGCTGAATATATAATTTTCTAATAGTTTTAGTAACGCAATTGCGCTTACTCAGTCGGTTTATGGGTGGATTGTAGAGGCCGGTCATGGTATCGATTCCGGCCGCTCGGGCAAGACCTATAGTCGTAACTTAAGTTCGTCTGACGTTCTATCCGTCTGCCTCACACGGATAGAACATCTGAAGATCGACCACCGGAACCGAAAAGTCGATCTCTTCACATACGACGAACTTAAGTAAGAAATTAAAAAAATTGTATGAAAATGTAAATTAAGCCTCGTTCGGGAGAAATTTTTCTACTGAACTGATTCAGTTCTCTCTCGGGTTCGACCCGTCCTTAGGTTCGACGTATGTCCCAAAAGACGATCTTAACTTAATATGTCGACCCAAATTAGACTTTGATTCGTCTCGTGAAAACTCGACGTTTGGCCGAGGCGTTAGAAATGAAAGCATGCACTCCCTTTAATTTGCTCTCCAAACAGATGAACCTTTTCGCGTAAGTGTGAAAATAGTCCGTGCTTGACTTTAGTCGGGGGTACTTTTCTCTCTAATGCATTCACACTGACATTAGTTTTAAAGAAAACACCGCGGAAACTCTCTTTTTGGAATTTTTTCGCATTAAACCTGACTTTTAATTTCGCGAGAAAAGTCTTACTTTTGTATTGTCACTGACATAAATTGTCTTGGCTAATTTGTAATTTTATACTTGCGAAAAACAGCTTTTGTGTTTACTTAGGGACGGACCATTAGAAAACTTATGGGGGGGGCGGGCGAAGCACAAAAAAAATATTCGCGCAAGGCAAAATTAAATGAAAAAAAATTCGTGCACGCCAATTAACCCTAAAAAAATATTCATGCTACGGCCTAAAAAAAATTCATACAAGGAATATGCTAACGAAAAAAAATTCCTGCGGCTCAAAAATTCCCCTCCACCCCCCCCATAACTTTTCTAATGGTCCGTCCCTTAGTAAGGTGCAGTTATCTCTAAACTAAGATTTGAAGTCAGATAATAGGCAACGCGTTCAAATACTCCTTCGAGTATTCACAGTCGCTTTGAATTCATTATCGGGCCTAGAGGACAAAAGCAATTTAAATTAAAGAAATCACTTGAACTTTTGTTCTCCGTAAAGTTGAACTTTAATATATCGAAAGAAGCTTATTGGCCAAAAACCAAGAAACTGGCAGGTGAAATTTGTCAGTTCTCAGTGCTTCTATATTTTATGAAGCTGTTTGCGAAGCTAACAACAGATAGGAGAAAAATATAGCTAAACCAACATGGACCTTGATATTGAAAGATTTTCCTTTGCTCTTTCTCTGACTTCTATTCCATTTTATATCATTGGATTCATTGGGAATGTGTTGGTCATCCGAATTGTACATAAAACGAGAGCAATGCACACGACAACAAATTACCTCTTGGCAAATCTGGCTGTTAGTGACTGTGTCACCATTTTGTTGGCTCCACTCTACTTCTATTCTCATTTGCTCAGCCACCAATCTAACGGTTTTGGAAACTTCACTTGCAAGTTTCTTGTTCTCACTTACATTTCAGTAGCGGCTACATCATTTACTCTAACCCTACTTGCCATTGAAAGGTATCATGCTTTATTGAAACCATTTAGAACAGGGCTTCGTTTGAAGGAAGACAACGTTAAGAAGGCCATCATTATCATATGGATCGCAAGTATTCTGCTCTGCTCTCCAGAATTTTTTATTCAAGAATGGAGCGAGACATTCTCCACCTGCGTTGGTGTGTGGAGCTTTCACATAAATCAAACAAGTAGAGTTTTAATGATTAGATTTTGCATATTCACTTCTTATATTCCGCTGGCAATATTTTTGTATTGCTACGGATCATTGATAAAAGGTTTATACTTTACCAACACGATATGTTCTGCAAATAGTACAGAAGAAGATAGATCTAACAAGAAGAAACTTGTGGTTACATTCATGATGGCAACCGCTGGTTTTGTTATTTGTTATTTGCCCATTCAAGTCTTTTACACATTCGTGGCGTTAGGGGGCGATAAGCACATCAGTTTCAAATTACGCAGCCCCCCAGGGGGCTGCTTCCTAGTAGTAGGCTAGTGGGTATGTGCCGCTGGATGGATCGCAGTTTCATGACTGGATTGATTATTATGAGCTTGCATTTTTACGAGTCATTAGTGTTTTATAGAATAGTCAGGATAAATTATTACTAATTGTTACCATTATTACTATTATTATTGTTGTTGTTGTTATTTGAATTGTTGTTGTTGTCATTGTTGTTATTGACATATGATAACGGCTTTATTTGCAGAATGCATTTAAATAAGTCTCTTATAGCTTTGCGCATCTTTTTAGAACGGCCAAAGTTTAACAGTGGATTTAAAGCTCCATTTAATTGGATAAAAATGATGTAATAAGGTCGAAATGGCAAAAAATTCTTGAATCCTTTTACGAACAAAACCATTGGGAAAAGAAGCGCTGGAAAGTAGGTCAATAGCAAAATCAGAAGGACCCAAGCAACTGTGTTAGTTAATCTTTTTTCCTTCTTGAAAAGGGAATCGTTTGCATTTTGTACTTCAATAGGTTTTCGGGTATAAATGCTAAGATAACAGAATATTATGAAAATTACACAAAAAGCAAAATGAACAAGAGTTAACGTTTGTGCCAACGATTTGTAAACGCCTCCCAAAGTTCTTGAGAAGTAAACTACCACTGCTGTTACGACGCTGATCAACCACGGTATACATAATTTCTTAAAAGCACGTGGCTTTGTCGCGTGGTTACGATACCACCAAGGAGTTCGGACTGCCATATAGCGATCTCTACTGATCACTGCCAGATTACCAAGCGTTGCATGGCTACAAAGAGCACTGAAGGCAGAATGGAGTGGGTGCGATTTTGGACACATTTGTTCGTGTGTGAATATTTCTATGTATCTGTACATGGAATACAGAGAAAATATTACGTCAGTGACTGCCAAACTGCAAATCATAACCATCGAAGGATGTTGAAGGGATCTGTTTCGAGCCACAACTATGATAACAAGCGTATTTAAGACAAGTGACAAAAATGCCAGAATAAAGCATAGAGGTCGAAAAACGTAGCTACCAATATTTAGTATCTGGTGTTGAACCTCTGTTGGAAGCTCAGTAATCAGGCACTCTTGGTAAGCAAACTGGCTGGAGTTTTGTGCAGCCATCATAGTTATATCCTGAAGTTGAAAAGAATCGTTAGTAACATCCCGGCTATGGGTGAAATGGTTTCTTCGATTGCCACCCGCGATACTAAATATTATTAACGATCGAGTGTTTACTTAGGGTTATAACTGGTAATAGTCACGCCAAGTTTGAGACAAATTAAAATAAAAATATTGAGTGAGTTCATTTTTCACATTTTTCATTTTTTTTTTTAATTTTTCATATGTTTTCCCATGCCGTCGTTCTCAGGGTTCTCAAGTACATGTAGTTACAGTCAAACCACGCTATACGGGCACCTCATTATTACGTCAGACAGTTTGCTTTGTCCCTTGGGAAAGAAAACCCTTACGTTTTCTCCACATTCAACCCGCTTGATAAAGACACTTCATTAATGCGGAGACTTTCTGTAGACCCCTCAGGGTTGGTATTACACGGGGTTTGATTGTACTCGCGGTCTAGCGCTGAACTTACTTCAAAAACTGAGAAATTAAAAAAAAGCAAAATGAAAAATTGACGGCAACACTGATATCACATCAGATGAATGAAATATTGAAGAAAGGAAGGGAGAAGGAAACAAACCAATTCAATGAAAGGTATTGGTAGCAACCACAAGTTAAAAAAAGAAAAAATTCTTTTTTTTACGTGTAAAGCTAGGAAATTGCGTTCATTATATTCAAGAGATTGCGTATTCAGCTTGCCAATGGAAAAAGAAAAAAAAGGAGAAAGAAAGAAAGAACTTTCTTTGGCCGTTGTTTGCGGAAAACACTACAGGTAATGTAAATAAATCAAAAGACGACAAGTTACCTTGATTCTGTATCGATTTGCTCCATAAGATTCTTCTCAGCTGTTGATATGATGATAAATCGACCCTGTTCGAGGAAAAACTTAGAATAAGGAATATTGAAAAGTGAATCGAACCTTTTCAACACTTAGGCAGCTGTTGTTGGTTTCTCTTATATCCTTTCATGTCATTTCAATCATTAAGGGTAAACAATAATGTTGAAAGAAGTGATTTTAGTTAAGTAGTTTTCGACCGGATACATTAACGAAGCATTAACGGAGAAGCTTATTACAAAGGAAAGTGATTAATGGAAATGTTTTTCTTTTAATATGAAAACACTGACCGACATGTGCCTTATTAAATTTTCCCCTTTCTCCTCCCAATTCTGCAGAAAGAAATTTGTTTACCCTCGTCGGAATTGCTTTCACAAAATGCTGCTCTTTCCCTATCTGTCCCGACAGTTTATTACTAACCGATTTTTTGTTTCGTGCTATGGACATATTTATGTTCTCCGGATAAAGAGAAGGAGCAGCTTATTCTGAAAGACTGCAATTTCCTCAGTTTTAACTGTCATCAATAGAAAAACTTTCATTTACATTTCTTACAACCATTCAGCAGTCTTCAGCATTTTGTTCAAGCGTAATTGCTCCAAAAAAATTTAATAGGGACTCAAGAAAAACAAACATAATGAAAACTTAAAGACCTCTTAAAATAATCTCTTGTTTTAAATGACGGGTTCTTCAAAATCATTTAAAGCGACCCAGGTTTTTTTTTTTTTTTTTTTTTTTTTTTTTTTTTTTTTTTGACTTTTGGGTCGATTGAATAATGGTAGTAACGACGTGGTCAGGCGTATGTGGTCGTAAGGCGGAATTCTTTTCGGTTTATTTATTTATTTATTTATTTATTTATTTATTTATTTTTTAACACGGCGATCGTATTTGAGCCTTTGACACAGGGAGGGTTTGAAAGGGAAAAAAAGCGTTTTTATTTAGGAGCAGTTAATTTGCATTTAAAGACGACATATGTTATGCGATCGTAATGTTAACAGTTTTATAAACAGCGATGAATATAGTTTTCACGTGGCGGATTATTATCTCCAACAGCAGTGTGCGTGTTCCTCTTTATACATTGTTAAGTCACCAGTTGCCTCTAGCCATCATCATTTATATCAGTCCTTATCTAATGTGGCCGGGTTGTCCAAAGCTTAGGTTAAGATAACCTAGAGTTAATGCGAACTTTGATTTCATGATTGTTAGCCTGGACAAACAGTTGACATTCCACGTCGCCACTAACTGAATTATATCCCTTCGAAATGACGTCTGAGAAACGAGCGCATACTGATGCCATACTGATGACGTGACACCAACCAGATCTGAGTGGTCCTTTTGATTGGTTGAAGTTAATTTTTAACCAATTAGAGGCCAGTATGGAATTTCTGCGCTCGTCTCTCAGACGTCATTTCGAAGGGATACAATTTAGATGGTGGCGTCGCGGAAGGTGGGCTGTTTCCCTAGAGGCTAATTTCATATGTGATAGTTTAAAAAGAAAATTCAGTTTACTAATTCTGTTTGGCTTCGCCGCAGCTCTCTGATTTTATAATCTCCGGTCCTCGGTCAGCAGGAACTGATTTCGACTAAGAACTTTCAGAAAGTCTGTCGGGACTTTGTTCGGTTATAATCAGCAAAAATTGACTTTGGCGGAGAATATATGAAATTGGAAGTATATGAAAATCGACGATCGAAGTACTTTTTGTTGACCTCTAGGGCATTTGCAAGAATAGTCATGTACTTAAAAAATACTTTTCTCGACAATTTTAACAATCGTTTTGTGAGTTAGGATCTCTAAATACAATTCAACTGTCGAAAATTCCTCCGGAGAATTAACCCGCGTGTATTGTCGAAATGTGGGTAGCTATGTAGTTTGGTGCCAGTTGCCAATGCTACGATTACCAAATGTAATGCGAAAGTCCTTAAAGACACTGACTGAGCTTGCACGTTAAGGTACTTAACATAGATATTACATATTCCAACAGTCTTCAGAGCATAACTGGGCTAATGCCTAAAAGACAATTTGCCCCACAATGCTAGTTTTTGGCAAGTAGGACACTTGGATGTTGTTCATTTAGAATATCCTGACAAATCCTGTAATTTTATGACGACACACTTTAGAACTCTATTGATTAAAGAGTTATTAGGCTTTGATTTTTGAATTTCCCTCAATTTTGTTACTATTTTTAGAACCATATATAAGCACATTTCAAGATGCTATATCACCTAAGGCAATTGAGCTTTTCCAAACAATTTTCCTTATTTTATTTTTGTTTCTATCACGTCAGGCTCTTTCAAAATTATTGTTTGTTTGTTTTGCCATTAAGGGGCCGACCATTTAACTCTTGAGGTGGGCGGGGGGGAGGGGTTGGATAATTTGGAAAAAAAAATTCCTGCAAGCGCTTGTCGGAAGCAAAAAAACTGCATGCAGCACAAATGTAATAGAAAGTTTATGGGAAAAAAAGGGAAAAAAATATCCTGCCCACCAGATTGCTAGAAAGAAAATTCTTGATGTTCTTGATGACCAGAAATACCCCCCCCCCCCCCCCCCCCCCCCCCCCCCACCACCCCCCCCCCCTCCCCACAAACCTTATACTTCCTTATATTTTTTCCTTCTTTTTTTTCTTCTATTACTCACAAAAAAAAAAACAAAAAAAAAAAAAAATAAAATAATATAATAAAAACTACAATAAAAAAAAAACAAACAAAAAAAAAAAAAAAAAACAAAAAAGAAAAAGACGCCCGGTATGTTTAAAAAAAAAAACCCGTACTGCCGTAAATGAAAAAAAAAAAAAAAAGAAAAAAAAAAAGTCAAATTAACAGTTTTTGCTTTCTGAACTTTGTACCGTCCGCTTTCATTAATGTCCTAGGGGGGTGAGGTGTGGGTGGGGGGGGGGGGGGGGGGGGGGGTTTGGAAATTTGAAAAAAAAAAATCCCGCAAGCGCTTGGGGGAAAAAAAAAAAACGCATTCAACAAAAAAAGAAAAGAAAATTTATGGGAAAAAAAGGGAAAAAAAAATCCTCCCCCCCCAATTGCTAAAAAAAAAATTTTTGATGTTTTTGATGACCAAAAAAACCCCCCCCCCCCCCCCCTTCAAGAGTTAAATGGTCGGCCCCTAACTTGAAATTTTAATGTTGCTCTCAATCTTTTGACGACATTTTCCTGGCAAAAACCATTAAAATAGAGAAACAAGAAAACATACGTTTGTTTGGAATACAAAGTTCTACCATACCACAAACACTCCAAACGGATAAAAACTGTAAATAGTTGGTTCCTTGGCTTCAATTAAGTGACCCAAAGTCGCAACAGCTGACCAAGCCTGTTTGTCAAGTTTCACTATCCGTTTGACCAGAGTTCGTATCTCTCAATACCATAAGTTTTCTCAGAATTCCAGGTTTTCTACCAAGAAAATGTTGTTCGCAAACCTGTTCTAACCCTACCGTCGAAATCTGGATAGTTTAGTGCCCTGTACCGTTCCCAAAAAAAAAATGACGTACTTCGTATTTCGTTCATACAGAACGTGCACGTCGTGATGAATATTTTATTAATTACAAAACATCTTTCAATAACTATGAACGCTAAATTTTAATTATTTTCCAGCCCATGATGGCTATTTAACCACAGGATTGCAATTCGACATGTTGGCGTTCCATTGATTATTTGCAAGTGCGCAACCTAAATCTAAATCTAAACATGGTTTTGTCGGCAACATCCACGAGACACAAAACACTAAAAACATAAAAGATGATAATAAAAACTAATATAAACTGCTAGCAAAAGATAACCTTAAGGAGTTTACATTGAAAATAGTATAGAAAGAGATTGACTGGTAAGAGTTTCTATCGGGAGTTTGTTCCATTCCACGGTTATTGTCCCTGGAAAGAAAGAAAATCTAAAAATATCCTTGTGTCCTTTTGGTACAATAAAATAAGTTATGGCTTCCTCGTGTTCTCCTTTCTCTATTTGGAATCCTGGAAATCATGGCACATCTCATAACGGACAGCCTTGCGTATCTTCTCCTTTTTTTCAAGTGTGTCCAACTTTAAATTATGCAGCCAACTGCCACCACCCTCGCTGTTCGATCGTAATTTCCCGTAACAAAGCAAGCCGCTCATCACATTACAGCCGCTTTATCTTTCTGGTGCAAGTCCAATGGATTACAGACTTTGGTCCCACAGGTGTAGTTCACGCGGTTTCTTTAACTGAGTTTGGACAGTTCCACAGATTGCGTTTAATAAGTCCTAAGTCATTATTTGCCCTAAGTAATCTTGTAAACTTCAAGGTTAGTATTAAATGGGATCGTTAATAAAATTGCTGCACTTTTTGTTTAATCGTTTTTCTCATATGTCATTGCTATTACTGGGTCAGTGTAATTGTTGCCGCTGGTGTGGATTATTGCAGTGGTTGATGTTATCTCGGATTTGTTGTGACAGGTGGTGCTATCGCTGTTGCTGTTGTTGTTATTGTTCGCAAGGTGATGATGACTGTAATTGCAGATGGCATCTAAACAAGTCTCTTATTGCTTTGCGCATCTTTTTAATACGACTGAAGTTCAACAAAGGATTCAAAACTCCATTCAATTGCATAAAAATGACGTAAAAAGGCCGAAAGGGCAGATTATTTACTCCTTTTGCAACCAAGACAGCTCCAAAGAGAAGGCCAGGAAAGTAGGTCAATACCAGAATCAAAAGGATCCAAGCAACTGTGTTAGCTAGTCGTTTTTCCCTTTTTAGAAGGGCTTCGTTTAGATTTCCCACTTGAATATTTTTTCTACAATAAATACTAAGATAACAGAACGTGATGACAGATAAATAAAAAGGGAAAAGAACTAGAAGGAAAACTGGTGCCATAGGTGTGTAAACTCCGCTCGAAGGTTTTGAAAAGTACGTTAAAACTGCATATACTACACTGATAAGCCAAGGTAAGCATACTTTCTTAAAAGAACGTGATATTTTCATGTGATTACGATACCACACGGGTCTTCGGACTGCCAAATAGCGGTCTCTACTGATAACAGTCAGGTTACCAAGCGTTGCCAAGGTACAAAGACCACTGATGGCAAAATACAATGGGTGCTCATGCGATGTTGCTGCACACATGTGTTCGTGTGTGAATGTTTCTATGTATCTGTACAAAGAATACAGTGGGAATATTATGTCAGTTACTGCCAAACTGCACATCATAACCATCGCGGGATACTGAAGAGATTTGGTTCGTGCCACAGCTATGATAACAAGCGTATTGAAGACAAATGCCAAAAAAGCCAAAATAAAATTCAGGGGACGGAAAACGTAGTTGCCAATGTTAAGTATGTGGTGTTGAACATCACTTGAAAGGCCAGCAATCAGGCAAGCTTCGTAGGGATACTGACTGGAGTTCTGCGCCGCCATGATTCTATCCTGAAGTTAAAAACAAAGAACGAAGAAAAGAAGAACGTCCTGTGTTCATTAGTCTTTTGCCTAGGATCAGTTGCTGGTAACCGGCTCAAGCCATGTTTGAGCAAAGGTGAGTCTTTTTTTCTTACATTTTTTGGCAATAAATTCTAAGAAACGAATAATTAGTTAGCACTATTTACTAATAGTCTTTAACTATTGTGGATATTACTTCAAAAATTAAGAATTTGAGTGAAGGCGACATTCATTGCTATGCCGGCAAAAGTAGATTTTCATGACATGCTTACTTCTCCGTAGACCAAAAAAGAACAATGCAAATTTATTTATTAAAAAGGGTATCAGGGTTTTACCGTGACTCGGGATATGTTTCCTTATAACTGTTCTTCAGTTAGTGTTCACACCGCATTATGGCTTTCCCTCAAGTAACTGATATCAGGCTGATATCAACTGATACTAAGTATTCTCGATGTCTCTTATATATTCTTGTACAGAGCAAACATTGACAGTTGGCAACAATGTTGAAAGCGTCTTTAGTTAAGTATTGCTGGACTGATCCATTTAGATAAATTGGTAAATTGAAAGGTTTTTTGAATAGATAATGATGGGAATGGTTAACATTAAAACACCTGCCGACACATTCTGCCAACAGTTTTTCACTAATCTCTTCGTAATTTATTGGGCAGCAGAAATTCGTTAACAAGAATCCCAATAGCTTTCACTACTAAATCCTAGCTCTTTCTCTATCCAGTATTTCATCATAAAATAATCAATTTTTCTTTCCGTGCAAACAGTATATTCTTTGCGGTTTTCTGGATACAAAAAGCGTTAAGGACGCTTGTGTTAAAGACACATTTATCACCACAAATTTACATTTTTTTGCTGCTTTCCGCATTTCCTTTACGAGTATACGTAATTGCTTCCAAGAATTTAATGGATTTGTCATTTTTTCCAAGGTACTGCCGCAAAGCAAAAATAAAGAAAAGGGAAACGCGTTCAATTGATCTTATTAAAAATCAGAATTACCAATAAACCAATTTATTTTTCTTTCTTTCCCTTTTTTTTTGGGGGGGGGGTAACACGGCAATCACCTTCGCGCTTTTGACGCAGAGAATATTTTTAGGAAAAAACTGTTTATTTTACTTTGAGAATTTTGTATATTTGTAGAATATTTTCACTGTAGACCCTGAGAGATGGTCCAGTCAATAACAACTGAAACGTCATTTTAAATTTGACCTTGAATACAAAAGAATTGGCAAATATTAAATAAAGACGACATGGGATGGGATGGGTTTACTCATCACTCAATTTCAGTACTAAGTTATGCAGTTGCTGTTGTAAAAATAAGAATCGAACTGTTCTTTCTTTGCCTCGCATCCTTTTTTATCATTTTGAACATTATTTAGATTTGCTAACAATGTTGAAAGTGTTTTTAAAATAGTCATGTATCCCTGGATTGATACTTGATGAGCATGAGATCTTGCTTAATTGGAACATTATCAATTGCAAATGGGAGAACTCAACTGCCGACACATTCTGCAAACCAGGAGCAAATTTGCAAATTTGCCATATTTCCTCACAGGTACCCCAAGTTTGCGAGTGCCGGTTGTGTAACAGAAATATTATAAGACTTTGTATGGAAAATTTATAGATCGTTTCTTAGGGCATGAAAATAGAAATAAAAATACATCAAAACTTCCTAGCTTGTCTGCTTGTCTTGTTTGTGGTATGTTTTTAGCATTTCAGGCCTTTTCAGACCGACTTTAGCGAGAGTAACGGTAGAACTAAAACTCGCTCGATCGATAAATTTTCCATACAAACTGTTTTAATATTTCTGTTACCCAACTCACTCGCGGGCTTGTCCTAACCCTACTGTCGAAGTCTGGGTAGTTTAGTGCCAGTTGCGTGTACAGTTACCAAAAAATATATGACCTACTACATAAAGAAAGTGAACCATCACGTTTTCATCAATATTTTATTGATTACAAACCATCTTTCAATAATGAGCACTAAATTGAATTATTATCCAGCCCATAATGGCTTTTTATAATTGCAGAATTACAATAGGGCATGTTGGCGTTTCATTGCTCATTAACAAGTGTGCAACCTAAGTAATCTTGTAACAAGGTTGGTATTAAATGGGATCGTTGATAAAATTGCTGCACTTTTTATTTAATCGTTTTTCTCATATGTCATTACTATTACTGGGTCAATGTTATTGTTGCTGCTGGTGTGGGTTATTGCTGTGGTTGCTGTTGTATGGGAATTGTTGTGATAGGTAATGCTATCGTTCATTGCTGGTGTTGTTATTGTTGGCAAGTGATGATGACTGTAATTGCGGATGGCATCTAAACAAGTCTCTTATTGCTTTGCGCATCTTTTTAATACGACTGAAGTTTAACAAAGGATTCAAAGCTCCATTTAATTGGACAAAAGTGATGTAATAAGGCCGAAAGGGCAGATTATTTACTCCATTTGCAACCAAAACAGCTCCAAAAAGAAGGCCAGGAAAGTAGGTCAATACCAGAATCAAAAGGATCCAAGCAACTGTGTTAGCCAATCGTTTTTGCCTTTTTAGAAATGCGTCGTTTAGATTTCCCACTTGAATAATTTTTCTACAATAAATACTAAGATAACAGAACGCGATGACAATTACATAAAAAGGGAAAAAAAGTAGAACAAAAGATAGTGCCACAGGTGCGTAAACTCCTCCCAAAAGTATTGACAAGTACGTTGCAACTGCATATGCCATACTGATAAGCCACGCTAAACATATGGCCTTAAAAGCACGTGATATTGTCATGTGATTACGATACCACACGGGTCTTCGGACTGCCAAATAGCGATCTCTACTGATAACAGCCAGGTTACCAAGCGTTGCCAAGGTACAAAGACCACCGATGGCAAAATACAGTGGATGCTCATGCGATGTTGCTGCACACATGTGTTCGTGTGTGAATGTTTCTATGTATCTGTACATAGAATACAGTGGGAATATTATATCAGTTACTGCCAAACTGCACATCATAACCATCGCGGGATATTGAAGAGATTTGGTTCGTGCCACAGCTGTAATAACAAGCGTATTAAAGACAAATGCCAAAAAAGCCAGAATAAAATTCAGGGGACGGAAAACGTAGTTGCCAATGTTAAGTATGTGGTGTTGAACATCACTTGAAAGGCCAGCAATCAGGCAAGCTTCGTAGGGATACTGACTGGAGTTCTGCGCCGCCATTATTCTATCCTGAAATTTGAAAAAAGAACGGGGGACTTCAATTCAGGGATATTCAGTAAGTGACATATATATATGGGTGAGTTGAATGGCGCATTTATTGACACAGCAATGATAACAAGCGTATTAAAGTCTATGAAAAAAAGCCAGAATAAAACGTAGACGACAGAAAACGTAGTTGCCAATGTCAAGTATGTGGTGTCGAATATACGCCTTGTAGGGAAACTGGCTGGAGTTTTGCCTAGCCATAATTTTATCCTCAAGTTAAAAAAAAGGGAAAACCAAAGAAAACTGAAGTAGAACGTAGAACTTTGATTCCGCGCGGGTAAAAATGGGTATTAATTGCCCCCGCAGGGATTGGAGGCACCCTAGTAAAACCCTAGTAACTCTCGCGTATATGAAGGACAATACTTACAGTTCAAATATACAGTCAGTATACTAGAAAGAATCTCGATTTGCTCGAACTGGGGCCGCGAGGAATCGGTAGGTAATGATGACGTTTCTATTGTTTGCGCCCGCATGTACGAAATGGTTAGGATGACGTAAAGACATAAAATCCCGAAGGGACCGCTCAGGTAGATTTTGTGACATTTATTGTGCAGTCATACTTCGATACTCTTTTGCGTTACGCAGTGACATTCTGTGGAGCAGTTGTTTTGAAAGTTATGGACCAAAAGACACTCTCCTGCTCACAGATGTCCTTCCGTTATAAAGTTTCAAATAAGACTAGAATGCGCTAGCGTGAATCGATCAAACGTCCTTTTAATTTCTAAGGCTTACTTTCCGGCAAATAAAATGAACTGAATGTAAAAAGGTAAAGAGAAATAGCGAAAAATTGAACTTCTAATTAAATCTTTTCTTATGGTTTAGAACAAACTATTCTCGAAACTGAGAATGTTTTGATCAAAGCTGTGTAAATCTAGCTGAAACTGTGCATGGAACCTTGAGTTTCCTGTATTTATCTCTCCTGTTGTATGGAATATGTGTGAAAATCTCCATTATGAATCGGTATATTTCAAAGAGCTGCACAACCAGCGGAAGCAAGAATACTATTGACCGACAATATACAAAACGGGGGAAGCTGTAGTGTCAACTATTACTAGTTAGAAATTCCTGTTTTGATTAGGTCTTCTTTTCCCTCCGATCAGTTAAAGGGAACACTCAAGCCATGTTTGAGCAAAGGTCTGTTTTCTTACATTTTTTTGCCATAAATTTTAAGAAAGGCACAAATAGTTAGTACTTTTTACTTATGGTCTCCAACTAGATATTACTTCAGACATTAAGAATTTGAACGAAGTCGACGACATTCATTGCTATACTGGAAAAGTAGATTTTCATGACATGCTCACTTCTCTCTGACAGACCCTCTTATCTAGCATATCGGTTTAAAATAATATTAATTTTTATAATTTTGCTGTAGACCAAAAAAAGAATAATGCAAATTTCTATCTATTAAAAAGGACATCAGGGTTTTACCTTGACTCAAGATATGTTTCCTTATAACGGTTCTTTACTTGGTTTTCATGAATTATGGCTGTCCCTCAAGTAACTGATATCAGGCTGAAATTAACTGATACTAAGTATTCTCGATGTCTCTTATATATTCTTGTACAGAGCAAACATTGAGAGTTAGCAACATTGTTCAAAGTATTTTTAGTTAAGTATTTCTTGACTGATACATTAAGAGAAATTGGTTAATTAGTTTAATTGGAAGGAATTTTAAATGGATAATAACGGGAATGGTTTACTTAATATTAAAACACCTGCCGGAAACAGTTTTTCACTATTTTCTTCGTCATTTATTGCGGAGCAAGAAATTCGTTAACACGTATCGACCCAATTGCTTTCGCTACAAAATCCTAGCTCTCTCTCTATCCAGTATTTCATCATAAAATAATCAATTTTTCTTTGCGTGCAATGGGCATATTCTTTGTTTTCTGGATTAAAAAAGCGTTGGGGATGCTTGTTCTTGTAAAGTCACAGTTATTACCTCAAAAATTTACTTTTGGCATTGAATCAATTGGCTGTCTTCCGCATTTCATTTAAGAGTATACGTAATTGCTTCAAAGCATTTAATGGATTTGTTACTTTTTTAAATTACTGCTGCAAAGCAGAAATAAAGAAAAGGGGAACACGCTTAATTGATCTTACTAAAAATCAGAATTGCCAATAAACATACTACCCATTTAGATTTACATTAAGATTACTAATAGAATTTACCATCAATTAAAGATTTTTTTGATGCACTTGTTTTTTCTTCCTTCTTTCATTCTTCTTTTTTTTTCCGGTAACACCGCAATCATCTTTGCGCCTTCGAAGCAGAAAATATTTTAGGAAAAACCTGTTTTGCTTTATTTCACTTTGAGAATTTTTTGTATTTCAAGAATATTTTCATTGTAGACCCAGGGTGAATTTGTTCATGATCCAGTCAAATACAAGTGAATTGTTCTCCTCCCCCCTACCTGGACATTTCTTAGGTTTGTGTAACCACTGAAGATGGGGCTTTTCTCCTCTACGGTCTGCCTCGAAAGCATTAAAGAGATATAATCCAAAACTTACTGCAAATTCATCGAAGTGCGCATTCAGCAGCTTCAATCTCAATTTTTTTTTGGTTCGTGCCACAATTATAAAAAAGACGTATTTAGATCAAATGACAAAAAAGCCAAAGAATAAAACTCAGAGTAACGAAAACGTAGTTGCCAATGTTATTAGTATCGATCTGTTGTTGAACATCAATTGGAAGGTCAGCAATCAGGAACGCTTCGTAGGAAAACTGGCTTGAGTTTTGCACAGCCATGGTTCAAAATTAAAGTACAAAATACGAACTTGTAACTTCGGATTCCGAGTTTATAACTGGGTTTGTTAAAGGCCGCATTCAACGAATCCAACGATTCAACGAACCCATTTTATCACGACACGTCCCATTTTCAAAAAATTCCGCCAGTCTCTCCAGTGGCTCCCTGACTCTGAAGATAGTTCTTTGCCTAAGGTTACAACATTTTTTAGCCTGAAAGATTTGAAATAATAAAGTCTTTTGTTTTCACATTTTTACGAGAAATTGTAAGAAACGAGCAAAGTGACAGCACTATTTACTGACAGTCTGGAACTAGTGACTAGTTCAAAATTTTTAAAAAAGGGGGAGTGAAATTATTCACGGTTATACAGCGGTAGATATTGTGCAGTAATTCTTTCGTAGGAGAGCTTCTTAATCTAATTAAATCAGATTCCAAATAATATTCCTTTTAGATTTGGCCTTGAATACAAAAGAATTGGAGAACATTAAATAAAGATGACCCTGATGGGATGGGATGGGATGGGTTTACTCATCACTCAATTTCAGTACTGAGTTATCCAGTTGCTAAAATTGTAAAAATAAGAATCGAACTGTTCTTTGTTTCCCTTGCATCCGTTTTTATCATTTTAAACATTGAGATTTGCCAACAATGTTGAAAGTGTTTTTAAAATAGTCATGTATTCCTGTATTGATGCATGATGAGCATGAGACCTTGGTTAATTGGAACATAATTGCAAATGGAAGAACTCAACTGCCGACACATTCTGCAAACCAGGAGCAAACACTTTTAATTAATTACAAATTTTCCATCGCGAGTGAGTTGCGTAACAGAAATATTATAAGAGTTTGTATGGAAAATTTATCGATCGTTATTTAGGGCATTAAAATAGAAATAAAAATACATCAAAACTTCCTACTTTGTCTACTTGTCTTGTTTGTGGTATGTTCTTAACATTTCTGGCCGTTTCAGCGCCGGATTTGAGCGAGATCGATCAACGGTAAAACTAAAACTCGCTGAAATCGCGCTGAAACGGCTAGAAATGCTAAGAACATACCACAAACAAGACAAGCAGACAAGGTAGGAAGCTTTGATGTATTTTATTTCTATTTTAATGCCCTAAATAAAGATCGAAGAATTTCCCATACAAAGTCTTATAGTATTTCTGTCACGCAACTCACTCGCGAGTTGCGTAACCTGAGATCAGGCCCAATCTGAGCGGTTCTCATACATTCTCTCTAACGGCGCCGGAATGTTATTTACAAAGCGAAACGAAAAATAGAGCCTGATCTCAGGTTACGAGCTGCGAGCTTGTCCTAACCCAACTGTAGAAGTCTGGGTAGTTTAGTGCCAGTTGCGTGTACAGTTACCAAAAAATATCAATATGACCTACTACATAAAGACACTGAACCATCACGTTTTGATGAATATTTTATTGATTCCAAACCATCTTTTAATAATGAGCACTAAATTATTTTCCAACCCATAATGGCTTTTTAACTACAGAATTGCAACAGGGCATGTTGGCGCTTCATTGCTCATTAACAAGTGCGGAACCTAAGTAACCTTGTAACAAGGTTGGTATTGAATGGGATCGTTGATAAAATTGCTACACTTATCGTTTTCCTCATAATTTTATGTTATTGCTATTAACTTGGTCAATGCTGTTGCCGCTGGAGTGGGTTATTGCTGTGGTTGCTGTTGTGTGGGAATTGTTGTGACAGGTGGTGCTATCGCTGTTGCTGTTGTTGTTATTGTTCGCAAGGTGATGATGACTGTAATTGCGGATGGCATCTAAACAAGTCTCTTATTGCTTTGCGCATCATTTTGATACGACTAAAGTTTAACAAAGGATTCAAAGCTCCATTTAATTGGACAAAAGTGATGTAATAAGGCCGAAAGGGCAGATTATTTACTCCATTTGCAACCAAAACACCTCCAAAAAGAAGGCCAGGAAAGTAGGTCAATACCAGAATCAAAAGGATCCATGCAACTGTGTTAGCCAATCGTTTTTGCCTTTTTAGAAATGCGTCGTTTAGATTTCCCACTTGAATATTTTTTCTACAATAAATACTAAGATAACAGAACGCGATGACAGTTACATAACAAGGGAAAAAAAGTAGAACAAAAGCTAGTGCCACAGGTGCGTAAACTCCTCCCAAAAGTATTGTCAAGTACGTTGCAACTGCATATACCATACTGATAAGCCACGGTAAACACACTGTCTTAAAAGCACGTGATATTGTCATGTGGTTACGATACCACACAGGTCTTCGGACCGCCAAATAGCGATCTCTACTGATAACAGCCAGGCTGCCAAGCGTTGCCAAGGTACAAAGACCACCGATGGCAAAATAGAGTGGGTGCGTATGCGATGTTGGACACTTGTGTTCGTGGGTGAATACTTCTATGTATCTGAACATAGAATACAGTGGGAATATTATGTCAGTTACTGCCAAACTGCACATCATAACCATCGCGGGATATTGAAGGGATTTGGTTCGTGCCACAGCTATGATAACAAGCGTATTAAAGAGAAATGCCAAAAAAGCCAAAATAAAATTCAGGGGACGGAAAACGTAGTTGCCAATGTTAAGTATCTGGTGTTGAACATCTCTTGAAAGGTCAGCAATCAGGCAAGCTTGGGAAGGAAACCGGCTGGAATTGTGTGCAGCCATGGTTCTATCCTAAACTAATGGAAATAAAAAAAAACGTGCTTATCTAACTTTCGAGTATATATGCCGGGCCAATTGGGTTCGTTGAATGCGACCATGCGGTTATGAACTGGAATATCCTACTTTTAAGAATTGTGAGAAACTCGAATACAGTTAGATTGAAATATTTCTGACTGACGGTCTCGTAATATATATATATTACTTTAAAAAATTTCGTTAGCGTGCTTTATCTCACCGGACTTCACACACACAAAAAAATTAATTTAAGGAAAGAAATAAACGAAGAAAATAAAATGCTATTCCAGCGAACCAATGGTTTCTACCTTGATACTGTTCCTCATAAATTCCTTCTGTTACAGGTGATTGTGAATCGACAGTGGCTGTCGCCCGCTAGGCCTTTTTAATCTAGAAAAAATTAGGCAGTATAAAACCAAGAATCGGACTGTTTTAATCACCACTGAGCGTTGTCGGTCTCCTTTATCATTTTAACTTATGTCAAGCATTAAGAGTAAGCAACAATGTTGAAGGTGATTTTAGTTAAGCAGTCCTTGACCAATGTATCAAGAGAGCTTTGTTAATTAAGAGAGATAACTGTAATGGAAAATAATGTGAATGGTTAACACAAAAACATCTACCCACGGATTCTATAAACACGAGGAAAATGCTTTTCAAATTTTCCTTTTCCTCTTCGCAATTTGCAGTAAGAAATTTATTCATAAGCATCGGGATGCTATCACAATTTTCTCGCTCTTTTTCTCTGTCCCTTAGTTGATCATAAATTGATTTTTTGTTTCGTGCGATGGGCATATTCTTGACTCGCGGATAAAGACGAGGAAGACTAGTTTGTTCTCAAAGACTAAAGCGTTTCTCTTAACAGTTATCACTAGAACAATTGTCCGTACTTATGTATTGTACACCCACTTAACTGACTTCCGCATTCGTTTCAAGTGTAATTGCTTCGAAGAAGTTAAAAAATAGAAATTAATTTAAGACAGAGCCATTAAATGCTTTTAGCATGATTTTAATTTATTGACAACCACCACAACTGGCGGAATGGGAAAGGAGTGCTTGAAGTATCATAGCCGTTTAGCACAGCTGATTGCCATCAAAAAAGGGGAGCAGTATGCCTAAACCATCTCATGGATCAGAACCAGAACCTCATTCGTACTCTTGAGATCAGCGTTGGTTTGTCTTCGAGGCTCTAGGACAAGAGGAGTGCTATGTGACATGAAGAACGTTGATATCGACATCGTAGTTGTTAAAGGAGCCATTAAATCGGACTATAGAT